>CM033471.1:156895649-157341827 GCA_019447015.1 Hymenochirus boettgeri
TAGATGATAGACAGACAGATATGGATAGATAGACAGACAGATAGATAGACAGACAGACAGACAGATATGGATGGATAGATAGACAGACAGACAGATATGGATAGATAGACAGACAGATATGGATAGATAGATAGACAGACAGCCAGATATAGATAGATAGATAGATGATAGACAGACAGATATGGATAGATAGACAGACAGATAGATATTTTTTATAAGCCAGGCCACCCCCAAAGTAAACTCATATAGCAGAAGAACCCCTCTCCAAAACCCTAAGATTGCATACAGGCACTTTCTTTTTCATCAGTCCTTCCAGGTAGCAGCCATCAGTCCAATGACTCTAGTCCAAACCGGGGGTGCTTACTCATATATCCAACCATCCATGGATGAAAATTCACAGTAAAGAAAACAGATTGAGGGTGGCACTCCAAAATCAGTTGAATAATTATTAGGACCAACATCAAAAACACAACGTTCGGGGGGGAAAGACAAGTGCCCCCTTCCTCAGGGGCGGCACTCCTGAGCAAGGGGGCACTTTGTCTTTCTCCCGAACGTGCGTTTTGGATGTTGGCACTAATAAAGTATTCAAACTGATTTGGAGTGCGACCCTCCATCGTATTGTTCTCAACTTAGACTGCTTCCCAAACCATGGGGGTTATTCAATAAAGTTCTTATAGTTTAAAATGGTGCTAATTTTGCCCCAACCAATCAGATGTTAGCTTTCAAATGTTACATAAGTTCTGATTTGTTGGGACAAAATTAGCACACATTTTAAACAATAAGAACTTTTATTGAATCTCCCTGCATGTTTATGCAAATGTGCAAGCTTGTAAAGCCATCATCCTTTTCTATATTTTTGTGCTGTCAGGAACTTGATCCCTTTTTGCTCTCTATGTCCCTGTCACTAGATCTCCTCATGTCTGTTTAGCTGACTCCTAATTAGTATGGATGTATGCTGCCCTTTATTTCTTGGATATCCAATCTTAAACTTCTGATATTTCAGCTGTCAATCAAATTCATTGCTCTCAAAAATATTCTTCTGTGAGTGTTTTTACTGTAGCTAGAATGGTGACAGAGTTTGGCAGTTGGAATGCTTTATGCAGGCTTGACAGTTGGTTTGTGGGGAAAAAGTCAGGTCGGAGTTAGTGGGGAGTGGTTAAAGAGGGAGGGGGGATACTGCTCCTAAACAAAATGTGTGCTGGATTGAAGGCATGCAGCAACACACACAATTCAGAGTAAGTGCTACTTAACATGATTTAATTATAGATTAACATGGTCAGTCATTTTTCAGTTAGTGTACCTTTAATTCCAAAGTATCAAACTGTAAGGAAGGAAAGTCGATGCTGTTCATTGCTTTAATTCCCAGCAGATAATATCACACATTTCCACCAATATTTAAATATAATCTCACAAGCAGTATTAGCATGGAAGATCACAATAACACATGTAGCTTTATTATCTAACCTATTATCTATCCTTTGTTAGCTGCCAAACACCACGATGCCCCATGGGATTTAACCGCTGGGTGTAAAACAAAAAGCTAAGATTACCAATAGATAGAATTATTCCCAATGGGAATAATTCTATCTCCCCACACGGGAAGTAATTACCATTGCCCAATACCAGTCCATTTACTATCCCAGCTTTACCTACTATACCGGTCCCTTCCTTTGGGGCACCACTATGGTTAACTCCTTGTGTAACCCCTCACAACATCCACTGACTGCTACTTATTGTTTTCACTAATATCAATATAACTCTGCGCTCCCGATCCTCCCCCATATACCCTTTCGGAGAACTGCCTTTATTTCTATACAGAGACATTGCTGTAGTTATCCTAGTACAGAGGACAAGTATGGAAGGTTGGTACTCACCTAGCAGTCCCGTTCCCCAGCTCAGAACACAACAATCTGGCTACCTGAAATGTCTGACGATCAGCAGCCACACAGCGTTGGGGGTAGTGGGCAGGAAGTAATCCCGAAATAGGGAAAAAAAGCGAAGAGAAAGTGAAAATTCACCCGGAAGCTAAACAGCAACTACGTCATCGGGTCAACAGTTTTTTTTTTTGCTACTTGTGGGAGGATTGCCGAAACTTCTTCAACAGATTAACTGTACTAACTATTGTCAGTACTACCGTCTCGTGTGCAATTTGTTTCGTCGCAACTGGCAAGAAAAGAACTAAACTCCCAACTGGCCTTGCGTGAAAGTTTCTTCGGGAGCTCACGAGAGTACGGCTAGATCGTCCTGACGTCATGGCGCATCGTCTGAGTGCATCTTGAGAAGGGGAATTGTGCCCGGTTAAGAAGGTGTTGTCATGGAAACCGAAACCGTTACAATCCCCGCCCCAGAGGCTCTGAGGAGCCCTGCCATAGGAGATATTGGTAGGAGATGTAACTTGTTATCATGCTAATCACTGGCGTTGTTCCGCGTTCCGGGCCCCTCATTTACTGGGATTCATTGGAGATAGCTGGCTCTTACCTTCAGGTGGATGCTATATACTCTATGATGGTTATGGAAGATTGGTCTTAGGCCACTTTACTGGTTATTAAACTCCCAGTATCTTGCTGGGATGTGTGTCTTCCTCATGCACAACAATATCTATTTTGAAATAGAAATTTAGCTTAAGGGAGTGGGAAGTAAGTGGAAATGACATATGCTTTTAAGAATAAAGAGCAGTATTTTCCATCCTAATGACCTTAACTGCCCATTCAACATTTTGTCTGTCTAAATACTTTCGAAATACTAACTTCCTGTTTGTTGGACAGGATTGAGACTGTTATTGAGACTGTTATGGTCTTGCCCTGACCCAGTGCCTGGGTTGATTCGGTTGCTCAGTAGAGATCTGAGCATGTTTGACCCATCCAACACCAATCAGTAGAAATTACTGTTAGGAACATTCCATTAAGTGGTGCATCCTGGGAAGAAGAAAGAATGTAGATCCTGAAATGGCAGCTCACTTATGTCAATAGCAGGGAATAGCAAGGGGTAGAATTCAACAGATTTTTTTTAAAATGGGAGAGATATCTAGAATAACTAGGTATGTATAAAATAAACTAATCATTTTTAAAATATTGATTTTTCTACTGAACTTTCCCTTTAAACTAAACTAATTCTAATAATGCTGAGAAAATAGACTTTCCTTTTTATCTTTGACTAGGAATAACAAGTGACAGATCATTTTAATTCCTGGGATTACGGTGACAGATACCTGCTAACCATTTCCCTGGTCCTATGAACGGCAGTGGATGTAATGGGTTAACCTCCCGTTCACACCCACAACAGGCCCTTTCACTAAGCCAATAAAAAAGAGTTCCTCCTCCCCCAGAGCTCCATGTCTTTTCCTTCTGTTCAGTACATATCAAATTAACAGAGCCTCTCACCCTAACTTAGTTTTCTGTATGGGATCTCTCTCCTCTCCCCCCATACAGAAGGCCATTTCTTCAGGTGCCTTGGTTTCCCTCAGGTTCGGCAAAGTCAGCAGCAAAATTATTGCTTAGCGGCGCGGAAGCGCGGCACACATTCAAGGCGTCATAGACACATTATTAAGAACAAGCCGCTACATGCGACGTGAGACACTGGCGGGAATTTGAATCTCGCAAGTCAGCTGTCTGTGTCTCCTGAGCCGGCCAGTTACTGTGTCCCGCTCCACGCTGTTCCAGACCTGCACTGCCTATATTGCTGTGCGTTTGTCCTAGCCACAAATAGTACTTTTAATAGGATTACACTATTAGTAATCCTTTTTGTTGTATTTTATCCTATGCAGTGTCTAATGAGCTCCTCTAAGAGGTCGAGATCTGCTTCCAGGGGGTGAGCACCTAAAGAGAGAGAGAGGTATGGCTTTTTATGACATGGGAAATTGAATACTGATTTGTCCTATTGTCTATTTATCACAGATCTCCAGAAGATTCCAGGAGCAAGTTAAGCAGTAGAGAATGCGTACACTAATAGGAAAGCTAGTCATGGGATGAAATTGTGTGAAGTATGCACAAACCAGAAAACTACAATGACTCAGGAAACAAATCCAAGCTTCCATGAAACAGGTCTTTGAGTCCTCTTACACCGTATGTTAAAAAAGTATCGAATTAACAATGGAAAAAGTCAAGACAATGTTCCAAGAATAGGGATAGAGAAAAGTCATCCTGCGGAAGTGACTACATCATTAGCAGGTTTCCGAAGAGGAAGAGGATCATTCTAGAAAACTCAAATGAAGATATAATACAACCAAACCTGGATTACTTAATCAGGAAAATGAGGAACACTTTAAAGATTCCCGGAAAACATCACTTGAACAATATAATAATCTCATGTTTTCAGAAGAAATAACAAATGGGGTATTCTTTTCATGAACTATACTGGCATCCACAAGAAAGAATGGTAAATCCAGAGAAGAGATTTAATATATCACAGAACTTGGCCAAGAATTATCCTTGCCAAAGAAGGCGTCAAAAAACTGGGAGAAGCCCCTAAAGTAGACACTCCAGTAGCTAAAATGGCACGCAAAGTGGCCTTGGCAAACAGAGGATTGGATATCATTAGGATCCAATGGAGAGGAAGGGAGGAGTCGACTCTAAAGAGGGCATATATGACCGGCAGGGGCGTCAATCAGACCAGCTATTGCTATTACTAGTTTAGCGATAGCAAATAAAATTTGGATTAAAGAGTTGGAAGAAGCCATAAACAATGGTACCCACAGGGACGACCTATGTCAAATGCTAAAAGATATAAAGATTTCCAACGAATTCGGTGCTAACGCATTGATGGACTCACATTAAAGGGTATCTCCACTGTAAAAATTGACATTTGCTAGAATAGCAGTTTATAGCTAAAGTAAGTCATACCTGCAATCTCAGCTAAATCTCTTTTATTGTGCTCCGATCTGCTGCTTCTGTGCCTTTACCCTGTACAGCCGGCATAACTCCTTGGCTGACACGCCCCGCCTGTCTCCTATTCACCGACGCGTGTGCTCCCGTGGGACATGCGCACTTCCTCAGTCGGGACAAGCTGACCCCAGTGCTTCTGCCGACAGCCAATGGGAACGTTGGCGTCACGTTCCCATGGCAACAAGAGACATCGGCACTTAATTTCCTGCCGATAATAGCACCTGTGACAGTAATAAATGTAAAGGCTGCTTTGGGCATGTCTAATTCTTATGGCAGGGCCAGGCTACAACCAAAACATTTATTATCCTTGTCCAGTTGCACAGGTCATTCTCTCTATGCGTGGATACATTTATATTTTATTTTAAAGGAACATGTAACCCATTAGATAATTAAATAATAATATAATTATCATCTAAACTTCTCCTACAGTATGTGTAATAGATAAATGAATATATTGTTACTGTACTGTAATATATTTATATATAGATATTTTTTGTGGGCCTTGCAGTGCAGACATGTGTGGATATCTGTGTGAATAAATACGAGTTTCACCACAGCATAGCCTGTGCCTTAGTTTGGTTTCTCCATACCCTTAAGTTAGACTAATCAGGTAAAGACATAGTGTATATATGCATGATGTACATATAATACATTTTGGAGAGGGAGAGGGAGAGGAGTGATAGGAGATATGGACTTATCACAGACAGAATAGGATAGATAGATAGATAGACAGCGACAGACAGACAGATGTAGATGATAGAAGACAGACAGCCAGATAGATAGATAGATAGTGAGATAGACAGACAGACAGACAGATATAGATAGATAGATGAACGCAGACAGCCAGATATAAAGTAGATGCAGTAGGTTATAGACAACACGCAAGATATAGCTAGACAAGGACAGACAGACAGACAGGATATAGACAGATAGGGCAGGACAGGACAGAAGAATGAAGATAGATGATAGACAGACAGGACAGACAGATATGGATAGATAGACAGACAGGACAGATAGATTGGATAGAACAGACATACAGACAGATATGGATAGATAGATAGACAGGACAGAGATGGATAAGTAATAGACAGACAGACAGACAGATATGGATGGATAGATAGACAGACAGATATGGATAGATAGACAGACAGATATGGATAGATAGATAGACAGACAGCCAGATATAGATAGATAGATAGATGATAGACAGACAGATATGGATAGATAGACAGACAGATAGATATGGATAGATAGACAGACAGACAGATATGGATAGATAGACAGACAGAGATGGATAGATAGACAGACAGATATGGATAGATAGATAGACACACAGACAGACAGATATGGATAGATAGATAGACAGACAGATATGGATAGATAGATAGATAGACAGTCAGATAGATAGACAGACAGACAGATATGGATAGATAGATAACAGAATAAGCTGGGGGTTCTCTACGTCTCCTATCTGCTGCAGTTTTTTGTACCAAAGCAGATTTCTGAAGGCTGATTTCCGTAGCATGCCAGATAGCGGTCATCTGGGCCGCCGAGTCATTGGCAGCAGGTACTTGTGTGAAAAGAAAATCCTGAGGAAAACATCTAGGATTCGTCCCAAAGACACATAAAAAAGGAGATTTCCCAGTAGAAGCGTGAGGTGAATTGTTATGGGCGAACTCAGCCCAAGGCAGAAGGTCGGCCCAATCATCCTGAGTATAGGAAATGTAACAACGAAGATATTGTTCCAAAGACTGGTTAGTGCGTTTAGTAGATCCATTGGACTGTGGGTGGTAAGCCGAGGAGAATTGTAACTTGATGTTCATGGACTTACAAAGTGCCCTCCAAAATTTGGAAACAAATTGAGAACCCCTGTCAGATACAATTTCAGAAGGGAGTCCATGAAAGCGGAAGACTTGGGAAATAGTTGAGCCAACTCCGTTGAGGATGGTAGTTTGGGGAGGGGTACAAAATGGGCCATTTTGCTGAAGCGGTCTACTGTCACCCATATAACCGTGTTTTTCTTGGAAGGCGGAAGTTCAACAATAAAGTCCATGGATAGATGGGTCCACGGTCTGGACGGAATGGGGAGGGGTTGAAGAAGACCACAGGGGAGGGTTCTAGAAGACTTGAATTGAGCACAGCTGGTACACACTTGAATAAAGTCTTTAACATCTTTTCTCATTTTGGGCCACCAAAGGGAACGGGCAAGAATATTAAAAGTTTTGTTAACACCGGGATGCCCGGCTTGCTTGGAACAGTGAGTATGAAGAAGGATAGCTTTCCGAAGTGAAACAGGAACAAAGATTTTGCCAGAGGGTGTGTCAGGAGGAGCAGAGTCTTGTGCGGCTTGGATCTTGGAACAAAGTTGAGGAGATATAGAGGCCAAGATTTTAGTGGTTGGAATAACGGAGCCCTTATCTTCCTTAATACAGTCGGAAGCAACAAATGATCTGGACAGGGCATCAGCTTTCTTGTTTTTAGAACCAGGTTGGTAAGTGATGACAAAGTTGAATCGGGAAAAGAATAAAGACCACTGTGCTTGACGGGGATTTAATCTTTTGAGATTCTGGATGTATTCGAGATTTTTATGGTCGGTAAGGATAGGTACCGATGTGCCTTCCAACAGATGACGCCACTCCTCGAGGGCCAGTTTGATGGCAAGAAATTCCCTATTTCCAACATCATAGTTTCGCTCGTTGGGTAGAAACTTCTTAGAGAAATAAGCACAGGGATGGAGTTTCCTTTTAGGGCCTTGTCTTTGGGAAAGGACGGCTCCAGCGCCCAAGTCCGAGGCATCAACTTCGATGTAGAAGGGAAGACTAAGATCTGGATGGACTAGAACAGGAGCATCAGCAAAGGCCTCCTTGAGTCGTTTGAAGGCTTCGAAGGCTGCAGGGGTCCATGAATGAGGTTTACCACCTTTACTGATGAGGGCTAATATTGGAGAAATTATTGAAGAGAACCCTTGAATGAATTGTCTGTAGTAATTGGCGAACCCAATGAACCTTTGTAATAACTTTGGTTCCCATAGGAAGAGACCAATCTTGGATGGCCGAAACTTTAACAGGATCCATCTGGAACCCTTGCGCAGATACGATGTAGCCTAGGAAGGGTACTTGTGAACACTCAAACAGACACTTTTCCAGTTTGGCATATAGGCTATTCTCTCTCAGACGTAGCAACACCTGTTTAACATGGATGCGGTGTGAGGGCAGATCTTGAGAAAAGATTAAAATGTCATCGAGATACACTACTACAGAGATACCCAATATATCCCGGAAAATGTCTTTTTACGAATTCTTGAAACACCGCTGGAGCATTACAAAGGCCAAAGGGCATTACGAGATATTCGTAGTGACCGTCCCTAGTATTAAAGGCGGTCTTCCACTCGTCACCTTGGCGTATACGGATCAGATTGTATGCCCCCGAAGATCTAGTTTGGTAAATATTTTAGCCCCTTTTATCTGGTCAAACAGCTCAGAGATGAGAGGGAGAGGATACCGATTCTTTATTGTGATTTTATTTAACCCACGGTATTCGATGCAGGGTCGTAAACCTCAGTCTTTTTTTTCAACAAAAAAGAACCCAGCTCCAGCAGGGGAAGTGGAAGGCCGTATGAAACCCCTAGACAAATGTTCCGTAATGTACTCTTTCATGGCTAGAGTTTCTGAGGGAGACAGTGGGTATGTGCGTCCCCGAGGAGGCATAGTACCAGAAAGAAGGTCGATGGGGCAATCGTAGGAACGATGCGGTGGTAGCTTCTCAGCTCGCTTTTTACAGAACACATCAGAGAAATCATGATAACATTCAGGGAGGTTTTTCTCAGATTTATTTTCACAGGTAATGGTAGTGCAATGAGTAGAAAGGCAATTTTTGAAACAAAAAGGGCTCCAAGACTTGAGTTCATTGTTAGACCTATCTATAACAGGGTTGTGTAGTCTGAGCCATGGAAGTCCGAGAATTAGGGGAGCAGAAGGGCTTTGGATGACAAGAAAAGATAAATGTTCTTGGTGAAATATGCCAATGCGGAATAGGACTTCGTATGTAGATTTGGAGATGAATTCTGAAGCCAACGGGTTATTGTCAATAGCCAGAACTCGAAGGGGTTGCTGCAAGTGAAGGAGAGGAAGCCCCAATTGTGCTGCATAGGTAGAATCAATGAAATTTCCAGCGGCACCAGAATCGATAAAGGCCTGGGAGGAAAAAGTTTTACCATTACAGGTGAGATACTGGCAAGGTAAGTACTGGATACAGGCAAGGTGGTCACTGGAGACAGGCAAGGTAAGTATAGGAGCGGAGCAGGATCCAAGGCAGGTGAGTAAGGAGCCAGGGGTAGCTAATGCTACTGTCAGGCGCCGGGTCCAGGAGGACGCCGGCTTTTAAAATCTCGCGCCGCCCGGCAGGTCGGCGTCATGACGTCCGCGACGGCGCCCACCAGGAAGTGCCGAGCGGCGCGGGACCAGAACGGCAGGTAAGTCCGTGACATTTGCATTTATTTTTAAAGGGTATCTCCTGTAAAACAATAAAGATTGACCATTTAGTTTTATAGAAGAACGGGAGATAAAGGAGTCTTAACTTCCGTTCTTCAATAAAACTATCAGGAGCCAGGAGAGAAGGTAAGGTTCTTTGCTCGATTGCTCGCTCCTGCACCGCATAGTCTGTGTCCCGATGGACTTGAGCAGGTCCATCGGGACCTGTCAGACAACACGGTGGAGGAGCGAACAATAGAATAAGTACCTTATCTTCTCTCCTTGCTCCTGATAGTTTTATTGAACAACGGGAGGTAAGAGCTCCATTACCTCTTGTTCTTCAATATAAATAAATGGCCAAACTTTCTTTTTTCACTGGAGATACCCTTTAATAATATATTTAAGTTTATTTTAAATATTTAATTTGTTGCATAATTAGTTAAAATTTGATTCCAGATTCTTTATAAGTTTATTGTATACAAAAAAAAATTTGAATTGTACATAGATGCCGAATTATTCATAGATGCCCAAGTGGTTACATTCATGACCTAATTCCAAGCAAGAGCAGAATCAGTGAACCTCTTCCTGGTTGCGTCTCTTAGTTATTGTCAGAGACAGCACATGTGTGCCCTTGACTGACTATCACGAACTGGAAAGCCAAGGGAACAGGTCAAGTAAATATATGCAGATTTACACTTTGAGTTTTTGAGTATAATGGATAATGCGTTATAAGTATGTAACAACTTAATATTAAATTAAGTTCCATAGGTGGACATACATTTGTAAGATTTGTTTTTCGATATTTAGAGTATGCTTGTGAAGGTTCTCATTCATCCACGTCATGGTATATCTGTTGTATTCAATTAGATCAACTGGACTTGAAATGTAGTTCTTGAAGACGTTTCGCTAGTCATCCGACTGGCTTTCTCAATTCAGAATGACTTGTACAAGAATCTGTGGCACTTATGTACCCTGGAAAATCCCAATTAGCATATCACAGCCAGGTGTTAGGGTGTGATAGGATAGTGGCTAAGAGGTGTTAGGAACGCCCAGAGTAAGGTGTTAAAACAGCATTGTACATGGCAGACAGTTGGTGTCGAACCCCCCCACCTATTAGGCTTGGTTTCTTAACACCTGGCTGTGATTGCTAATTGGGATTTTCCAGGGTACATAAGTGCCACAGATTCTGTACAAGTCATTCTGAATTGAGAAAGCCAGTCGGATGACTAGCGAAACGTCTTCAAGAACTACATTTCAAGTCCAGTTGATCTAATTGAATACAACAGATATGTTCGATATTTAGAATTTTAGAAAAGATAAAAATAAGTTATTTTATTTATGTTAACATATACATTGTGATTATTTTTTTTTTTTAATTATCATAAGTAAACATTTAAACAAATTATAATTATTTTTTTCAAAAACAAAAAAATTAGATAAACTTGGGAATAGGACTCGGTCCACAGCCATGTCCTCTGAAAAATAGTCCTTAGCATCAAGACCACCATCCAACATAGTAACCATGAAGGTCAGGAATAGCAGTACGAATACGTGCAGGATGGTATTGGCTTTTTGTTTCTTGCTCCAAGGAATAGCATCTCCAAGATCCCTCTGCAATACAGCTAATGACACTCCCTGCATCCCCTCTGAAACACACCTTCTGTCTTCCAGGCCACCCTGCAATACAACTTGTGACACCCACAGCATCCCCTCTGAAATAAACCTTCTGTCTCCCAGATCCCCCCCTGCAATCCAACTTGTGACACTCCCAGCATCCCCTGCAAAATACACCTTCTGTCTCCCAGGCCACCCTGCAATACAACTTGTGATACTCCGCAATCCCCTGTGAAATACACTCGTCTCCCAGGCACCCTGCAAACAACTTGTGACACCCAGCATCCCCTCTGAAATAAACCTTCTGTCTCCCAGATCCCCCCTGCAATCCAACTTGTGACACTCCCAGCATCCCCTCTGAAATACACCTTCTGTCTCCCAGGCCCCCCTGCAATACAGCTAGTGACACTCCAAGCATCCCCTCTGAAATACACTTTCTGTCTCCCATACAAACCCACCCCCCCCATTTGATTCCTTTTGCAATTCTATTCTATTACTTTTGCAATTGTTAAAAAAAGGCTCCTTACATAAAGCTGTGTGGCTGAACCTTGTAACTTCCCCCCTCTGTCTCTCCCTGCACTATCAGCTGTGAATAGAGACAGGAATCATAGAGAGACTGTGAATCATAGAGACAGGAAGTAAAGGCTTTGTTTACATCAGGCATCACTGGGGTCAAGTGGGTGTGGCAGAAATCATCAATATGCATGTGATGATGCACATTGACTGACAGCCTGCCCAGCACAGTAGCAGACACACCCCCAGGAGCTACACAGCTTGCAGTGGCTGCTGCAAAGGAACAGAGCTGAATTTTGGGGGGGAAAAGGTAGGAGGGGGGTTGGGGGAAGGTGAACTTTCATATAGGGAAAAAAAACACGTTTTTCCATCAGTGGAGATACCCTTTTAATGCAAAATCTATGGCTCAGACTACAGTGGCACGCAGAGCTCTCTGGCTTCGTCAATGGAAAGTTGATAATCAGTCCAGACAAGGACTTAAAAATCTACCCTTCAAAGGGAACTTACTCTTTGGTCCCACATTAGACGAAGTCATAGATAGAAATTCTTTGAAGAAAGCATTACCTCTTCCCAGAAGACAACTCAGAAATCCTCCATCAACCTCTGATACATCTTTTAGGCAAGCAAGGCATTACAGACCAGGTCATATATATCAGCAAAAACAAGGCTGGATGTCAGATCAATTTTCGTTTTTTCCTTTCGTGGAAACAAAAGTTACCGAGGCATAGGGAAACAGTTATGACGGGACCCTCCGTCGCAGGTTGGGAGGCCGTCTATCCCTATTTGTGATGATGTGGGAAGAATCCAATATAGACGCATGGGTAAAACAAACAGTGAAACAAGGATACTCCATAGAGTTCTCTCAACTTCCAGGGACAAGATATATAGAGAACCGGGTACCCAAAAATCAGATGGCATATCTAGAGTTACAAAAGATATTAACAGATCTAATCGAACAAGAAGTCATCGAAAGAGTAAAACCTCATCTCCAATTTACCGGAATATACTCACCATTCTTCCTAAGAAGGAAAAAGGACAGGGAGTTTCGAGCTATATTGGATCTATGGTATGCCAATTCATTTGTGATTTTAAAAAAATTCAAAATGGAGTCATTTCAAGTCAAATCAGTCAGGGCCAATGGATGTCAAAAATAGATCTCAAAAGCGCCTACCACCACATACAAATATGCAAGAAACATCGGAAATATCTGAGATTCCATGCTCTAGGGGAACACTTTCAATACAAATGTCTCCCATTCGGTCTAGCTTCTTCTCCCAGGACATTTACAAAAGTCCTTGTGCCCATCATAGCCCTTCTCAGACTGAAGGGCATACAAATGTACTCCTATCTAGACGACATACTAGTAAAGGCAAACAACTATGTGCAAAACACCTGAGTATGACGATGGAACTCCTAGAAGCACACGGATGGCTGATAAATACGAAGAAGTCTATCTTAGTTCCTACTCAGGAGATCAAGTTTCTTGGTGCAGATATCAACAATATAGAAACACAATTAATAAGTCTACTCACTGTGGCGAGCTACACCGCAGATAGTCACTGTGCCATAGTGATCCCAAAGAGACTCTCCTCCGTAGTTAAAAGAGTGTGTGGATACATCCAAGACAAGGACTTCTTTAGACCAGTTCTTCCATTAAAACTTTAAGTTTATTAATACATGTTAAAATTTGAATGATACAAACAGTATCACGGATGAGGGAAGGGGGCGTGGACTGACGAGTTTCGCGGTTACTTCCGCTTCCTCAGAGACCATGAGGGTAGACTTTCGCTGGATTATATACAGGTGAGTAACCAATAGATGGACCCACACTATGTAACGATCCAGCTGGGAGAATACATGGATACATTTTAACCATCAGCTATACATGTGCTTAATCAAAAAGATACATATCATCAAATGTGATGTATAAATAACAACCTAAATACAGTGTGACATAAAAACAAATAGCAACAAAAGGAAAATACATGTATATGGGTCCTAAGACCCAGAGTACATAAGAATATATTATTAAATAATTGTCAATCGTGGTTTACAATAAATGCTCCTAGATGTAAGGTCAATAAATACAATATAGCAGAGCAGTGTCAAAGGCTAAGCTATATCGGATAGCATATAATCTGCAAAGCAATTAATTTCGAAATCAACATTAAAGCTAATTGTGGTTCACAATAAATGCTCCTAGACATAAGGTCAGTATATGCACTATATTGGAACACTATCAATGGCTATATATACCGGATGATGATATATCAATCTACAAAGCAATTGAGTTCGAAGTCAGCGTTAAGAACAAAGGGTGTCATTGTTTTTAAACGGTATATCCAGAAAGCTTTACGGAGAAGTTCTCGATGCCAGTCACCTTTCCTAACGGATACTCTGATCTTATCAATACATTGGAATTTTATACAAAGAGATCCACCATGTTGTGTCAAGAGATGGGCTGCTATGGCTGATCTATATTCGTTTCTTTTAGTTGCATTGATATGTTCCATTATTCTCCTAGTTGCCAGTCTTGTGGTCTTACCCACATACTGGCTACCACAGACACAGGTAGCTAGATATATCACATTATATGATCGACAATTTAGATACCTATTTATCTTGTATCTATGACCCGTTTGACTGCTGTCAAATTCGGTAGATACAGATATAAACTGGCATGACATACATCTTTAGGGACCACATTTATATGAGCCTTTTTGTTCCAACCACGTGGTGGTAGCTCCACTAGTGGGGGTTCTAAAAAGAGATGGAGATGGGTATGACCCGATACTCCGTGCTTTTTTATAACAAAATCTGGGACCTTTACCCAGGATGTCCCTAAGTTTAGGGTCCACCTTTAACACATTCCAATGTTTTTGCAAATTTATTAATTTTACCACTTTGTTAAGAAAATGTACTAACAAAGGAAAGTACGCTATTCCATGTGGATGAATTATTGTCATTAATTCCTTTATAATTCCAATTAAGGTCATTTGGACTTGTGTTATAATAGTTTTTCTTTCTCCTACTGGAGCTAGAGAGGAGTGTGTCTCGATCTAGAAGTGTGGCTTTATCAAAAGCATTCTTTATATTATGTACTTGATATCCTCTTATGGTAAAGCGATCCCATAAGTCCATGGCCTGTGTGTTAAACACTTCCCAACTTTTACATATGCAACGTAATCTAATAAATTGGCCATATGGTACGGAATTAATAACTGTTTTATGGTGTGCCGAATTGGCATGTAGGATAGCATTTTTAGTAATGGGCTTTCTGTATAAATCTGTAACTACTCTACCGTGTTCTGCATGAATGGAGACATCCAGAAACTCCATATATTCTTCATGTATATGTGTAGTAAGTTTGATATTGTAATCGTTATTATTGCAATAATTGACAAAATCTGAAATTAATGTGGGATCACCATTCCAAACCAATAATAGGTCATCTATATACCACACATATGTGACTATATGCATTCTGTGTGGGTTATTAGGTCCGTATATGAGATCTTGTTCCCACATACCCATAAGGAGGTTGGCATATGAGGGCAAAAATTTCGCCCCCATAGCTGCCCCTCTACGTTGTAAGTAATACTTATTGGCGAACATAAAGTAGTTAGTAGTGAGTAAATAATCAAGTATCTCTAGGATATATTCATTTTGTATGTCACAATAAATATTATAATGCTCCAACCAGTATTTGACAGCTGAAAGCCCTGTTGAATGTTCAATACATGTGTATAATGACATAACGTCCATAGCTACCCAATGATATTTCGAGTCCCATTTAAAGTTGTCAAAACATGATAATAAAGCAGTGGTATCCCTTAAATAGCTAGGTAGTCTAATAATCATAGGTAGAAGCAGGTTATCAATGTATTCCGCTAGATGTTCGTTCAGTGATCCTATGCCGGATAAAATGGGTCTGGCTGTTACATCTGTTAACGACTTATGTACTTTGGGAAACATATGGAAAATAGGTGTGCGTGTATTCCCAATTCTCAAGAATTTGTGTTCTTCATCATCAATGATGTTGAGATCATGACCTTTAGAAACTAATATGTTATAGCGTTTCACAAAAGAATTCATGGGGTCGCCAGATAGCAAAGTGTATGTATCTTTTGTCCTCTAGTTGTCTGGATGCTTCCAATTCATACTGTACAGTATCCATAATTACTATGGAGCCTCCTTTGTCCAAATTTCTCATGACTATAGAGTCATTATTTTTTAATTTTTGTAATGAATTCTTTTGTGAAACGCTATAACATATTAGTTTCTAAAGGTCATCTACAGATGTCCCTTCCGAGAGATCGACAGGAAGATATCATGAAAGAAGTAATACAGATTTCGAAATTCCCTCTAACGACAGAATTCATCTGTCAAAGAGTATTAGGGAAGATGGTCTCGACAATAGACCTGGTGCAGTGGGCACAATATCACCTGAGACCGCTACAACTACAATTTCTACAACATCAAGGAAGCAGCAAAGATCAAATGATCAAGCTATCAAGGGAGACCACACAAAGCCTGAAATGGTGGTTGATAAAAGAAAACTACAAACCAGTGAATATAACGCAATCGACCTGGACCACAATTACTGTGGACGCCAATCTATCAGGATGGGGAGTGATCTGCAAGTCACAATCAATCCAAGGGAAATGGAATTCATACTGGAGAATAAATCACCAGAATATGAAAGAGATGAGAGCGGTGCTGATGGCACTGTGGTCCTTCAAACACCTTATCATGAGGGAAGCAGTGAGGATTTTCTCAGACATGTCAGTCGTCTACTATATAAACAAAAGAGGCGGCACCAGTAGTCGATCTCTCTGGTCCCAAGTAGACAAGATACTATCTTGGGCAGAATTCAACCTGGCAGATTTATTGGCGATACATATCCTAGGACATCAGAACATACAAGCAGACCGCCTAAGCAGGATGACGCTAAATCCACTAGAATGGTCTCTGAACAGTCAAGTATTCCATGCGATTACCAGGAAGTTTGGGACTCCGCAAATCGACCTCATTGCAACCAGACACAACAAGAAGGTAGATCAATTCTTTTCATGGCTCTCAGACCAATTAGCAATGGGGACAAATGCATTTGCAATGAAGTGGAAATTCCACCTGCCATACATATTTCCACCAATCTCTCTAATTCCGAGAGTATTGAAAAAAATCCAGGAAGACCAGAGCTCGGTGATTGTAATAACACCGTGGTGGCCAAGACGACCATGGTTTCCATGGATATAATCTCTGTCAATAATATTACCAAACAGACCAGATTTACTGACACAGGGAACTGCTATCCATGCACAAGTCAGCAAGCTGAGACTAGTGGCATGGAGACTGAATGGCAATCTATGGAAAGCTGAGGGTTGTCACCAAATCTAATTCAAACACTGATGTCCTCTCGGAAAAACTCCACATCGGTGTCTTACTATAAAAAGTGGGAAGTTTTCCAAAAATGGTGCGTCCATAACGAAGTCAATTCAAAGAATCTCTCGGTAGAAAACATTTTGGAATTTCTACAAACGGGACTGCAGAAAAAATTGAGCATGGCGACGCTTAAAAGAAAAGTCTCTTCCATATCCGCCATAACTGATAAAAAATGGTTCAAAGAACCTCTCATAATCAGATTCTTTAAAGCAGTGAGACAAATTAATCCTCCAACTAAGTGCAGAGTCCTGCCTTGGGATCTTCAACTAGTACTGGAAGTCTTACAAAATGACCCATTTGAACCTATGGAATCAATAAACATAAAAAAACTTAACCCTAAAAACGCTATTTATAACAGCAATTACATCAGCTAGAAGAGTAAAGGAAATGGGAGCCTTAAAAATGTCATCAAGGTTTCTACAATTCTATGATAACTAAGTGGTCCTAATTCCTTATAACAAATTCCGACCTAAATTAATTTCAGATTTTCATCTGAACCAAGAAATTACCCTACCAACATTCGCATACGATAACACAGAGTCAGCAGAAGACCATCTTCTTGATGTAGGAAGATCAATTAAGATATATCTGAATAGGACCGAATCATTCAGAAAAACAGACTCAATGTTCGTGTTGTTGCAAGGAAATAAATATGGGAACCAGCCATCCACAGCTACTATTTCTGCTTGGATCACTACAGTCATTAGACAAGCATACAAAATAAAGGCAGTACATCAACCTGACAGCATGTTCAACCAGAGCGATGGCAACATCTTGGGCCTTCGCAGCGAGGTGTTCTCCAGCGGAGATCTGCAAAGCCGCTACCTGGACATCTATGTCTACATTTATAAAGCATTACAAACTGGATGTTTAAAACCGACTTGATTAAAATTTTGGGCTGTCAGTCTTAAGCTCAGTAAAAAAAAATTAATCTTATAGCATCCCAACCCAACCATCAGTTTTTCTTTCTAACTACGTTGAAAATCCCATTACATCCACTGCCGTTCATAAGACCAGGGAAATGTGAAAATCAATGCAAACTTACTGAGATTTTCTTTTCCTGGTCTGAAGAATGGCAATGGATAACTTCCCTCCCTCAAACTAGGTAAGATAACTTGCTTCAGAACAGTAGTCAAAGACATGGAGCTCTGGGGGAGGAGGAACTCTTTTTATTGGCTTAGTGAAAGGGCCTGTTGTGGGTGTGAACGCGGACGTTAACCCATTACATCCACTGCCGTTCTTCAGGAAAAGAAAATCTCGGTAAGTTTGCATTGATTTTCGCATTTCTTAGTTCATGGGCATGCAAATGGGGCAAAAATTTATTTTTACCTTCCTAAACCTGGACAAACATGGTGACTGATTAATTGTGTTGAAATATCGGCCTGTGTGTTCCCAGCCTTAAGATGTGTGCCCCGGCAACGACGCATTCGTTCGACGAAAGGCCTTTTTGGGCGAGGATCGCGCGTGTATGCGTTCTGTTGTGGATCGTTCGACAATCTGCCAGGCGGATCGACGAACAATCCCTGAGCGAAGGCATACACTTGTGCGATTCTTAGCCATTCGTCACACGAATGCGTCTGGGTTCGTGGCTCGGTTCCAAATCATATGTGTTTATGAACCCTTAGTTTTATTATTAAAGGGTAACTGGTCTCCAAACAATTTAGGGCTATATAAAAAAGCCTTCCATTATACCTTGAAAATGAACCCTAAATCACATCTCTGAGTAATATTTTTGAGAAGGTAATGCTGGAAATGTTCAACAATATTACTTTCTGCTTGAACACTTTCTTTTCTCAGCCAGGTGACCAGCCTCATTCCATGTCATTTTCAATTTTTTCTTTTTCTGTTCAGGAACTTCCTGTTTTCCCCAGAATCATGCTTCTCCCCTGTAGCAGAGGGGAGGAGCAGAGGTCGAGTGATGTCGCTCAACCAACTGAAAGCAGGAAATTTTTCTGATATTTATCACTATCATTTCTCACAGGCTGCAGTCATAGATCTAATCCAGTGATTTATTTAAACAGACAGTTCAGTGGAAATGATCAATATTTGTTAAATTGTTAGTTTGTGTAATGCATACTTAGTTATTCTACATATTCTCTCCCATTTTAAAAAAATCAGTTGATTTCATACCCTTTGCTGTTCCCTGCTATTGACATTAGTAAGCTGACATTTCAGGTTCTAACAGTCCTTCTTCCCAGGATGCACCACTTCCATGGAATGTTCCTAACAGTCATTTTTACTGATTGGCTGTTTGATGGGTCAAATATGCTCAGATCTCTACTGAGCAGCTGAATCAACCCAGGTGCTGGGTCAAGGGCAAGACCATAATGATCTCTACTAAGGGTCTTGCAAACTGAAAGTGAGTATTTTGGTTGCATTTATTTATACACAGACAAAATGCTGAATTGGCAGATTAAGTTTATTGGGATGAAAAATACTGCTCTTTTTTCTGAAAAGCATACATATTTGCACTGAACTTCCCCTTTAACCCTAACTTGTTCCAAGTAGAGTAAATGAAGTTTGGGGTTGAAATATGCTTGTGAAGGTTCTCATTCATCCAGGTCATGGTATATCTGTTGTATTCAATTAGATCAACTGGACTTGAAATGTAGTTCTTGAAGACGTTTCGCTAGTCATCCGACTGGCTTTCTCAATTCAGAATGACTTGAGAAAAAACATGGATGTGCTATGGGATCTCCAGTTTCACCTATTGTGGCCAACCTTTACATGGAGGAGGTAGAAACACAGGCGCTTAATACCTTTAAGGGCATAGCACCCAGCCACTGGTTCAGATATGTTGATGACACCTGGGTTAAAATCCACCAGAAGGAAGTACAAGCTTTCACAGAACACATTAATGCGGTGGACCAAAACATTAAATTCACAAGGGAAGAGGTACAAAACAACAAACTGGCTTTCTTGGACTGCTTGGTAGAAGTTAAGGAAAATGGTAAAACGGGAAGTAGAGGTTTACAGAAAACCAACACACACAGATCAGTATTTGATGTTTGACTCCCACCACCCATTAGATCACAAGCTGGGTGTCATCAGAACCCTGCAACACAGAGCCGAGAACATCCCCACTAGCACAGAGGTGAAGGCTAAAGAAATGAAACATCTCAGAGGAGCCCTTAAAACTTGTGGATATCCAGACTGGGCCTTTGTCAAAAGAAGTAGAAGGAAAGAAAAGAACACGAATACCAACAGTGAAGGGGAAAAGCAAGACAGGAGGAAGAACATGGTCATCCCATATGTAGCAGGGGTCTCCGAGAAATTAAGAAGAATTTTCAAAAAAACATTGTATCCCTGTCTGCTTTAAACCAAACAACACACTGAGGCATCAATTGGTACATCCGAAAGACCCAATACCTAAACACAAGAAAAGCGACATCATATATGCAGTGCAGTGCAGTGAAGAATGCTCTGATTTGTATGTGGGGGAGCCAAACGCAACTGTCAACGTATGGCCCAGCACAAGAGCCAATTCCTCGGGTCAGGACTCAGCCGTGTATCTGCATCTTAAGGATAAGGACTACCTTTGAAGATTGTAATGTTAAAACATACTGGCGAGGAATGTGACTGGTTCAGAGAGTGTTAAGGAGGCCATTTATGTGAAAATAAAGAAACCAAGCCTAATAGAGGTGGGGGGGTTCGACACCAACTGTCTGCCATGTACAATGCTGTTTTAACACCTTACTCTGGGCGTTCCTATAACACCTCTTAGCCACTATCTAATCACACCCTTAACACCTGCTGTGTGATATGCTAATTGGGATTTTCCAGGGTACATATTGCCACAGATTCTGTACAAGTCATTCTGAATTGAGAAAGCCAGTCGGATGACTACGAAACGTCTTCAAAGAACTACATTTCAAGTCCAGTTGATCTAATTGAATACAACAGATATTTGGGGTTGAAAATAATTGAAAATATTGTTGAGTGCCACACATTTGTGGCACTCTAACTTGTTCCGAGCCTAGAGTTGTCCGTTAAAAATATATTTTGTTAACACTTAGTACTGTATTTTTTGTTATTATAATGCCAGTCTAGTTTATTTATATACAACTATTATTTTATTTAGGAAATTGGTTTGCAAGAACACCGATACATGATGCTTCAAGACATGGAAATGTTCCTCTGCTGAAACAGTTAATTGACAGTGGTGTTTGTGTAAACCTAGTTACTGTGGATTCCATAACACCCCTTCATGAAGCTTGCCTTCATGGGCATATTCAGTGTGTGAAGTTGCTCCTTGCAGCAGGTGCTCAGGTTTGTACTTTTCAATGTGTTTCTAAATACTTAAGTGCTCTATAAAAATGAAAAAAGTTTATTAAAGAAAAATTAACTTATCATAGATGTTACTGTAAACAGCTGACCCTCTAGCTGCTAATTAAATATAAAATCTGCACCTAGATTAAATCATCCATGATGTAATAATGAAATCAAACCATGCAAAAAATGGCAGGAGGAACTATACAAAACAATATAAAACGGCTTCTGTTTGTTAGAATTCATACCTGTTTGTTAAAATATTTGTTCTCTCATTTAAAGGGCAACTGTGGTCTCCAAACAACTTAGGGTTAAATAAAAGACTGCAGTATTTCCTTTAATATAAGCTGAAAATCACATCTCTGGTTGGAGAAAATTACACTGGGCTGAATATTCAAACTTTCTGCTTCCAGTAGGTTGAGTGATATCACCCAAACTTAACCCTGCTCCGGGGGAGAAGCATGCACAGTTAAGACTTAAAGCTGGGGAAAACAGGATGTACCTTTAATGGTTTAAGAATGGTGTTTGGTACATGGAGGGTATAATTAGCTCATTTTCTTTTGTTTTTCTAGGTAGATGCTAGGAATATAGATAGTAGCACCCCACTTTGTGATGCATCTGCTGCAGGGAGTCTGGAATGCATAAAGCTGCTAATAGATTTTGGTGCCAAAGTAAATCCTCCCCTTTTTACTGCATCGCCACTCCATGAAGCAAGCATGAGTGGTGAGTGTTTTACTAACCTTTAACTAGTGTTTATAGAAATAAATTATTTATCGATCAGTATAGTATGCCATGCAATAAAGCATTGCATTCAGAAAAATAGTTATCACTGCCTTATGCTGTTTTGGAAATTTTCTTACGTTATCGGGGTTGTTCACTGTATTTAGATTATGATTCTTTTACAGGTAAATCTGATTGTGTAAAACTCTTGATAGACTTAGGGGCAAATCTAGAAGCTCACGATTGCCATTTTGGAACACCTTTACATGTAGCTTGTGCCAGGGAACATTTGGATTGTGCCAAGATTTTACTAAATGCAGGTATGTGGGATACAATGAATTTCTAATCTAAGAGAGCAATCCGTATCAATTTTACCTTTTACCCACAATGCATGCCTGATTGTTGATTCAGAGGAAGGCAGAAAAGGAAGATATAGACTTTGGACTGTCATGCAGATAGGTTTCTTGATTTCATGTTCAAGTACAATTCTTTTTTGTAATTATTTTAATTACATATATCATTGAAGACTTTTGTCATGAGCTAAATTTTATTGCCTAGGAGCAAATGTGAATGCAGCAAAGCTCCACGAAACTGCCCTTCACCATGCAGCAAAGGTGAAGAACAAGGATCTTATAAAGATGTTAGTTGAATTTGGAGGAAATGTGTATGCTAGAGATAACAGAGGAAAAAAGCCTTCAGACTACACTTGGCCAAATAGCCCCACTGCCAGATGCTTTGAATATTATGAAAGTAAGTAATGGGCAGCCAAGGTTGAGTTTTAAATATGATTTAAATTAAAAAAAAAACGCTAGTTATATATTTTATTGTAAGTACAAGACTTTGAAACCTCTTTTTTTTTTTTTTTTTTACAGAGATGCCAAAGAGTCTGTCTCAGCTCTGCAGGGTTAACCTCAGAAAGGCACTTGGTCAAGGAGCCATAGAAAAGGTTTCCAAATTAAATATTCCTCCAAGACTTAGAGAATATCTTGTATTTAATGAACTCTAACAGGAGGTTACTTTGGAATAAAATGACAAATAATACTTAAAGGTTATTAACTTAAGTGTAATCATTTCTATAATAAAAAACATGATCATGTACCTGTGTTTCGTTTCCCAGTTGGGCTTCATTGTTGCACAAAGTCCACTTGGTGTCTGTGCCTGCCCCTCACCTGTGTTAGCCACTCCCCCTTTTTCCCAGCTGACTATTTAGGTAAAAAAAAAAAAAAAAAAAGCTTGTGCCTGTTACGTTAGCCCACAACCTCCACGATCAGCTGTTTTTAAACAACTGATCTCGCGAATGAAGGAAACATACATGCGACCATCTGTTTAAAAACAGCTGATTGCGGAGGTTGTGGGCCAAAGTAACAGGCACAGGCTTCTCATCCCCCCCCTTTTTTTTTTTACAATTGCTGCGGATTTTACGAAAATAGTTGGCTGGGACAAAGGGGGAGTGGCTAACAGGTGAGGGGCAGACACAGACAGCAAGTGGATTTTGTGCAACCATGAAGTTAAAATGTGGGTAAAGATGCCCTTTAAATGAGAACTTAAGGCTAAGAATACACTGCACATTGAGATTGCGCAATGATTCGCAATCAGAGCGCATGTGATTGCGAAAAAAAAATTTGTATCGCTTGTGCTCCAATTAACGTATCGCACATGCAGCGCACTAGTGTGGCCACATTAACTGGGCCATACTATTGTGCGCTTTAAAATAAATACGTTTAAGTAGCACTTACTCTGAGGTGTGTGTTGCTGCATGCCTTTAATCCAGCACATGTTTTGCTCAGAAGCAGTATCCCTCTAACCACTCCCACTTTCATCTGACCTGATTTTGTTTCCCCACAAACCAACTGTCAAAACTGCATACAGCATTCCAACTGTCAAAACTCTGTCACCATTCCAGCTACAGCAAAACTGCTCACAGAAGAATAGTTTAGGACAGCAAGGCACTTACTGAAATGTAAGATGTTTTACATTGGATATCTTAAGAAATAGGTTGCAGATCAACAAATATTATGATAGGTGGTTGTAAAGAATTATAGTTTTCAGTAATGGTCAATTGAAACTACATTTTTTTGGTATAGATGCCCTTCAATATTAATGGAAAACAATGGTTAAATATTTTAATGCGCTACTACTTACCTACACATCAACATATAGATGAACATGAGAGCTACTATTGCATTAGAGGAATTATTATGGGTTTTTTTTAACCCACTTTTCACTAATAATTGAATTTCAACCAATTTGTAACAAGACTTAAAAGGTATCTCCTTTGGTAAAATAATTTTTTTGTATTCAGTTTTATTGAAGAACAAGAGGTAAAGAAGCTGTATCTTACCTCCTGTTCTTCAATAAAACGTAATGGAGCCTGGAACGAAGTTAGAGAACTTACCTGATGTCTCGCTCCTCTGCCGTGTCCTCTGACAAGTCCCGAAGGACATGTGCATCGCGTACTAAGTCCGTCGGGATTTGTCAGAGGATGCAGTGGAGGAGCGAGGACATGTAAACTGTGTCAAATAATTTTTTTATTGTAGAAACTATCCATTTTATAAAAGTAAAGCTTGATTTTCTGTCACTGCATGGTTAATTGATTCAGCATTAAGATCAGGAAAAGGAATAAGCATTATCTGCTACTGTGCAGATAACACCCAATCCTGCAGTTAGCTGCTCTCTGTGTAACTGAAGTCCCAATGTAGCATTGTACCTGAAGAAATCAATTACAAAGTCGCCCCCGCTCCCCAAACACACACCTTCAAACTCCTATAGCTAAAAGAAAATCTTACTTGATTCAAGCAGTGATTACAGCTCCCAGTGCTTCTTACCTTCCCATAGCAAAGCAGTTTTACTTCACTATAACACAAAATCACAGGGTGAATGCTATTGGCTGTAGGGGGGCACAGATCATCTATACTGCACATGCTCCAAGCTTTAGCTGTGCCTCAGTTAAGGGGAGGGGGGGTTGATATATAGGAGCTGAACAGGATATGAGGCGATCCAGTGGCAGGGAGCACTAACAGCAAAAAGGGATTAAGTTCCTGGCAGCACTGAAAATATAGAAATTGATCTGAAATGAAGTAAAGTCATTTTTTTGCAGTTTAGTCTCCCTTTCAATAAAACTGAGTATAAAAAATTGTTTTACCAAAGGAGATACCCTTTAAGTAAGGTAAATGGTTATGCACTCAACTGTTTCTTTTCGCTTTACTATTATATATGACAAACGTTTAGTTTTAATGATTCATAAATGTGATGTTAATTTCAAGAACTAAATCATAAACCCTTCTTTGGTGTTATAAAATGTTATTTCATGTCTGAAATAAGTCTGCTAAGTCAGAGAAGCAGTTTACAAGTAATTGATTGTATTACATTTTCTTTTGACTAGATTGATTTGAAGAACTTTCTAACTTAATGATAACTTACACAAATCATACATTTGAATCTGGAAAGTTGAACGTTTCATTCAATTCAAAAGTAATATACAGTTGTATATGTATAACTTCATACATGGCTAGAGAATAATATTGTCAGTATAAGACAATTAATGTTTGTTTAGACAATGTGTGTTTTATTACACTGATATTTGTATATAAATTATTTATTCATGGGAAAAAAATTGGAATTTATTTATGTCCCAACAGTGCTAAAATCTAAAGTTTAATGAAGGCTAAACCATCCATTCCATTATTCATAACTTGCTGCCCTATCTGGAATTTCATTTTCATGTTTGCCTTTAGTTCTCCTTTTATGTAAATTATATCTGAGCAGAGTTTGTTCCAAATGTTATATGATGTGATTATGTACCCTCTTAATTAAAAGGTTTTCTTTGGAAACACATTTGAATATTTCATAAAGATACCAGACATCTTGTAAACATGATACACTGCCTACCAATGTTGTCCAACAAAACAACCACATCTGCCAATGATATTGTTTGTAAAAAGTAAATTTGCTTAAAAGGGATTTTTGTGCATGACAAATATATAACAAATAGAATATCATAGGTGCGTTTCCAGGTTTTCAACCAATTACACATCTTTAAAACAAATAAATGCCTAATTAAAATGTATGAATACATATTAACTACTTGTCAATTATTATATTGGTATCATGAAAATATTCTAAGTAAGCAGTGCCAGGAATGAAAGACTCTCAAGGATGTCTTGAATGCTGGTTTATTCACATAACATGTTTTGGGTTCAAGGCCCTTTTTCAAATGTCATTTGAGTAATCTGGGGGGAGGGGGGGGGAGAATTTTTAAAGGTGCATCTTACAATTAAACTAAACTTGTTTTTACAGTGCACTTATCCTTTAAGTTTTGGATAAGAAAAGACCGCTATGATTTTAACTTTCAAAATATAACATAAGGTGAACTATGGTCTTTAAAGAAGTTAAAGGGTATGTCCACCCTAAAAAGATTTTTTTAATATAAGATTTCCCCTGCCAACCCAGCCCCAACCGCTATATTTATATGTTTAGAAAGTTCCCCAAACTCTACTTACCTCCCCTCTTTCCTCCGCCGCGCTCCCGGCCCTCTGCTTGCGAGAAAATGCAAGCAGAGGGGCGGGACCGGCCGTCGCGTCGGTGATTGGCTGAGCGGCAGCCAATCACGGACGCGGCTGCCGGGAGCTCATTTCGGCGGAGGAAAGAGGAGAGGAAAGTAAAGTTTGGGGAGCTTTCTAAACATATAAATATAGCGGTTGGGGCTGGGGGACAGGGGCAATACTATAGATTAAGGGTTTTACACTAGGGGGAGGGAATCCTGAGAGGGAGGGAGAGGGAGAAGGGCTGCAGTACGCATGCCAAACTTCTCCCGGAGGCCAGGTAGGAGGCAGAGTCCTATATGGACTCTGCTATCCTCCTGGTGGGCAGTTTTTGGGACTTTGGGGGGGGGCTACAGGAGAACCAAATGGAGCTGGGATGTGAGGTAAGGATTACACTACACTACATGATGGGGCCAGTAGTTGGGGGGATTATAGTTTTGGGGGTGGACATGCCCTTTAAGGGTAAATTCAAAGGTTGCGGTCTTTTTTTTAGAACACTTCCTTTGCCACTTCTCTGAGTGCAATATTTCAAGAAATAAATTGATTAAAAAGCTTTAATTTACTGCTTCTGTTTAGTCCCAGTCCCACAATGCTATAACAGACATAATAGCGTATTGCATCTAGGCAAGGTAAGATGCTCCTATTGAACCTCCCTGTTGATCTTGATAATGGAAACAACAAAAAAATGCAGTAAAAAGCAGATGACTTTTTATTTCCTAGTAGGCTGTTCTTTGTGACATTCATGCTTGCTGGAAAATTAAATGCAAACGCTTTCATATTGGTGTGGAGACATCTGTATAAAAAATATAAAGAGACAGTGAATACTGGGGTCAGGGGTGTGGCAAATAGATGCACATGTTCACAGGGCTCTTTGAACTGTAGAAGGGTTGTTAGTTGTACTGTCAACAAGATGGAAGCCTTAGTTACATATTATTTGTCTTACATGTACACATGCAATTTACAAAGTATCTTACAACGTATAGGTGGTTTGTGGAGAAAAGCTTTCACATTAGGGTTAACATTTAAGTTTAGAAGAATAAAAAAGAATAAAACTAACCTATTTTGCCTGATAATTCATGAGGTGGATATTGTTTATTGCACTGGTAAATGTAGTGCATAGGATAACATCCATTTTATTAGCAATAATGTAGTTATGAGTTCCAGGTGCATGAATGGTGTTGCATGCAATATTTGCCATACATTGCTGAGCTGCACATCTGCGTCTTGAAATTTCAATGCCATCTGAATTTTAAAGGGCATCTATAGTGGGAAAATGTACTTTTTTCCCTATAACTTTTGTTCTATAATTCCCCCTAACCCCCAGAGTATTTTAACTTTCTTCAGTTTCCCTCTCTGTCCTGAGATACACAAATTAGAAGACATGATAACATTCCTCTACTCCTAATTGTACTGTCAATCAAATCCCTGTGACATGACCCTCTTCACTGATCATGTCCTCCCTGCTCTGTAACAAACATAGAGATAAGAGCATTAGCAGGGGGAGAGTGGTAGCTTTGATGGCAGAGATAAGGCTGCACTTGACCCCCCTTCTTGATAGCTTTCACTGTTTGATTATGAGAGGTTGTGTTGCAGCAGGACATGGAGAGATCCGTGTCTCCAGGACAGCTTGCTTTCTATTGGCCACTGTGCATGGGTGTGTTTTTTCAGGATGTTGAACTTTTAACTCCTACTGCACATGAGAAGCTTGTTGGGCAGCCAGTGTTTAGCAGTTGTTAATCATATATGTATATATATTTTGAGAGGTAGAGGGAAGGGGAGAGCATAATTTTGCTACATAACAGGTTAGTCTGTCGGTGACCACACTGTGCGATACTGAACTGATGGGAATTTAAACACAAACCCATGGTAAAAAGGTAAATTTCCCAGCACCCACATCAAAATGAGAGGTGAGACGCAGATTACTGCTTTTATACCAAGGTGCTGTACCTTCTGATTCAGCGTTGTTCTGAGGCTTCCGTTGTCCTTTAAGCAATGTACACAGTTGTTGGCTGACAAACTTCTACTGACAATTTAATCTGTGTGAATACTTACATCATCATCATTTAAAATCATAATAAAAAAAACTTTATTTAACATGTTTAACATTATTTAACATGTGCATAAGCTATTAGGATATAGCATGCAAAATCTACTATGATGGCAAATAGCAGCATACTATTATTGCATATAAAACTGATTCGTATGTACAGAATGTACTCAAAAACAGGGAGGGACACATCTCTGATTAATTATTAACCACTACTGGTACAAAATTATTTATTAAGTGCATTCCTGGCCTAGACTCAATATTATGGAATAAACGTTAGAAGCATTTTTCTATGAAAAATGTTAGTGCATTCATTAATACATTTAAGGACAAAATATATATATATATCCACAGGAATGGAAGAGAAGATAACCTGGAAAAGAAACAAACATAATAGAAACAAAAAGAAAGAAGAAACAAATAACATAAAAAATTAAGTAGTAGATCCAAAGGTGGTTTTAGATTGTAATGCTCTTATTTTAAGCACTTGTTGTAAAGCACTTTATAATAACACATTAGAGCACTTTAAACAGTGTAGCACTTTAGTAACGTAGCACTTTAAATTAAGCATAGGCACTTTGTCACTAATGAAATGGTTTTAAAGTAAAAAGAACCAGAATATCTAAAAATGCATTTTAAAGTTTTAGTGATATTAAAAGTATAAATCATGTTTTAAAATATAGTATAAATCAATCACAATTATGATGTTGTAGGCGACACCCTGAAAGGGGGTGGAGCATTGTGAATAAAATGTTGCACTGTGTGTGTTGTGGTTATGCACCTGAGGAAGGGGGACACACCCCGAAACGTTGTGCACGCATGTCACTAATAAACATATAAAGAAAGAGTCTACAGGAGTGCGTTCTTCAAACAATACAATTGCTAAAAAGATATATATGTATATATATATACACACACACACATCAGGGCATTTCTGTTTGTTTTTTTTTTACCTTTTATGGTCAGTTACATTATAGGTATGGGAACATCAGGAACAACAATAACGGCAGGGAGACACAGGCAAACCATAGTTTGCAATTCAAAGTGAAATTTAATGCTGCTTTAACAGGGTCACAACATGTTTCGAACGTTCAAGCGTTCTTTCTCAAGTGTTCGAAACATGTTGTGACCCTGTTGAAGCAGCATTAAATTTCACTTTGAATTGCAAACTATGGTTTGCCTTTGTCTCCCTGCCGTTATTGTTGTTCCTGTTGGATCGTCTGGTGTGTGAGCGGACACACCTCAGGGATTGATGCTATTGAACATTTTAGCCACACTAAACAACTTTTGATGGTATGGGAACATCCCCTTTTCACAGGACAAATGTCATCTTGCTAGGTCAAGCTTCATTTATCTAATTCTCTGACAAAGCCAAAATTCAATACAAGACTCGAATAGGAATGAAGCATGTGATCACCATTTTTGTTGCTCATCGCATGTGCTGCAATTGCAGAGCAGGGTAGCGCACATGAATCATGCAACATGATTTCGCTGCGTCGCGTGATTCTTATGTGCTGCCTAATGGGGCCTAGCCCTTAGATACAGCAAGACCCGCTAATCCAAAACTTTTTTCAGAATTTAAATGTGAGCTGCAAATTTAGAGAAATCATTTGAAATCACAGCATTTACAGGGAAAATACCTTCCATTTGGGAAGCAGAAATTATATTATGTTCCCTATCCTTGACCTCTTATTAGGATCTTTGGCTGCCTGCCAGCACACCTACTGCAACAATAGATTCAGCAGAGAAAAGGCAGGGGGGAGTGAGGGAGAGATGTGTAAACAGAAAAGTGTGTAGTGAGGCTGTGCAAAACTGTGTCGCAGACACAACAAGAAGGCAATGAATAAGGGAGGGTGGGGGGAATAAGGAGCACTCGCTAAACATTCATAATTTAATGACAAAGCAAGTACTGATAAATATATTGAGTACCACCATTTTATTTCTTTCAGATAATTTAAAGTTGTTTGAGTATAGTCACCCTTTTTTAGCATTCTTTACCATTAAATATATAAAAAAATAACTGAAGTCATTACTGTGGTACAATAGGAAGGAGGGCCCTGCCCAAAAGAGCTTACAGTCAGAGGAAATGGGGATGAAACATAAGGTGAAGTAGATCAATAGCCGTAACTAAGTTGTCCGTGGATTATAACTAGCGGGTCTGCGATGGGTCAGTAAGAGGGGTAGAAGTGTCCAGGTTCAGAATGTAACCTTATGATAATAAGTCCTAAATTGGACAATGTGCACCAGTAACAAAAAGGTTGTAGCTACTAGTCCTTTTAGAAGCTCAATTCGACTCCACACCATCTCTAGTGGCAATGAAAATCAAATAGAAAATATGGATGTGCCACAGGCAGAATTTTGACTGCAAATCATTTATTTGTTTAACAACATGTTTTGGAGCATCAATAGAGCGAGTATAGTATAATACCTCAACTAGGTGCACCTGAGTTCTCCCACTCAGGTAAAATCACTCCAGATGGGTGCATCAAACGAAACACCTACCCCAAGTAAAGAACAATATAAAAAGCACACTAGGTGAGGGAGAAAAATAACCATAAAATCTGCAAAAAAGGGCTATACAGAAAACCCCCCAAAATTTATTAAAATGAATACATGTAAAAACACATTAAAAGGTTATAAAGATATACAAACAAATATATAGCCGGCCAGCTATAAACTATCACATAACCCTAAATATCCCCATAAACTCACAACATTAAACTAAAAACAAGGGGATAAAAACCAGCATAATACCCAGGTATATATATATATGAAATTCGGGCAATCCCGTCCTGATATCGTGCAGGATATGGATCCAAACAATTCTTAGTTCTTGTATCACAGTTGATAAATACAAAAGTACAAAAGAGGGAGTACAAGTCCCGTATCAAAAATGTGTGCGCACACAAAAATATATATATAGTAAACTCCACTTGCCCGGCCACGGCAAAATATGATGTACAAATAAAACAAGGCTTATACTGCACCGTTCCGAGTATCCTATCAAATTCTCCAATGCAGGAAGGGTCTGAAGCTGTAATTCCTGATCCTTCTTATAAACTTGTAAGTAAGATAGTGGACAGATAGAAATGTTCTCGATCTCCCTGGCAGTTCGATAAGTTCGCTGACAGTGGCTGCACGCTCTTGAGATCCCCTGAGAACTTACAAAGGTACACAGACAAGCCTTAGTATCGGAAGGTTAAGATTCCTCGTGGTAGCCAGTGTGCCGGGTGTGGGAGTGCCACCGCTTGTGTCACTTGTGTCACTTGTTTTTAGTTTAATGTTGTGATTTTATGGGGATATTTAGGGTTATGTGATAGTTTATAGCTGGCCGGCTATATATTTGTTTGTATATCTTTATAAACTTTTAATGTGTTTTTACATGTATTCATTATAATAAATTTTGGGGGGTTTTCTGTATAGCCCTTTTTTGCAGATTTTATGGTTATTTGCTCCCTCACCTAGTGTACTTTTTATAATGTTTTGGAGCATGTAGAAATGTGAATTCAGTCATATATAGTTTGTAGGCAGGCGGACAGCGACTCAGCACCAGACCGAAAACGCCGGCAATTGAGAGCGCGAACCAGCGCTAGAGTGGATAGTGCCTCAGAGAGCTGCAACATAGCTTCAGACAGCGCGGCCAGCACCTCCGGAGTTACTTTTTCAGAGGAACGTTACCCCAAGAGGGACCGCAGAAAGAGAAGAGGATCAGACGGGGGAGGAAAACAAAGTACACCTATCTAACCCAGGAGAGGGAGCAGACTATATTAACTACTGACATGCCCCCTAATACACTTAATACACTGGATATACCCCTCAAAATAACAACTGGGGAGATAGACAACACTAAAAGTTTGGATAACCAGGAAAGTGACACTAATGGGACATATATGAACAGTGGAATACTTAACCCCTTACATACTGCCTTTCCTCTAGTGATTAACTTATCTAGAATGGATTTTTCCCAAGAACAATTAACCATAATAAAGGGTTTGGTATTTGTGCCCACCCACCAAATATCTGACTTTACCTATAAAACTGAATGGTTTAAGTTTATTAGAAGTTTGAAATTAATAGCATTCTTTGGGGGAAAAGGTAATACAACCAGATCTGAGGGCCCAATTGGTTGCACTAAACTAAAGAAAAAAATCACAGTTCAATCCCATAGTGCCAAATAAAGCCCTGGAGGTATTTGTGGTGAGCAAACAAGTTCAGCTGCTACCATGGCAAAAAGCACATTATAGATCAAATAATCTGACGCATAAGGAATATTTGGCACTAAGGCAAATTAAAGAACTTAAAGAAATTGCAGTTAAAAAGACTGATAAGGGGGGAGCTACTGTAATCATATCTAAGTGTATGTATGTGAAAGAAGTCTTAAGGCAACTTAACAATAAGGATCACTATGATGCTGCACAGACAGGTCTAATCAATGAATATGTTAAGAATTGTTTAATTAATGAGTTCCCCAGGACACCGATACTATATGTTCTCCCTAAGTCATTAAGTCATTAATAGATCCACCTGAGAGACCTATAGTATCAGGTGTCGGATCCCTCCTTCAACCATTGGGTATATTTATAGATGCATACTTAATTATTATGCAGAAATTACCCAATTGTCTGAAAGACACCACAGACTTTCTGAACAGATTAAAAATGGTTAAAAGTTTAAGAGATGGAGTGTACTTATGCAGTCTTGATGTGGAATCCTTATAAACCTCCATCCCACATGATGAGAAATCTAAAGAATTTCTTTAGATTTGAAAAACAATTTTATATACAAAGGCAAGGTACCAGTGTGGGCGCTAATTTTGCCCCAGCCTATGCCAACATATTTGTGGCAGCCTTTGAAAATAAATGGTTATTACAAAAAAACGATGTCAAGTTATATCTACATAACTACATGCGTTGTGTGGATGACATCTTCTTTATATGGGAGGGATCAGAAAACCAATTGAGAACCATGTGTGAGGATCTTAATACCAGACATACCACTCTCAAATTTACTCTCACCTATAATCAAATTAATCTTAACTTTTTGGATGTTATGGTGTCTATAACTAATGGAAAATTGACAACTGACCTATATGTAAAGCCTACAGATCGTAACAATCTCCTACATGCAGAAAGTTTTCACCCTAAAGGTTGTATACGGGGTCTGCCTTATAGCCAAATGCTAAGGATCAGACGTATAGTTAGTGATGAAAACAAATGTAAAAATCGAATGGCATAAATGGTGACTAAGTTTGAAGAGAGAGGGTACAATAGAAAAGAACTAACAGAGGCAGCATTTAGAGCCCTAGAGATACCAAGAGAAACGTTGATACAAGAAAGTCCAAAGAAAGAAACTAAAACAGGGATACCATTTTTAAGTACCTATAGTACCCTTTCAGGTAGAATTAAACAAATTGTGAATAACAACTGGCACATTCTATCTTCAGATCCCACAGTGGGACACTTATTTAAGGAGAAGCCGTTACATTCATACAAGAGGTCCTCAAATATAGGGGATCAACTGATGCATTCAGATATGTTACCAAATAACAGAGAACCAAAAAATGGCACGTATCCATGTAGATCGTGCCAAATGTGCAGTGCTATTATTTCAGGTGATAACATCTATCACCCCACAAAGGGAACTGTCATTAAAATTAAAGACTTTGCTACTTGTTTGACCCAGGGGGTAATTTATTTATTAAAATGTCCCTGTGGCTCAGGATATGTGGGACAAACTAAGAGGTACGCCTTAGATTGGGCGAACACAAAAGAGACATAAAACAGTACAAACGTGGGGAATCTAAACATGATACCCCAGTCGCAAGGCATTTTTATGAACATAAAGATAACGCAATGCAGTTACGGTGGCAGGTATTGGAAGTAGTAAAAAAGCCTAACAGAGGGGGGAACTTCCTACAATTATTATTACAGAGAACATGGTGGATACACCATTTACAAACTCTGACACCGAAAGGTCTGAATGAAGACTTTAACTTAATGTGTTACTTATAATCAGTGTGAAAAAAGAATCCTGATGTATCTGTCCTGGTGGCATTACCAATGTAACATATACATGTAACTTGATTAAGCTAACATTTTAACTATGTAACATTGTTACCTTATTAGTAGTTGGTTCCTATAAATTACATTCCACTAGCAACATTATTTATCTTTTCAGGAACACTCACACCATCTAGTGGATTTATAGTAGAATTGAAAATGGGACTCACGTAAAGAACCATCATCCTCTGTTTGTTATATAATTGTATAAAAGAATGATATTTGCTATTGAATGAACACGCACACAAATGTATATGTATTTATAATTATTTATTACAATTGAATAGCAATCATTTTTAAGCACTTTTTAAACCTTTTTAAATAAGTTATAACGACACAACGTTTTTTTATTCATGATAGCACTTTATTTGAATTTTGTTTAGAATGAATAATTTCATATTAGGATGTACATGCACTTTATTATGAAAGTCTATATTGTAATTTGAATGAACTAACATGTATTTTAAGCACTTAGCACTTCATGCACTGCACAGGTTCACTTTGATTTTTGACCTCCACAAGGAGGCAGAGTCAACTAATTGTGCTTATGATGTCACTTCCTATATATACCTTGCACTCTGTAGTCACTAGTTACACCTGAGGAAGGGGGTTGGACCCCCCGAAACGTTGTGTGTATTTGGCATTTGCTGTTTTCAGCACTTAAATAAATGAGTATTGTTTGAATACCATATTGAGTGTGCCTGCCTACAAACTATATGACTGATTATACTTACCTGCAGTGGCACAGGTTATAGGAAGTGCACCTCAAATCTTACCTATCAGGGCTACCACATTGGATTGGAAACAAATGTGAATTCACTTGTGCAACTCAAATATTCCCATCCCCTAAGTGTACGAGTTAAACCATTTGAACATGCAACCATTAAAACTTTATATATCCATGGTACTGCAACTGAATGCCTATCTTAAAGGGCATGTCCACCCTTAAAACAAATATTTTTACCAGTTTATTACATGAATTTGTAACCAGATATTTTATGGTAAGTTATAATTCCTTTCTAGTAAATGTATTTGCCTCCTCCCTCTGCTTAATAAGCTTTTTATAAGCTTGAGCATGTGTAGAATCGGCAGCAGGTACACTAGAAATTAATTATTGGCTGTGATGTCAGCTGTCACTGGACTTGACTGACTACATGGAGGGAGGGGCCAGCTTACTGGTTAGTTATGCAGGTAATAAAGGGCAAATATATCTGTTAGGGTTGGGGGCAGGCAACTGATAATTGACCAGAGTTTTGTTTTAAGGGTGTGCATGCCCTTTAAAGGGCATCTCCACCCTACAAAATAGTTTTTATTATGTTAGAGGGCATCCCTTCCCACCCCTAACCACTATATTAGATAGTTAAGAAAAAGAAGCAGAATGCTACTTACAGCCTCTCACTCCAGTGGTATTCTGATCCACTCCCTGCTTGCCGTAACTACAAGCAGGGGGACGAATTAATTTTTTTAACTAATATAGCGTGTGGGGTGGAAAGGCATACCCTCTAAATATTTTTTAAAGTTTTTATGCTGGGTGAAGGGCAGCCTGGGAGGGATCAGGAGGGTTGGAGGGAGGGTGGGGGAAGGGCTCCCCTGCACATGAGGGTCTGAGGGAGGGGGGAAAACACTCCCCTGCAAATGCCACTGTCCTCTCAGAGGACGGAGAGGCGGAAACCTTTTACACAGCAAGATAGCTCCTACTGTTCACTTTCTGGGACTTTGGACAAGCACTACAGAAGAACCATAAGGAGCAGAGATGTAAGGTAAGGATTTTAAACTACAAAGTGGGGCCAGTAGTGGGTTAAATTTTAGTTCAGGGGGGTGGGGTGGACATGCCCTTCAAGCAAGATAAAGGGCTATAGCCCAAAACTTACCATCTAACAAGATTCTATATAAAGCTAATATAAAATTGAACAGGAATTAAGTTTTACATGGGGCCACATTATCCATAGCGGAACAAATGTCAGGAAACATTATCCTTAACTCCAAATGCTGACTCATCAGTATGCAGCCCACAAGCTCCTTTTTTTGAAAAAAAGAAAGAAAGGGAGAGATTGGTATCCCCCTACCTATTTTCTGTCTTAGCCCCATATGTTCCATGTCATAACCTTGGTTGCTCACAAACACTCTGTATTTTATCATGTACAGCGCTGCGCTTTATAAATAAAATTATTCATACATATACTCTGGAGCCACTGTTTCAATATGTGGATCAAATTCTCCAGCCATTAGCCATGGCCTGCCTAACATATTATACTATTGGTTATCAATTTTGAATCCATATTAACATCAATACCACAAGATGAAGGGATAGGGTGTAGTATTAAGGAATTACTATTAACTGAGAACCTACCTACAGCCAAAATGTGTTTTTTATTGGATTGTCTGTCCATGGTGCTACAGAAAAATGACTTCAGATTTGTAAATCTGTGGAATTCCTTTAGATCAACTGGACTTGAAGTTTAGTCCCTGAAGACGTTTCGCTAATCATCTGACTTGCTTTGCACAGTTTTACTTAATACCTCGGACTACTGTGCTAAGGTGACACACTCTTGGCCAGTAACAACACATATGAGGCACTAGCAACCAGCCGCTACAAGAAAAAGATCATAAGACTTACATAGGTCATAGGCTTAGGTTACAAAAGGTCATACATAGGCTTAGGTTATAAAAGGATAAAGCCATTAATCGAACAATTTATCTGATCGAGCAATATACCCTGGTGAGGCACATCCATGAATATATATACTCCCCAAGATACACAAGGAAGGGGCTCCACTAAGACCAATAGTAAACAGCATCAACTCTGTAACATACAAGGTGACAAAAAAAAACAGCCAACATCCTAGGGCCCTTGGTTGGAGGTTTTACGCATCACATCCAAACCCCCAAGGATTTTACTAACAAGATTCAAGATGTAATACTCGGTGCAGAAGAAACTGCTGTGACATCCCTCTTCACCTGAATTCCCACCACAGAGGCTGTTGAAATGGTGAGAAAACAGATGTGTCAATACAGCACCCTTGCCAGTAGAGCAGAACAGGTATGTTCCCTACTGAACTTGTGCCTGAATACCACCATTTTGAAATATAAGGATAAGTTATACAAGCAAAAACAGTAGTTTTGCCCATCGTGACAAACTTGTATATGGAGAAAGTGGGCAGGTGCTGGGAAAAAAAAGTTGTGTCTTACCTGACTGGGATCCTATGAGACTTACTGCATCGTGGATTCCTGGTCAGTTAAATGCAACTTTTTAAGCAGTGACTAATGAAACGTCTTCAAGAACCAAACCTTTAAATCTGTTTGATCAAACTGAATTCCATAAACTGGATGAATGGGAACCTTCACAAGCAAACTTTTATTTGACAACCGCTTCTATTGTCAGTGCCAAGGCACCTCTATAGGTGCTATTGTAACAACCTTGTTGCAAATGTATTTGTTTTCATTTTACTAAATAACAAGTATAGACATATTTTGACATATTGTCGTTTTGTACATGACATACTGGTACTGTGGACTGGGTCGTTGGGAGATCTTAACGTCATAATGACACAGGCTTAAATTATAAATCCATGATAAATCATATGTCTACTCCAAAACGGATGTTAATCTTTTTGATGTACAAATAACATTGGAGGGCACAAAGATTCAAAATTACATCACAAAAAAGAGACAGGAATAATCTCCTTAGCATAAAGTAAAGACATGTAGACGAGCCTCAGGCAGTGATAGAGAACTGCATCAAACTTTTATTGTGAAAAACAGCTGTTTTTACATACTTTATGCTGATGACTTAACCACTGAGGACGGAGTGGGGTAGACTGGTAGCCTGGAAAATCTAAAAGTATAGTGAGGAGCCTGCACCTGCCTAATTGTTGTTCAGGAATAATCTCCTACATGCTATTAATGATAAATCGTGACTACAAAATGTTGGCAAAACTATTTGCTAGTAGGCTATAAACAGTTATCAATACACTGGTAGCACCGAAACAAACAAGCAGGTCAGGAATTGATTAATTTACAGCATGTATTAGTCCAATCACAAATTGATCATGATAATGTTGGTCACAAAATGCTCCTCTCAGTGGCAATTCTTATGGGAGGCACTTCGTAAATGTGGTTTTGGTTCGAGATATATAGCCTGTTTCCAAATGCTATATAGCAATCCAACTGCTTATGTCTCACTTCAAGTGGAAACATCTGATTTTTTTAAACTGCAGAGTGATATGAGTCAGGGATGCCCGCTGTCTCCTTATGCACTATTTGCATTGGTCATTGAACTACTTGCTTTAAAAATTATAGCACACCCTTGTATCTGTGGACTTAAATTATGTCCCTTTGAAAAAAGATGGGGCACTACGCAGATGATATTATCCTTTTCCTTGATGCATCCAGAGGATCACTGCAAGCAGCTACCCAAACTATTGCAAGATATGGTTCTTACTCATATTAACTAGCATAAATCCTGTATATTCCCACTAGATAATGATGCAGTACAACAAGAGGAGCTACAAAACAGTATACCAATTGTCTCCAGGAATAATAATCTCTAAATTATGTACACAATTTTTTAATTCTAATGTCTTGTCCTTGCTAGAATTTGTGAGAGATAAACTAACAAGTTGGAAAAGGTAGCCCTTAAACCTTATCAGACGTATTAAACTAGTCAAGATATTTCTCCTGCGTAGTTAAATATTCCCAAATGCTTAACACCTTCTTGTGGGGCAATGGAAGAGCCAGGGTTTATCTTAAAGGGCATGTCCACCCTCAGATCAACCTTTTTAGGTATAGGTAGTATCCCACCCCTAACGCTAATTTTGTATGAAAAAAAAAACGATCCTAGCAAAACTTAGTTTCCTTCATTCCCCGGTAATGTAATCTCGGTCCTCTGCTTGTTGGAACTGTAAGCAGGGGGCCAGACCTGCAGCGGTGTTCATGATTGGCTAACAGGCAGCCAATCACGGATGCGGCTGCAGGCATTACAGAACGCGAGGGGAATGTAGGAAAGTAAGTAATGTTCGGATCCTTTTTTTTACTAATAAACATAGCGGTTGGGGGTGGGATAGGGAGCACTACACTACGGAGTTAGGGGAAGGGAGAGAAAAACGGGAGGGAGAGGGGGAGGGGGACGGGGAAGGGGACAGATTCACTGCGCATGCCAAACTTCTCCTGAAGGGAGAGGCAGAAACATTATGGGACACAGCCAGGCTCCTGCTCTTCACTTTTTGGGACTCTGAAAAGACATTGCAGGACAGCCATTTGGAGCAGGGATGTAAGGTACAGATTTTTCAAGTCTACACAGTGGGGCCAGTAGTGGGTTAAAGTATAGTTTTGGGGGTGGACATGCCCTTTAAATAATTACAAGCACCACAGATAGATGGGGGGCTCTGGAAAGTCTTACCTTAGAACAAACAAGAAAAGAGATGATCAATGCACATTCCTGGGCCCCATATATCATAATATCTATGCTAGTGCAAACAGAAAAAACATGGGGGGTTTTAGTTACAATTTTATGCATAAAAGTGAAAAGCCTTCCAACCACGTCAAGGTAACCCCAGTATGGAAGGTCCTAACAGTTTACCTTGGGTCATTTATCTGGGTTGACACTCCCTGCTTGGTTGCATTTTCTTGGGAAGGTTGTCTCCCTGACCTTGCATCAGATTAGTATTACAGGCTATCATTCCCCCCCGCCTACTGGCTTTTAACAAGGAGGGAAGAGGCGGGAAGAGGCCCCTGCCACCCCCGCGGCTGGAAGTTCGGGTCCGGTCTTTTAAACATGATCGCGCGTATGTTTCATTCATACGCTTGATCAGCTGTTTAAAATGGCTGATCAGGAGGCATCTTGGAGAGAGGAAGGGGTCAGGGGCCTGGCCTCCATTCTCCTGGGGGGGGGGGGGCTGCAGGTATGCCCCTGGCCAAGACAATTATAAAATTTATAATATTTTACTGCTATTTTACACCAGAAAGGATATAATGGGTGGCTTTAGATACACCCACACTACAAAATTGGATCTAGCTAGTCCATAAAGACTTATCCTACCATTGTATTCTTTATAAACATAGGTGCTGTCCATGGAAATATGCAAATGTTTGAGTCTGTGGTACAATAAAATTCCACTGCTGATTTAACATGATTATAAACAGACATTAAAGTATACAAACTTGGGGAAATTCCTCTCCCACTATGCCACTACCCTCCAATCTCCCTCCCATCCCTCCCCCTCCCCCCATTCCAGTATTGTACTTCTGTGCTTAACAATATACAGAGTATGATATGAATAAGAGATTATAATGACTGGAGTTTCTGGGTTTACCTTCAGCGCCTATGCCCCCATCTATAACCGTCTTCGTCTATAGACACACCCCTGATCATCTGTAGATCATCTGCTCCTGCCCCTAATAAATTCAGGGGGATTTAAACCTGTAACATTTTGGGCTGTATGTTTCTAAAATTATTTAATTTATATGTTGCACCACCAGAGATACTTAAATGAATACTGGTTCATTTAAAAACTTTATCTTTTGCTAGAAACTAGGAGGGCATCGCTCTTTGAAGCCAACATGGGCTCTGAGATGTACTGGCAACAATATGGTAGCCTTCTTAGTTACCGAATTTACTGCAATATACTTTTACTTTGTTCACCATTACTCACACAATTAGGATAACTATCGTCTGTATAACGTTTTTTTAAAAAAACAGTTAAAATAAAAAGAACTTGGGACAGGTATATAGGACTGGTAATTCGTACCTCCCAATATTGTTTCTGTGAGGAGCATCAGCCCAAAGAAAAGTGATTCTGCCAGTCTTCCTCCTGGCTTTAGCACTATCTTTAATACAGGAATAGTCCAGGACTAACCTGGCAAATTAATACTGTATGTACTGTAGCTCCTTAACGAAATTATATTGTGAGGTAGAAATAATCAATCCAACCTCCCTGCCCCAGATACTTTCCATTTTTAAAAGTTACATTTTAGAGTATAGTTATCCTTTAACTTATTTTGTTGCTAGCATCCTGCTTTCATAAGTAGTTTTATTTCAGCATCTTGGGGGGTTAGATAGTGGTGGCCTCAGGTGATTGTCACGTTTGTGACAAAAACTGAGGATTGAACAAAAACTATACTGAAGATCACAAGTACCCAAATAATGAAATTTAATTTAATAACTTATAAATACACATAAATTAAAAACTGGTCGAAAGTCTATCTAAAGGTTTGTTTGCCCATGTGAACTCAGCTTAAGGAGGCTAGAGAAAGGCGAAAGTGAAATTGGTAAAAAGGGAAAGCAGAAATAAAGAAGGAAAACAGAATGCAAGATGCCATCACAACCCTTTACAGGGAGATGTAAAGTTCTTATTGTTAAAAATGGTGCTAATTTTTCCCCAACCAATCAGATCTTATTTAACATTTGAAAGCTAACATCTGATTGGTTGGGGCAAAATGTGACACCATTTTTAACGATAAGAACTTTTATTGAATAACCCTGAAGATCTTTGCACTGTCTGGAAACCAGAGGGCAGCGGCAAATTAGGTAATGCTGAAGCAGCGCTGCAGTAGCTATAAAAAGGAAAGTGTAGCTGTCTCTCATATGTACATATTAGAGATTAGGACTCTCTAGCTATTTAAAGGGACTCTATTCTGAAAAAAAATGACTTTACCTCATCTTAATCTATAATTGAATACATGTAAGTAGCACTTACTCTGATTTGTGTGTGTTGCTGCATGCCTTCCATCCAGCATACATTTTGTTTAGGAGCAGTATCCCCCTCCCTCTTTTAACAACTCCCACTTCCATCCGACCCGACTTTTTTCCCCCCACAAACCAACTGTCAAGCCTGCACACCGCATACAGCATTCCAACTGTCAAAACTCTGTCACCATTACAGCTACAGTAAAACTACTCACAGAAGAATAGCTTTTGAGAGCAAGAAACTTGATTGACAGCTGAAATATAAAAAGTTTTAGATTGGATATCTAAAGAAATAGGGGGCAGATCAACAAAAAAAATGATACCGTGGTGGTAGGGAAGAATTATAGTTTCCAGTTATGGTCAATTTAAAATAACCTATTTTTCGGTATAGATGCCCTTTAAGTGTTAATATCTTTACACTGTTAATAAAGTTGCCTTATTTTATTGAAACTAAGTCACAAGGTAATCTGAGACTATGCAGAGCTGTTTGCTTGTGTGACCCCTAAAGCCGAGAGCCGTTATCGGCTTTTTGTTATGCTAACCAATGTACCAAGCATTAATGCGACTTTAAGACACAAATAACGGCAGTTGCGACGTTGCACAAATTTTGTGTCACACAACTGCCACAACCAAGCCATTAACGGGTTTTTAAGATGTTATCTCTAATGCACAAGGTAAACTCAATTTGCAATGCACTGAGAGCCACTATCAGCTCAGTGCATTGCCTAAAGGGGGCAATAGAGAGCGATAGCGACTATCGGTACATAGCCCCTTACATATTCCTGTGTACGTATCACATGTCAAGTCTGAACCAATTAGATGGGTTTTTCCTCAAAGTGATCTACTGGAAGATTCTGTTTCCTGCTTCTAGTGAACATGATGTGACTGTTAGTAAGCAAGTTGCTAAAGTTTATCTACAGCCGTTCAGAGGCAAATACGGTACTAAATGTTATTTATTTGTTTATTACTGGTTGTTAACTGTGTATATGTGCTAGAATAGCAATATATGAAGTTTATATAATAGATGCGTTTCTATGTTCTGTTCAGAACTTGTATATATATGTGACATTTGTTTTTGAAAAGCCTGATTCTAGTATAAAATAGAACTAAAATATAACTACAGGTATCCCACCCCTCCTGCACTCCCACAAGACCACCCCAGACTCCCGGACTTGAGAGGAGACTTGAGCCTCCTCCCAAGTCACGCCCACTTTGCAAGGCCATGCCCCGGAATGCCCTGGGAACGCCCCTTACCCCTCTCTAACCCCACCTCCAATCACCCTAGACCACTGGCCATGCCACGCACCCGCGTGACATCACGCCCCCTTTTCCCACCCTGCCCAGAAGCCTGAAGGGGCAGGGTGGAATGTCTATTGGCCTTTTTGACCAATAGTTTAGTGTATTGGTCGATTGTGCCGAAAGATTTGCATGGCTTTTCGGCTGCCACCAACCATTTGTTCATTGAAATTGGAACGCGTCCGAGAACCACAGACTGCATTTGCCGTGACCAACAGTCCTTTGTCCTGGCCAACCAGTTGAAAGTGCTAAATGCTTGTCCAGGACAAAGGATCTCTTTGTGTGTACCCAGCTTAAGTGTATTAGAGCTGGCATTAGTTGGGGTTCTGGCCATTTTTACTTTCTTGACAGGAGACTTACAGGGTTATTCAATACAAGTTCTTATCGTTTAAAATGGTGCTAATTTTGCCCCAACCAATCAGATGTTAGCTTTCAAATATTAAATAAGATCTGATTGGTTGGGGCAAAATTAGCACCATTTTAAACGATAAGAACTTTTATTGAATCTCCCTGTTAATGTCTATGGCTTTGTACTGTAAGTCATGCCAGGCTGAAAGGGCAATAATAACCCCCATTAAATGGGTTACTCACTGCATTCTTGTAGTGTTTACGACACTTAAAAGTTCTTCACTGCCTCACTATAGACTGTTCTGCTTACACATCTCCCTCCCCACTGCTGGCAGACAGACAAAGATTTTCCTGGCCACCCCCAGTCAGCAATAACCAATTGGGTAGCTTCCATGCCTGCTGGGACAGAAGAAACAGACACACCCCTAGATTATAAATATCCCCTTCCCTTTTATCCACCATGTTTCTTATGTCCAGCTGGGAGTCTACTATGAAGCTCATCTTTAATTTCCAGCCTAAATCACTCTCTTGGCTGAAGTTCTGACCTTTGTGATGTGCCATGAGACCACCAGGTTCTTTCCCCTCTCTTTTACAACCTGCAGTCATTTGGATGCTTGTGTTTTTGTTTCCCACCCTTATTTACTGCTTGGGTACTTACCCAATTGGTTATTGCTGACTGGGGATGGCCAGGAAAATTGAAACTCAAATCATCCTCCCAGTCAGCAATCTCTCCCTTAAAGCTATATAAGTGACTGATGGTGGGAAAAGGGGAGGGGATATTTATAATCTAGGGGTGTGTCTGTTTCTTCTGTCCCAGCAGGCAGGGAAGCTACCCAATTGGTTATTGCTGACTGGGAGGATGGCCAGGAAAAGAAACTCTCGATAAGTATGATTTGATTTTCAGTTATAGTGGAAGGTTTTTCCCTGTAAAAGCTGTGATTTTAAATGATGATTTCTCAGAATTTACAGCTCAGATTTAAATTCCGGAAAAATTTTGTTTAGAAAAAAGATAGCCTTTAAATTGCAAAAATTATACATGTCCTGCTATAAGTTCAAGTGGGTCCTAGATCCAACAGTTGCAGCAAGAAAGCCACTCAACCTCCTGGCTCAGAGCAGTCAGAAAACACATCTTAGGGATGTCATTTACTCTGCTGCAAACTGAGGGAAGGGTTAAGGAAAGAGGGTGGACTGTCCGTAATTTATGGGCAGTTGGCAACCCTGGAATTGACCTGTAAAAATACAGCTTGTACAGCACTATGGGTACAGTGAAGAGACATAATCATCATAATCAATTATGTTACAGAATAATTTGTTACATATCAACTGCTAATCATAAATTATTAAAACCTGTAAGATACATGTATGATAAATGGAATTTTCCCAACCTGAGTGATCAAGATTTGATTGGCTCTATATCAATCACCATTGGTCAATCAAGCACAAAAAAGGAAACAATTTTGGATCAATTTGATATAAAGGTCAGAGAGAACGACTAAACTAATAATAATAATAAACACTGACCCCTGCATGAGCTACCTATAGTTGCAGAATAAGCTAACAACAGGCGTTTGTAGGTATGATTTTCCTATTCATAAAGATTTTTATTATGTTTCAAATCCTAACTTAACATATCCATAATTTAATAACATGCACTGCAAAGTTTACAGTAAACTTAATACATTATTGGTCAGCATTAAAAACACAAGTGTGGTATTATAGCAATTGGTATTCTCAAATTCCCCCTCCAGTCCAGTTATGCCCCTTAAATAAAGGTGCCAGCCAACCTATGGGAAAGAAGTGCTTTGCCTGAAGCACTTCTTTGCCTGGACTTGGCTATCAGCTGAAGTCCTGGCAAGGCAGGTATTTTAGGTCCTTACCCTAGGTACAGCAACTAGTAGGGGGTTGTTTGTGAAGGTTCTCATTCAACAAGGCCATGAAAAGTTTTAATTCTGAATGACTTTCTTTTGGCGATTTATACCCTGGAATGTGTTTTAATCTGCATGACGACAGTATGGTGTCAGGGACCACATGAATGCAAGGTTGCTGCTACTATTAGTAGTATTCCGTTCATATAACTGAATACTACAGATACAGGGAGATTCAATAAAAGTTCTTAAAATGGTGCTAATTTTGCCCCAACCAATCAGATCTTATTTAACATTTGAAAGCTAACATCTGATTGGTTGGGGCAAAATTAGCACCAATTTAAACGATAAGAACTTTTATTGAATAACCATGACTAACTTTTATTGAATAACCATGATAGTGTCTGTGGGTGGTTGTATTAACCAATAAGTTGTCCTTTAAAGGGCATGTCCAGCCTAAAAAAAGTAACCTTAGAAATTTCAATCACCCCCCCCAACCCCACTTTTGTATTATGTATACCTTTCAAAGATGTCTTTGTTCCTTACCTGACCTGGTCTCTCGCTGCTCCTCCACTGCTTTGCGGCCGACAGCCGCTCCACTTCCTGGTTGTGGCTGTCAGTTAAGGTGTGACATTACATCATGCCCAATCACCTGAAAGCCGCAACCAGGAAGTAGAATGGCTGTGGATGCAGAAGCCTTCTGCTCCTGTTTTTGCTTGAAACAGGAGCAGGGGCGGCACCCAGGCAGCAAAGTACCGGGTCAAATAAGTGCCTTCAGGGTAATCTTTGAAAGGTATAGATAATGCGAAAGTGGGTTTTGGGGGGGTGATTAATATTTCTAAGGTTACTTTTTTTTAGGCTTGACTTGCCCTTTAACGAACTGTATGTTAGTAAATGATAAACTTTCATTATAATCAGTTGTTACTTTTATCCACATTTCCTTTTTTCCAATGAAGGAAACTACTTACATTTTATCTAGAGATAACGAGGGCTAACAAAATGCTAAAGGATGTTTCTGAAAAGTAGATGGCAAGCAAAAATAAACTTCAAATAGTTTTGGTAGGGTAAATAAACAATTATATTCTCATGTAAGTTTCCATTCTCACAATTGTGGGAATGTGTGTTGTACCAACTTAGAAATATGCATTTATATTTAGCCCAACTGATTAAAATATATTCCTATTTCTGGAAAGATAAATGTTTTGAAAATAAATTGGATAATCCAATGGGTACGTATGATATACAAGGTCACAACAAATAAGGATTTGTTTCGGCTATGTCACGAAGAGTCACCTCAGATAGCAATTCTACACTGTTAATTAAATATTGTTTGTTTCAATAGACATTGCTATCTGGCCTTTGAATTGCATGATCTGAAACTTTTCACGGTTGGGAAATGTAATGGGGGATTAAATTTTTTTTATTGATAACCAACCGTGGATTATTCATTAACTGTTTATCAAGAGGTGAAATTTAGAACTTGTATAGATTATTTTACCCGTTACAAATTTTTACAAAAACTTTAAAGAGAAAAGAGACAGAAGGAGAGATAAGGGGTACTCAACCTCATCTATGAGCCACAAACTGCTTAAGTCCCACCCTGGACCACCCAAGTCCCAGTTCTTCCAGAACAAAGCTTTTATGTCTAGTTCAGGCTCCTAAAAATCATACTGTCCCGCAAGAAACAAAATGGTTGGGAGGTATGGGGCCTTGCTTTGTCCATATGGGTGACAATTACCCTGCATTCTCAAATACCTCATAACAGGACTCATTCCCATAAAATGGAGGGGAAGTTCCTGAAGAGAAGAAGGGAATTCATGATACTAGTACAGCAAACTGGGAATTCCATGATACTTGTACAGCTAAGTGAAAAATTCATCATACTGGTACAGCAAACTTCTGTTGCTGCTTCCATCCCCAACACCCCCACCCCTTACGACTGTTGGGGGGGGGGGGGGTTGTGAGATCGGCCTATACAAGTGCTTCTTTTTAACTAATTAATACTAGTTCGGGTGAGGATGGAAGAAGCGACCAAACCTTCTAGCTATGCAACTGGCCAATATGTTTAATTTAATATTAAGAAAAAAAAACAAAAAACCATTCACTGGGGGCACCAACTGTTACCACCATCTATTAAAGCTTCTGGGTAAAGATATTGTCAGGACAGTGTGTAGTGACTTAGCAGGAATGGGTTAACTATCGTTATTAGTTCTTACAAAGGACCTGTAAAAATGCCATTCCACCCTGGAAACAGTCCCCAGTGTTTATGTTAGGGTTAGTGAAGCATGGAGTCAGATCTTCTCTTCTAGACAATGTAGGGCCGAATCGTGTTTCTGGAATTCTCTACAGCTAGAAGTCTGGTGGTTACCAAGAGGTCACCTTAAGCACAGCCATACATGTAAAATAAATATATTATCGTATTGGAATATGTGATACGGGAACCAATATTATAGTTGTGAATGGGAAGGTAGGCCAATTAAAAAGACACCCAACATGGAGGCCGTATTCGATTGTCAGGGGAGTTATTAATATCTTGGGAAATATGTATTATACACGGGTACATGTTTGGTATTGTATAATTACTACAGGAATATGTGGTCTATATCCCAGTACAATGTACATATCTAAAGGTATATAGAGTCTGCTTAACTGAGGGGGAAAGAATGCTTTTGGCTAGTCGTAAATCTGGACATTCATGGAAACTCCCAACTCATGCATAGCCAAGGAGAGGGGTTGTTACATCAAAGGGCTATTAGCTGGCGTTAAAATCCAGTGCTAAAACTAGCGCAAACGCGATATTGAACCGTGAGCATCGGATCCAGCGCTAATATGGAGTTAAAGTCACGTTAACTAGTAGCGAACCAGTTAGCATGACTTTAACTCCATAATTTTGACCAGTGCCTCTGGGTAAATCGTCCCCATTGTGTATACAAACTAGAAACTGGTTAAATGTAGCTTGTTAACCACGACTAGTACAAATATGTTCTATAATATGTTCTACAACTTTGCTGAGATTCTTTACATTGTTCTGCACAATTATTACCATTTTTTAACTGCCCCAAATAATAAAATATTTTGGTAAGCAAGTCTAGTCAGCAAACTATAACATAGACATACAAAATCGTTAATTATTAATCCATGTAAGTAGTTGTTGTGGACTACTCCTTGTTTACATTAATTAATCAAATTATCGACCTGTTTACACAGCCTTAAAATGAATGTATTCAAAATCTGTAGACCTCTTGGCTGATGTGCTCTGCTCAGATCCCAGCACAGACTGCATTCTGTATTAGAACTGGTTATTCAAAAGGAATAAGAATTTAAAACTGCATATAAATGGAAGAGGAGATTCTGCTATCCTGTACTCAGAGATGTATCTTGTTTAATAGTTAAACAATAGTGTTATACACTTGCATGATCACTCTGAAGCAGACTTTGTACATCAGTCCCTTGAGCCTTGTACACACATTGGTGTGTATTATTGGGTGTGAGTGGGCCACCATGTGTGGTGACTTGTGTGCAGTCCATTGACTAGGCAGAACAGATCACAAACAATGATGGGTTAGACAAGCGGTTGAAACGTTAGTCAGCTGATTACTCTAATAGCATCTTACGTCTGTACGAGGCTTAAATCACAAAGCTCCCAGACCTCATGAACATTTGTATGGTCTTTTCCTTTTGGAAATGAGCCTACACAGATTATTAAAATGGTTGCCCCCACAAACACCAACAGATGAATCTTTTCATTTTAAAATGAGGATTTACATTAAGCTTGTTCATAAAGCATTATGTATGTTATTTTAGAGTATAGGAAACCAATAGTGACTGTGCCATAAACAGAATATAGGGAGATAGAATGTGAAATGTGTAATTTGTAAAAAAGCAGTTTACAGCACAATATTCCTCTGCCAGTAGATGGTGCTACTGGATCAGACAGACTCCTAATAACATTGTTCAAGCACTCATATTAGACCCCTATACACTAACCTATGCATAACCACAATCTATGTGGACATAATTGTGCGTTTCTGCCTGTCATTACGTAGCAAGCGTGCTGGATTTGCCACCATGTGTTTCTGACCCATTTCTTTATCTTTGAACATATAACCTCTCTGGTTTGGTGGCTGCGTGTGGTGTTGCACTTGCTATCTGTGGGGTGTCTCTCAGTGGGAATTAAACACAATACATAACACAATATATAACACAATAAATACCATCCTCTGCAGGTCATTGTCAAGGGATCTCGCCATTTCAATTGTAAAGGATAAACTTAATCAGCGTTCCAAATCTTTATCTAAAACCCACAGTAAACTTTAGCAGATACGAATACAAACTAAAATGCAGATTGCAGTAAATTAAAATGCAGGGAATGTTTTTTTAATGCTTGGTTGCATTTTTGGAAGGCTAGCTGCACAGGGTTCCATATCCTACTGTCCATAGGGCTACAAATGTAGCAATTTCCATGTCAAAGATTGGTTGTCCCTTATTTAGATATTTAAAGAGTCTAAGACTGTTGATGTATCTTTTACCTTTATAAAGATGACATGCAATCCTGTGACCTGCAAATTAGGAGATAGATGGGGGTGGAGTTGGAAAAGTACAGGGAGGCGATACCTTTGTGGCTTTGTAGCTCCTGCCACCGAAAATGTTCTGTACAGTATGCCACATAAAATCATACAAATCAAATAAAACCAGTCAATGTTATTTTGCACAAATATTTTAATTGTTACCCATTTTTTAAAGCTTGTAATATTCAAGGGTAGTTTGTAGCTGAGCAGTCATTAGCTGAGTTTCAATGTGATCAGAGAAAATGTCTTATCAGCCATGTGGGGAAACCATCAATCTTCAATATTCATAAAACATAGAAGATAATGACACTTCACATTGCTTCCAACTGATGAGTTTCACAGATGTTTTGTAACATTTTCCATTTTCAATGTTTCATACCAGGAAAAACATTTACAGGGTTATTCAATAAAAGTTCTTATTGTTAAAAATGGTGCTAACTTTGCCCCAACCAATCAGATGTTAGCTTTCAAATGTTAAATGATTTCTGATTGGTTGGAGCAAAATCAGCACCATTTTTAACAATAAGACCTTTTATTGAATCTCCCTGTTAATTTTTTAAAAATAAAAATGTCGTTATTCAGTTGTAGGAACTTTTTGTTGTTGCTAATTTTGTATGGCTTAAACGTCTAGTTAAATAGACCTTTCAGTAAAAGTGTACCGTTTTTAGTGCAGAGGTGTACTGCCAATGACTCCCCATGCTGAATCAGCACAATGGAAATTAGTGAGGTGATCAGAGGAGGGTTTGATGAGCATTTATGGATGCAGAACCTTGCAAAGCAATTTTTGGTTTATACTAAAGTGCCTGCCTTTAAAAGTGTTGAAACAGTTCTTACAGTTATTGCTTGTTTAAATTCCATTTCAGGCTGGGTACACACGAGAAGAATTTTTCAGAATATTTCTGTGCAACGGCCAGCCGACCTAAAAAATTCTAGTGTGTACCCAGTTGTAGTTTTCTTTTCTTGGGGCTTAATTTCTTTTAAAAAAATCTGAGGTGTTTTTGTGGCCGGCTGGGATCGTTCGGATCTGACATGGATTCTTGGACATGCCGTTAAATCACGAACGATCAGCCATGGAAAACTGTTTGCCGTAGCTACTTTTGCTGGGATCGATAGTGCTTGATGGGCACATGAACGGCCAGGACTTACAAACTCTTTGTGCGTACCAGCCTTAAGCTAAATCAATATCTTTCTTCCTTTCAAAGTTCTGCAGATGACCCTCATTCATAAAGATGGCATTGTTCAAAATTTACTAAAATGATAAATGATACAATGGCCTTGAATGATGTTTCCAACTGAAAAACAAATTTTATATAAATGATAGACATATTGATAGATGTGATTAAAACAAAAGATTTTAAGCTATTCAGGGTATTACTGAATGAGAAGATAAACCAATGCAGTTAGCATATCTGGAAAAATAATATTGTGATATTGTTGTCAAATTATGCTTTTATGGAATTAACTACAATTATGTTTTATTCAAGTAAATTTAGTTTTTAGTAACTGGTCTCCACACAAGCTATGGTTAAAAAAACAGCCATCTTACCTTTAAAATGAGCACTTTATGAGCACATTTCTAAATACAACATGTTACAATTTATGGTACAATAAAGATTAAAGCTTGTTCCCTGTGGCTTTTGGGTTTGGGCATTCATGACTTTGACAGTTGACAGTGCAGGACTCTCCAAGGAAATACCACCATTACATTTTCAGTGAGTATGCTCAGACCCTGTTGACAGGGGAGAATTAGCAGTAAGATGTGATGCCACTAAAGCTAATAGAAGTGTTCAGCTTAACTTCCAACAGTATGCAGTTAGAAATGCAATCCAAGGTAAGACTGCAGGCTTTTATTTAACATTAATACTGCTGTAAATCTTACTTTTCTCTTCAATTAATGCACTCAATATAGATTTTTAGATTTTTACTACTGTGTCCAAACATCACCCAAACTATAATATGCACTTCAGCATTGACATTTGTGTGTTTTAATACAATATGTTTCTGAAACACAAGTGCTGTGCATGTTTCTGTCCAGAAATACTCGCATTTGTATTTCCATGATGTAGATAAGAAATACAGAACCCAAATGTGCAGAAAAACGCATGAATCAAAATTATGTACCACATTTCTAATGAATTCCTAACTACATATGTGTCTTGATGTCTTCAATAAAATCATTGCTTCCTTAATCCTTTTCTTCCTGCTCCCAAAGGGATAAACATCCTAAGCATACTTTCCTTATGGAGGGAGAGAAAAGCTATCCAGTTACTCACATTAAATATAAATTTAAATGGAAATAAAAAAGTCACAGCAGAGTTTGCTGTAGTGAAACATTTTACTGATTTCACATGTATATTTTTTTAGGAATCACCTAGAAAGAGTGTGGTTTATTGTTTTAATTAGCATTAATGTTAACATATATTTCACACCATAGCTCTCCTTTAAGCTACTTTGGCAGTACTTTTATCTTAATGGTCTCAAAAATATAGTATTTAGTAAAAATCCACATATGACTAAAGGTGCAGTCTGCAGAATTCCAACTACAGACATTATGTCAGTCATTTGAGATCAAATACTGTACATTCTGCACCAAAGCTTTCACACTTTATTAAAGAACAGACATTAGATATTGTTGTAGGTACCCCACTTTTTCAGTACAAGAGACCCCCCTAAACTAAAGCAACACTTTCAAGAATATTATACCAAGTTGAAATGTATAACCAATACATTGGTTATGGAAATTGTTCACCAATAGAACATGTTAGAGGACACGTGGACATCCCTTAAGACCCTTAAGAAAAAAGGTTTAGGCTTCAAGTTCGGAACGGTAAAGCTATGGAACTGTGTTCCATTGGACTTTGTGGTCGCAGGTTCATTGGTCAGTTTCAAAAAAGCTGGATGAGTTTCTGCAAACAAGGAATGTTGCAAGTTACTGGTATTGATACGTAAAGTAGATCCAGGGAAATTTCCGATTGCCACTTGGAGTCAGGAAGGAAATTTTTTTCCCTTTTAATAAATTTGGTGGATTTTTTTTGCCTTCCTCTGGATCAACAGTTAGACAGGAAATGAGGATATTGCTGGATGGATTGGACTGGATGGACTTGATATCTTTATTATTAAACCTTAAAAATACTATACTATATTATATTATACTATAATCACTTCTGGCGGTTAACATAGAATATCTACCAAATTAACTTAAATATCCCAACAAGTGAGATTTTTTGAAACTACATACCTGCAGGATTTTATGAGTGAGGTAAGATTTGATCACAATGCAGATAGTTCTTCGTAGAAGTTTGCACTTTTTGCAGATTTTTTAAAGAAAATTAACAAAACAACATTTAAAAGGAAGAAATCATGCCAAAACCTCATGTAATGTAAACAAAAGCTACCAGATATCAATCTCACAAATGCCTTGAATCAAACAGTATGCCATATGCATGGTTACACGTAGACACGGCAGTGATTAGCCACAAAGTGAGAAAAGACACAATGGCTCAAAAATATTCAGCCAACTCCGAATTTAAACAGGCGTTTTTACGTCAAAACATCCCCTAACTGAGAAATACCCCCAACAAACTATATATACCTGGAATCTACACACCTTCAGCTACATTAAACTGTAGTTTATTTATTTATACCATCAATGGTGTGGGCGCAGTGTTTTTTAGAGTTTTCTGAAAAAATGAACAGTCATCTTTTAAAGATAGAAATCATGCCAAAACCCCATGGAATGTAAAAAGGTTACCAAATATCCATCTCCCAAATGTCCTAAATCAAACGGTATGCCATATGCATGGTTACACACGTAGACTTGGAAGTGACTAGCCACGATGCTCAATGCACGATGGCTCAAAAACAGCAAGAATATTCAAGGGACACTAAACTGAAAAAAATTACTTATCCGTTTCTATATTTTAAGTGCTGTCAGGAAATTGATCCCCTGATACCTGGAATCTACACACCTTCAGCTACATTAAACTGTAGTTTATTTATTTATACCATCAATGGTGTGGGCGCAGTGTTTTTTAGAGTTTTCTGAAAAAATGAACAGTCATCTTTTAAAGATAGAAATCATGCCAAAACCCCATGGAATGTAAAAAGGTTACCAAATATCCATCTCCCAAATGTCCTAAATCAAACGGTATGCCATATGCATGGTTACACACGTAGACTTGGAAGTGACTAGCCACGATGCTCAATGCACGATGGCTCAAAAACAGCAAGAATATTCAAGGGACACTAAACTGAAAAAAATTACTTATCCGTTTCTATATTTTAAGTGCTGTCAGGAAATTGATCCCTTTTTGCTCAGGAAATTGATCCCTTTTTGCTCTCAGTGCTCCCTGTCACTAGATATCCTCATGTCCTGTTTAGCTCACTCCTTGTTAGTATGCATGTCTCCTCTTTCTGTATCCACCCCCTTCCAAAACTGAGACACAGCTTTAGTCTGGAGCATGTGCAGTGGAGATGATCTGTGCCCCACCACATCCAATAGCATTCACCCAGTGATTTTGTGTTACAGTGAAAGGGAAATGAAAACTGCTTTGCAATAGGAAGGTAAGCAGCACTGGGAGCAGTCAATCTCCCACATGTCTTGAATCAAACGGTATGCCATATGCATGGGTGCACACATGGCCACCAACTAACTCGAATGGGACACGTGCTTTTACAAATACATGCAGAAAAAATGCACATAGTTCTTTTTGGAAAGTTGTACTTTTTAGTAGCTTTTCAAGAAAAATATAGTGGAAAAAAAGATGGTTTTTTTGTGGGTGATGTCTTGTAATAAAACGCCACCCCCCACGCACACACGCCGGTTGGTACTCAGAGACATTTTACTGGTCCTAAAAATTAAATTCGGTCTCATTTTGGTACCTCTGCAAAATGTTGTAATATAGGCTAATATAGGCTTAGTTCTTGGTGGAATAAAAAACTGCGTTTACATTACTGATAGTACCAGGGACATTGGGCAGCTTTGGAGAAGACAATTTTTTTTGCCAATCATAGCTTTATTGTGGGGGTGGGGGTGGGGAAGGGTGTGTATCATTTTAAGATTTTTTTAAAGATGATCATCAGATCATCTTTGGGAATGATAATGAACGTGGAATACGGGCATAAATGGCCATTTTCCAAGTCGAAATCCTGTCGGAAATATCACTTCCCAGAAATAATTGTGATAAAAAAGTGATTTTTTATTCGTTGGCAAAGATCAATAATTAGGTGATCATGAGGTTTGCACAGTAGCAAAGACTTAGTACTGCACTGCAATCTGAACGGAGATCACAGTGCAGTACCCCATCCAGGGGCAGCATGAAGGAAGCCTTAGGGAAGACCCCAGTGAAGGAGGATCTCCCTTACCGGCAATCTCTTTAACTCTTTGTGGGACCAGCAATTCCTATGCGGTCATGGCTTTGGACACTGCTATATCCCAATTCTCGATCACCCCTAGCACAATGTAAAAAAATTCTTAAATGGAAAGCCACAGAACATATATATACATTCTGTGGCACTTTGGTCCTTTTCTATGGAGAACATATATATACATTCTGTGGCATGTAAAGATGTGTTTGTAATGGCCTTTACAGATATTTGTTCACTAGCAAAGAAAAGGTTTTGTTTTTTTCTTTTGGCAGCCAGCATTTATGCATTTATGCTTCTGTTCTCACTCCTGTATTTTCCTTATCATGCAGCTGCACAGTTATCTTGTTTGTTCTGAACCTTGTTATTCAATGACCTTGACTATGTGAGACTTTTGTTTGGAAATTTAGGCTGGTATCATCCATCTTAGCATTGAAGTCTGACCACAAATCCCATGATCCTGTAGGTGTGGGCTAATCTAACACAGCACAGTGGTAAGTGGACTGAATTGGACCAAATACCCTCAAAGGGATGGGCACATGGGAGGACTCAAGGAGCTGGGTGGGGTTGAGACTGGGTGTGAACTGTATAATTAGCTATGGTTTAAGTTGTTCAGTAAATCCTATGCTATTATCCTTAATCAAACTCTCCATTGGTATTTTGTTGAGTACCCTTGCTTACCCTAGGTCAATTTGCCTACAGCACCCATGACAAATGAGTGGCAGATCAATGATTGATGTCCGAACTGAAGTTGTTTGATCCATTTGGTCAGATTGCTTATCAAATCGGTTTTATTGTTCTCTTTGCGTTTTGGGAGTTATCGTCCTCCCTGCATTAAAACATAGTAATGTGCTCAGTCATAGCCCAGCAGCCTATCTGTTCATGAATCTTTATATAATAGTGGCGCTTTATAAATAAACTATACATACATACGTACATCATTTTGTTTCGAATGCTTGGCCAAGGGGTACATAAAACCTCCTGGACTGATTTTTTTGTGATCGAGGTTTGATCGTAAATGAATAGTCCAGAGTGAAAAACAGAAGGTAAAATTGCATGTCTCTCCTGCTTTTCTAAGACATTGATAGATTTGATGGTCGAATGTCAAATCTATTAACCTTCTTTAAATTGCATGGGCAGCATAGAGTACATCAGATGCTAAATGAAACTTAGGTGACTTCAAGCACAATTTACTTACTACTGCATTGTACACTTCCCAGAAGTGTTTTGTACAACAAGCAGCCTTCTGTTTTTACAACTGTCAGATATAAAGATGGAGACATGCAAAATGTGTAAAATGAAATTCAGTATGCTTTTTGCAAATTTTTAAAAAGTTTTTGTCAACCATGTGGGAAAACCATGTAAAAATGTTCACGTAACTCAGATGATAGAAACCTTTACAGTGTATCTATCTGATTACCTTTGCAGTGTATCTAACTGATTACCTTTGCAGTGTATCTAACTGATTACCTTTGCAGTGTATCTATCTGATTACCTTTGCAGTGTATCTAACTGATTACCTTTGCAGTGTATCTAACTGATTACCTTTACAGATCTTTCTCTGCTAAATCAAAATATTTTCCATATCCTAGTGCCAGAAAAGCCTTTGTTAAACAGTCATGTCTTTATTTAGATTATTTTTAGTCTCTTTTAGTCTTTCGCTTGCATTTTCGGGAGTCCTGATTTAAAGGATATGTACACTATAAAAACAAGTTAAACTAGGTGAAACGCTGTGGCTTTAAACTTTAAAGTTGTATAAAAAAAATTTTTATTCCCCTCCCATAGCCTACCTTTACTCTGTAAAAGTTGCTGGCTTCCTCCTCCTGTAAAGTGCTTGCCTTGTCTCCGCCCCCACGGGATTCTGGCTATCTGCTGCAGCTTCCTGGGTCCCACAAGTGTGGTAAAAGTTTTTTCTAGGGCATGCCTTACCTCCTCCCTTGGCCTTACTCAATGGTCCACTGCTCAGACCTATTGTAATGGACACACACTGGATCTGGTCTTCACCCACCTCTGCTCCGTATATAACTTATCCAACTCTCCCTTTCCTCTATCCTATCATCATCTTCTCAAATTTAATCTTGTGTCATCTGTCCGGGCTGTAACCCCTAACAAACAAATGAACAGATGCAGGGACTTGCATAATCTCAACCACTTTTCGCTCTCTGTCCCTCTCCAACAACTTATCTCCCTGCCCTCCTTCTCTGACCCTGATCTTGCAGCCGTCCACTACCATACCAATGCCCTCGACTCAGTTGCTACTTATCCACCCTTGGCTATCTTCCTATCTCTCTGGTAGGACCTTTAGTGTTTTCCACTCTGGAATTAGCTCCACCCCTCGCCTCCTCCCTGTGAGGAGGCGGTCTTCTTCTTTTCTCCATCTACACCTATGGCATTGGACAACTCATTAGTTTATTTGGATTCCAGTATCACCTGTATGCCTATGATACCCAAATTTACATCTCTGCCCCAGATCTCCCTACACAGACATCCCGTGTCCCGTCTGCCTTAGTGCCATCTTTGCCTTTATGTCCTCCCGCTTCCTCAAACTCAACATGGACAAGACTGAACTTGTCCTTTTCCCACCCTCACGACCTGTTCCCCTCCCTAGTCTTACTATTAATATTAACAACACACCTATATCCCCATATCCTCATGTCCGCTGCCTGGGAATAAAGCTAGATTCCGATCTTTCCTTCAAACCCGCTTGCCAACTCCTGTCAGCTCCAACTCAAAAACATCTTCCACATTCGACCCTTTCTCTCGAATAAAGCTACAAAAATCCTTGTCCATGCCCTAATCATATCCCAGCTAGACTACTGCAACACACTCCTGTGTGGTTTACCAAACAACCGCCTGGCACCGCTTCAATCCATCCTCAACTCTGCTACCCTGCTCATTCATTTCTTTTCTCTCTTCTCTATTGCCTCTCCCCTCTGTCAGTCCCTCCACTGGTTGCCCATCACACAAAGGATCCAGTTCACAGCTAACACTATACTATAAAGCACTATCCAATACAGCCCCTTCATATATCTCAGAGCTGATCCACCAATATTGTCCCAGGCGCAAACTCTGCTACACAAACAATCTTCTCCTCTCATCCACCCTTGTCACCTCTTCCCATGCCCGTATTCAGGACTTTGCTCGTGCTGCCCCTCTGCTCTGGAACTCCCTTCCTCAGTCTGTCCATCACTCACCGTCCCTTAATACCTTCAAACGTAACCTTAACACCCACTTTTTCAGGCAAGCATATAACCTGGCCTAGACATTACTCCTTTTACTACCCATACAAAATAGAAGCCTCGTGCACACAACTCATTCAATTTGCTTACATGTTTATTCCCTTTATGATGCTACTTTAAAAAGCCTGCCATTCTCTCTGGATAAATAAAAGCAATTAGTTCAATAACTTGGCCAAATTATTTTAAGCCCAGCAACCATTTCATGGTTTGCTTTTTCAGCTGGGTCTTACTCTATCAGTACTTGCCTTTTATGAGCTAAAAGTCCTTGCTGCACTGTGGCTAGCTTCCTTTGGACTAACTTACTCTCCTGCTATAATTACTTTACTCATCACAGCACATGACCTTAACTTGGATGGAGTACACAATCCCAGAGGCTTGGTCAAACCCTCATTGTAACACACAAAATATATAAAGATGGGATAGTATACATCCATTATAAAGTGCAACTAGTGACCAATTTAATATAATACACATACAAAATAGAAGCCTAGTGCACACCCCATTCAATTTGCTTACATGTTTATTCCCTCTATGATGCTGCTTTAAAAAGCCTGCCATTCTCTCTGGATAAATAAAAGCAATTAGTTCAATAACTTGGCCAAATTATTTTAAGCCCAGCCACCAATATGATCCAACCCACCTTTCACACTCTACTGCCAGTCTATTTACAGCCTACCGATTCCCGCAACCTTATGTCTCACCCCATATCCTCTAGATTGTAAGCTAAAGGGCAGGGTCCTCTATCCTATTGTATTATGGTATTGTTGTAAGAAACTCATCACCCTGTTTACTTACATTATGTGTTACCTGTGTATGTAATATGTATGACTTTGTATAACATGTATTACCCTGTATGTAATATATGACTATGTAATTGTAAAGCGCCACGGTATATGTTGGAGCTATATAAATCCATAATAATAATGGAATCTGTTACAAACATAAAAAGTTGTCCGATTGAATTTGGACAGCTTGACTGTATATTAAGTGCTTGAATGATGCTAGCACCATAAGGACTGATTTCCTTTATATTGGGGTGTTTGATTTTCCAGTTAGAATTCCATTTCTGGACTTGTTGATTTTGATTAATTGCACCCCATTCCGATGGACTGGCGTCTAATATTATCGTGATCCATAAATAGTATGTCAAACTGATTTGTAATTTTTCTCTTTTAGCCTCCAATTATTTTTCTCGATTACTTGTTAAATAGATAATTTAGGATTGGTAGGACTAGTGATCCCATTGTCTAAGGCATTCCAGTAAGAGGGTCTCAAGCGATATTGTGCACATTGTATCACCTTAATTGAGGCTACTAGTTTCCCAAGAACTCTCTGGCATGTCATTATTGGATTTTTTAGGATCTGTTTGATCCTATAGTCCATTATCAGCGTGGTGAAATATACTCCAAGAAAAAAAAAAATAGATTTCTTTATATTTATTAGCCATCCACACCGTTGGAATAGAATTTCTGTAGATTTTCTACAGAGTTTTCTATAGTTGATAAGCACATTGTTGTTTGCCTTTATTAGAATGCCATCTGGATATAAAAAAGCTTGTATCCCATTCAGTCTGAATTGTGCTTTCAATGGAGAAACTGTTAGTGAATGTTCGAGGTGATGATGCCATCCCAAGAGGGAGAAATCTGTACTGTAGATGCTTATCATTACACAGAACCTTAAAAGTGCATGTCCACCCCCCAAACTAAAATGTAACCCACTACTCTATAGTTTAAAAAAATCCTTACCTTACACTTACATCTCTGTTCCTTATGGTTCTCCTGCAGTGCTTATCCAAATCAAGGAAACTGAAGAGTAGTAGCTGTCTTCCTATATGAAAGGTTTCTGCCTCCTCCTTGTACTCTGAGAGGAAAGTGGCAAATGCAGGAGAGCCCTTTCCCTCCACCCTCCCACCATCTGGATCCATCCATGGCTGGCCATCCACCTAACATAAAAAACAACAACCTTACCCCCATTACATGTCCACACTTCCAGCAGCTGAAATACCTTACATTTACAGATGTGCTGGCCTCCCTTAGATAGCACACAGCAAAGATGAGTGCTAAAAGCCCAAACTCCTAGATGGCACAGGGCCATAGTTAACATGCACTTGTCATTGGCTGGTGGGAATGTCTGTTACAACCTCTCTCCTCCTTCTCTGCCAGTTAAACAAACTTGAAATGTCCTGTTGCTAGGATACAGCCTACATAATCAAGCTGATCAAGGGTGGGGGGAGGAGTGTTTTCTCGTATGCTAGCTTTGAGTGACAGTTAGAGGCAGACAGAATCATTACGCCCCCTTCCCAGCATGGCTAATTGAAGGCTAATTGAAGGCAGAGAGAGGCTCGAAATCAGGGGAAAAATGTATGGGGAGGGCTGCATACCTTTACACATTTTAAAGCAATTTAAAAAATGCATTGAGGCAATACAGTTATCCTTTAATTCCTTTTTCTGTAGTGTAGGGCATCCCTGCCCACCCCCAACCGCCATGTCATTTAAAAAAAAAAGATTTAGAATGCTACTTACAGCCCTTTGTGCCTGTGGTGCTCTCCATTGACAGCAGCCATGTCTGTGATTGGCTACCTCTCAGCCAATCACAGATGTGGCTGTCGGTCTGGCCTCTGCTTGTAAGTTCTGGTAAGCAGGGAGCCGGATCAGTGCGCTGGAGGATAGAGAGGCTGTAAGTAGTGTTCTAAATCTTTTTTTAACTTTCGGTTGAGGGTGGGCATACATTATATAATTTTTTTTTATTAGGGTGGACATGCCCTTTAAGTACTTTCAAAGTTTCTTGTGAACCAGCAGATGATGGTATACATTTTTTAGATCTACCTTTGTCATCCATTGTCCCACTTGAATCTAATTTGAAATAGTCTTTTATGATTCCATCATGATTTTTTTTAAATATTATTAATACATTCACATATCTGAGATCCAGAAGCAGGTCCCTGTTTGTGAATGGGAAGTTTTTCTATGATATTTTGGTGGTGGAGTTCTGTATGACTTTTTTGTATTTAGTTGTTGTACAGAGCTGCACCCCCAAGTGGCGCTTTATAAATAATCTATACATACATAAGTTTAATTTGCTCAATTGGATTTTGGTATTTGAGTAAACAGTAGATGAAAAGAAGATACGCTTTTTTAAAAAAAATGTATAAATAGAAAGGATCGTAGTTTCCAACCAACATTACAGCCCTGATGTTAGTCACAAAATGATCAGGTAGGATAGTGTTCTGAACCATATGGGAACATCAGGAGTTAATGCAATGTACAATCAATTTATGTTAAATTAAAGTGAGAGTCAATGCAGCTCTTGGGGTAAATTTTCCATAATGTGACTGGAATTATCCATTAAATAATCGTATGAAAGTTACCACATGTTTACAATCATATGCAACCTAAGAATCATTCATGATTGCTTTAGCAGGTCTGGAGTCCCTAGTGCACACATTCCTCCCTTTCCTTATAGTTATAGTGTATCTGAGTAGTCTGTTTTTCCTTCATTTTCCTAAAAGAAACAAAGGATCTTTCTGCTTAGGAAACTGAAATCTTATCTGAACTGGAGAAAAGGTAAGCTTTTCCACAGACGGGTTTTGGTTACTGGTCTCAATCACTGTTCTAAAATTGTTAAATGTTTTTTTGAAGCTGCAACTCGATATACAATGATAAATCCATTTTCATTGGTGCAGACTTCTCTCTGCAGTTACTCATTTACAGGAATCGAAATGGAAACTAGTTCAACCATTTCATAACTTTCAAGTTCATGCTCTAATACTTCTAACTCATATAGTTGTGATTACAGCCTCAAAAGACCTATATACAATCTGGCCAAATAAATACAAAAAATTCAACTTGAAAGTGACATAAAGGGCTATATGTCTAAACCCGCGGTATTGCTTTTTAGCGTTACTGCGGCTAGTTAATTTACAATCACGGCCGTAAATGTACGATCGTTTGTTAATTAACGAACATGCGGTAGTAAACTACCGCAATGGTATTCTATGGGGATCATAAATCTACGATTTCGTTATCGTAGATTTACGATCGGAATCTCCGATCGGTTTAACAATCAGAGATTTACAATACTGATCATTAAAGTCGTGGTATGACTAAATATAGCCTAAAATGACCACTACTACTACTATTATAAATATTGACTTATTGGCTCCACAATTAGATTATTGCAGTTTTAGGATAGGTAAAATGCTTAAATCCCAATATGAGACCAATATTATAGTTTTATTGAAAACAAAACCCCTTGGAGCATGGATCCTATATCATTTTTAATTGTGCCTATTAACCTAGGGTAAAATACTTGCTAATTGGATGTAGCTAGAAATATCCAAGCAAATAACCAGACTGCATTTATACCATTATATTCAGAAATATATTATACAGACAAAACTCAAACATGGCAATATTGGATCTCTGGGTGCCTGTAAGGGAATGTAGAATGGAAATTTATATGGGAATGACATCTAAGATATTATTTTTAACAAATTTATTATTGTTTCCAATTATTATTTTTCCATCGGAAAGCCAGAGTATTAGCAAAAAGTGTTTGAAGGTTTTTAAACATCCATTTATATACCAACCAGACAGTGACCCTAGTTTAACTTCACACTACCAGGTCAATTTTCAGTAGCTGAAACTTTTAAATATGTGTAAATTATTATTAGAAAATCTCCTAGAAGATTTTAGAAAATGTTTTCTGCCATATATGACACAGATAGCATCCAATTGAATATGCCTGTGCAGGGCCGGCCTTAGGATAAATATCACCCTGGGCACACACAATATGCAGTTGAATACTGCTTGCCTTGGCCTGTTTCAAATCAAGTTCCCCACCTGCACTTATTGTCTTTCAGTATCTTCAGTGCGTGCTTGCATATATCGTGTGTATCATTACATAACCTGTAACAAACCAAATGCACAGACAGAAAAACACAGCATACACACATCTTAAATACGGCTTATGTGTGTTAGGACTCAGTATGTGGGATAGTGCCAATACATATATTTGATCTGCAGGATCATAACTGTGGGGCTGTGGCACTAATGCACAACTTTGACTTACAGGTCCATGACCTAAGAATCCCTGCTGGCACCTATATCAAAGGCTGGCCCTGTGCCTGTGAAGAATATACCGTTGAATCCACTGGGAACTTAAAGGGATGCTATACTGAAAAAATAACTTTGCCCCATATTAATCTATAATTGAATACATGTAAGTAGCACTTACTCTTTGCGAGTATTGCTGCAAGCCTTCAATCCAGCACACATTTTGTTTAGGAGCAGTATCCCCCCTCCCTCTTTTAACCACTTCCACTAACATCCGACCTGACTTTTTCCCCCACAAACCAACTGTCAAGCCTGCACACAGCATACAGCATTCCAACTGTCAAAACTCTGTCACCATTCCAGCTACAGTAAAACTACTCACAGAAGAATAGTTTTTGACGGCAAGGAACTTGATTGACAGCTGAAATATAAGAAGTTTTAGAATGGAAATAGAATCTAAGGAAATAGGGGGCTGATCAACAAAAAAACCATACAGTGGTGGTTGGGAAGAATTATAGTTTCCAGTTATGATCAATTTAAAATAACCTAATTTTCGGTATAGATACCCTTTAATAAACATTTCCATCTGTCTAAACATTATATGCTTTGGAACATTAAGTAGTGTTATTTTTGCAACTTTAAACAGAATGCTTTTATGGGCAAAGGTTAGATTGTATGTTGGATTTGTATTCTTTTCCTCTTACACTGATACTTAAGGTTGGGTAATGGTTATTAATTTAATTCCTATTTTGTAAACATTTGGAGAGAGATTAATGCATTAATTGGATAAAAAGGTATTTTCCATTAAAGTGTAACTTCAGCCAAAAAAAAAATCATTACCCCCAAAATCCCACTTGCGTTTTAATCTTAACGTTCCCCAACAATCCCACGAATTATAAGAACTTACACACAGCCAAAGGGGTTGGTGGTTGAGAATTGTAAAAATTAGGGATTTGATTGGTTCAGGAGGTCACATTGGAGATGAAGTAAATATACAGCTGATAATATGGAGGTATGTTTGCGCTATGCATATGAAAACTGTTGAAATTAAAACACAACATTGTACAAGACAGAAATATATTGAATGTGTGGAGAAACAGGATACACAAAATACGTGTACACAAAGGCTTTGTAAAAGATAAAAGCATAAAAACATACTGGGTATAGGTTTAATACTGCATCAGTGGTTTTCATTGGTAAACAATAGTCATACTTATTCATTTGAAATAATTTTATTTATATTAAAACATAGGCCTAAAACATTATACATGCATTTTGTATTTGTAAAGATGAAAACTGATTCACAGAAACAGTTTTTGTCTCTAAATTTGTCACACAGAGGTTAAAGGTGGCTATACATATATTTGATTTTACTTACCAGACCGATCGCTCCTGTGACTTTACGATCAATCCTGCCGGAACCGCCTCTCCCGTTCTTCTATGCGACCGACATGGGATTGCAAAATCCAATTTATTTTGTGATTGCATGTTGGTCACATAGAAGAACGGGAGAGGTGGTTCCGGCAGGATTGATCGAATGTCGGGTAAGTAAAATTGTATATATGTATGGCCACCTTAAGTGATTAAACCTAGGACAGTATTTCACAGATAAACAAACCTACTCTGGGGCATATAAAAAAGAGTAGAAATAGTCTGTACAGGTTATAATATAGTTTGCTTTGTATAAATAACATTGTTACAATGTGCCTTGTGCAATATAGCAGCAAAACCCCACCCAGTGGAGTTTTCCAATAACAAGTGCTTAGCAAGTTACAGTGTAGAATTATAATCCAGTCTTAAACAGAACAAAAAAACCTCTTCAATTACAATCATTAGTTTAGCATTAGCAAACTCAAATGAAAGACAATCCTGCTTTTAAAAAACTTTAATGATTACTAGCAAGAGTTCCATATTTTATGAAAGGAATAAGCATTTTGGTGGTAGTTAATGATTCAACTGTTCCACTCCAGTTGCAGTTGATCTCGAGCTACAGAAACCCAGTCTTTGGAATTCTGAGAATGCCACAATTTAGACATCAAGGATGCAGCTTTTTTTTTTCTCGTCTAATTCAAAATTCTTTAGCAATTGCTTATTATTATTATTATTGGGGATTTATATAGCGCCAACATATTCCGTAGCGCTTTACAGTTACATGTGTACACTCACATCAGGCCCTGCCCCGAAGAGCTTACAATCTAAGCACATTTATTTGACACATACAACCTATCAGTATGTCTTTATGATTGTGGGGGAAACCGGAGTGCCCGGAGGAAACCCACGCAAGCACTTGGAGAACATACAAACTCCTTGCAGATGTGTCCAAAGGTGGAATTGAACTCAGGACTTAAGCGCTGCAAGGCATCAGTGCTAACCACTGAGCCACCGTGCTGCCCAAGCGCTTAGACACACTTTGCCCACATGTGCAAATGTAACACATATATTTGTGCTTTACCAAAAAGATAAAAGATGCTGTATAAAAACTTGTGCCTGATAAATTTTGTTGGGGGAACTCTTTAAAGATCTTTCATTTAGTTTAATGGATGGTGTGAATGGGAATTGTTCCATTGTGCATTGGTGTATCTGTGGTTTTGTCTTACCTTTTCTTATTTTCTTTATTTTCTTTTTGTATATTTGTGTATGTGGTGCACATGTGGTTCACAATGTAAATGTGGATGTCACTCTTGAACTACATGTAAATTAAAGGGCTTCTACTTCAATATTTACTGTTTTGAGAAGGGAATTAGCCCAAAGTGATCTTCTTTCAGGTGCTGCTCTGCAGAACATTTTCAGAAGGGGTGAATACAGATTCCTACCTCCAATATTATTATTGCCGAGCAAAATGTTTATTTTTTTATGGGTGCCCTCTTATCCTGTTGCTGCCCCACTTACAATATTACCATATATGTAGAGGACATGGAAAAAGAAGCAGGCACAAAAATTAGAAAATAGAGACAAAACCACATGCTGCTAAGGGGGTTATCCCATAATTATTGGTGCAAACATGGCAAATACTTTTTTACCCCTCTCTGGAACAACATGGGGAAATTGTAGACAGATTGAATGTTTCAGGGCAACATGTGCTCGCTTACACAGACTTGTGAAATTATGGTAGAGATATTAGTCAAGGAATAAATAAGTAAATCCTGAGCTCTGGGTGTGTGAGGAATCCCACCACTGCATCACTAATATCAATGGATGATATATTATTGCTAGCTGCTCAATTATAGGCAAACTGGGGCAGGGCTAATAGTATCAATAATAATATCAATAAAAACTAGATTGTAAGATCTACGGGGCAGGGACCTGATTACTTCTTGTGGCAAAGCTCTAGCACTTCTATTTATATAAGTTATATATTTATGTACTGAACTATCTATGTATTTATCCCCCTTGTATGACTTTATTGTATTTTAATACTGTACAGAGCTGCGTCCCCAAGTGGCGCTATATAAATAAACATATTCATACATACATACATACAAACAAGCATAGTATAGAATATCATTGGCTGGTGGACTGGAAGGCTAACGTAACACTAAGTGGTGAACTTGAAGGCTAACTTAACACTATCTGGTGAACTGGAAGGCTAACTTAACACTAACTGGAGGGCTAACTTAACACTAACAGGATGGCTAACTTAACACTAACTGGTGAACTGGAGGGCTGACTTAACACTAGCTGTAAACTGGAGGAATGACTCAACACTGACTGGCGGATAGGAGGGTTGACTTTACACTGGCTGGTGAACTGGTAAATATAAGCTATCCCACAACACCGACTGGTAAATATATGTGACCACAAAACAGACTGGTAAATATAAGATGTGTCCACACAGACTTGTTAAAGAGGAACTGTGGTCCAAAAATGACTTTAGGTAAATTGATAGGAATTGCTCTCCTGAGAGTTTTTGCAATTCATTTCCATTGTTTATTTTTTTTTTAGTTTTGAAGATATTTACATTTTTGTGTGTGATATGGCAGCAGCATTACCAGGTCCCCTGCACTTCCTGCTTCCTGCTCTGAAACTGTCAGTCAATCTGCCCTGTGTCTCCTCCCCTTTGCAGCCCCCCTGGTCCCTCCCACTCATGGACCCCATGGTCCCTCCAGTTGCAGGCCCCCGTTGGCCCATTCCCTTACAGCCCCATGTGGCCCTGCCCACCCGTGGGTGCCTAAGCCCCGCCCACCCATGAGTGCCTAAGCCACGCCCACCCACGAGTGCTCAAGCCACACCCACTCATGGGTGCCTAAGCCTCACCCACTCGTGGGTTCCTAATCCCCGCTCACTCGCAGGTGCCTAAGCCTCCCCTCACAGGTGTTCCCCCCCGAAAACTCTGTGGAAACTGCCTTTTCAGGCAGAGTGACACTGTGAGAGAGAAGGGCTGTACCTTACCTTCTCTGCAGCTGCAGGTCCTTCACACATCAGAGAGGAGGAGGGACTTCCTGTCTCCCTCACACACTCAGAGAGTCTGAGGCTGTGCTCGCCGGAGGCACTGTCCAGGAGAAGCCTCAAGAATGTTACATGTCAGCCTCCCACCCATTACCTTTCATTTCTTTATATATATTGGGCTGTGGAGCACGTAGAGAGGTGCTTGATGGCTCGTTTTAAAGGTAGGAAACTGGCCTTTCATTTAAACTCAACTTGTTTGGAGACCACAGTTCCCCTTTAATATAAGATATGCCCACACAGACTGATAAATATATTATGCCCAACCCACAAAGTCTTGTAAATATAAAATGTGCTCATGCCCAGCCCAGACTGGTAATATAAGATGACCTCATGCCCAGCCCATGAAGACTGGTAAATGTAAGATGCCCTTATGACATAGCCACATAGACTAATCAATATAAGATGCCCTGATGCCGACACCTACATATAATTTTGCCCACAGTGACTGGTACATATATATTTTCCCACAGCGACTGGTACATACAAGTTAGATCAGTAACTGGAACATATAAGTTTGCCCACAGTGATTGGTACATTCAAGTTTGCCCACGGTGACTGGTACATATAAGTTTGCCCACAGTGACTGGTATATTCACATTTGCCCATAAACGTTTAGTTTGGAATGTCGCCTACATATGTATAACGCATGAACGTTATGCACAGATGCCAGGGGTGGCATACGTGCAGCCAGTGGGGGAGCAATTGGGATACAGCCATCACTGGAAGCGGCAGTGATTGCCTTAGTCTCGCATCTTAAATTTAATTATATTCCTGGCGGCTCTCAGGTACTTACTTTGCAGTGCTGCAATGGGAGAAAAGAGAACCCATTGAATATAGCCATTAGGATAATTTACAGGTAACATACAATAGTATATATTCATCATTTATGGAGTTAAGAGTCCAATGTTCCTGCAAAATTTTTCCTGGATGGATCAATATTAATATCATAATATCAGTCGCTTAATAATTGGGCTAGGCAGTTTTCAGATGTTGTGGGAACATTGGGAAGTAAGTTTAATGATGTATGGGCACCTTAAGGCCAGAAACAGAGGGGGCCATTACATTTATCTCTCCATGTGCAACACCCTCCAGACTTTTTTCTCAGCATCCCTTACTGTGCCTTTGATAACTATTATTGGTCCTTGATGACATTAGCTTACCAGTCCCATTGGATATTTTAAATTAGAGAAGAATAAAGTAGCAGTCTTCATGGACAATTTTTCTGAGAAATAATAAAACTCACTTCTGTGTAAAAATATTCTCCACATAATGTTGTAATATCCAATATCACAATATTAAGTCAGCCCATATCTGGAAGACAACCCAATTACACCCAAATGTGTAAATAAGAAACAAAGATTAAAACAAGGTGAGCAAGTTTTTATTTTTCTAAACTCCTTTGCATTCATGCAGTGGAACAATGCCCAGAGCTGATTGAAATTGTGCAGTGTCTTTTAGTTGATTCTTTGTATAAGCATGAACTGTTCTAATACAAAGACTCCAAGCTTTGCTTGTACAAACACAAGTGCATTGAGCATCAATCATGCTTGGACTCTTGTTTGAAACTTTTAACATTTGAGCAAGCAAAACTCTGAAAGCTTTTTTTTATATCTAGTTCTAAATTATTCAGTTGCTCAAATGTTTAATGTTTATTTCTACATTCTGATAGAAATTGATTGTCAATAAGTTAATATTACATTTAGGAATATTTTGTTTTTAACCTTAGCTGCATTAATTGTATTTTTTTTTTACTTGTTGACCATGGCTTTTAATCTGATTTACAGCCCAAAGCCTGTCTGGAATACATCAGTTTTAGGGAGCCCTTGTAATTTGGGCTAAGCCCTTCTTATTCATGTGTGGAATATCCCCAATTATTAGGTAACAGAATTACCCAAATTGCCACTGTAAGCACAATGTGGAATAAATATTGACAAATTTCAAATCAAATGCCCAAGTTAAAATGGTGATCTTTAAGCAAGCATGTAAAACATGCATTTAAACATTTTATTATAATATGTACAGTATGTGGAGGTTTTATTTTTTATGTTTGCTGCCAGCTCACCGTGTATATCCTGGGAATGAATTGACAAATATTGTAGTGATCCAAAACTAATTAATAATAATTATGCTCTATCATCAAATTTATATGGATATGTATCACAATACATAATGCACATTGTACATGGTTTGAATATAAGACTGATAAAAAAAAAAAAGTGTTTACTATGCTGATTAAAATTCTTGTTACATTAAAGAAAATACATTGGTTTCTGTGATATATTCACTGATCTATCCAGAACAACCTGTTTTTATTTTCTCCAAATCATCTGTCATTCATCATACAAACTAATCATCTTCAAATGCAAACTATAGAAGAGAGATTTGGGTACTAAGATAAAATTTGCTGGTTTGATTACATGACTACAAAGTATAGTGATGTACTATCCATTATTAATAAATAAGTGATTTTGGTAATTTATTTAACACTTTCAGGGAGATTCAATATAAGTTCTTATTGTTTAAAATGGTGCTAATTTTGCCCCAACCAATCAGAAATTATATAACATTTGAAAGCTAACAACTGATTGGTTGGGGCAAAATTAGCACCATTTTAAACGATAAGAACTTTTATTGAATAACCCCGAAATGTATAAAATAATTGGAATAACCTATTATCTATACTACTTTATTATTATATTATCTATACTACATGGTCACACAAAGCACTGGGTAGGGTCACACAAAGCACTACAAGTAGGTGGACAGAGCTGTATCTCCTGCTGCCTCTTCATAGGAGATTACATGGAGCTACCAGTGATGTGTGTGTGTGTGTGTGTGGGGGGTATAGGATATTACATTTTACATAAAGAAAAGGTGTATATGTGTATAGCACTGACTTACATTAGGTACAAGACAAAATATACAACTTATACAAAATATATAAACTTACTTACACAGCTGAGATTCCTATTTTAATATGAGATCGTCACAATGGGAAGTTAAACCACACCCCTGTGACTGCTAAGGGGTCTCCATGTGGATACTGAAAGGAAGTGGTAAGGTCAGTATAACATCCATTGATGTGCTGTTTGTAAAACATGTGACAGTCTTAGTCAATCAAAAAAAACTTTCTCTATGGTACACAGGAAGTGGTGTGTATGTAGGAAAGAGGATATAAAGAATGATACTTCCTGCATGTCCCCACCCATTTCTCTAGGCAAGATGGGAGTGAGAAATATGTGTTTATATATTACTATTAGGGCAATGCTATTATAATAACATGAGACTGTGAGGTACCTATACTCTGTGGGGAGATTTTAGCTCCTTTAACCCCACCTCACCATAACCTTTAAAGATAATCATTATCCTGTGCTCTAATGTCCTAACCCCATAGCAACTGTAAATCTTGACTTTGCTATGGTAAATACTACTAAGTAAGAACCTAGCATATTAATCTGGATCCTGTATAGGGTCTCAGGTTGCCCAGTGGTGCTGTTTAGTTTGAACCACACATTGTGGCAGGATTGCCTGGGTCTATTCTCAGACCTGCAGATTTATTCCACTTAGATCCCCTGGATTCTAGTTGGCAGGTAGGTGGAATAGGAAAGGGAGGGGAAGTTTAGTAAGGTTCATGACTCCTACTGCCTGAGGTTACCTATATTATCCTTTCCTATTCCAATAATGTAATAGCTATAGATGTAAGGGAAGGGCAGATGGATTACTTGCATGTTTGAGCCCTTGGGTAGGAATCGCTAAAGAACGACTGTTGCTGTTAATGCTGGGTCTATTCTCTGATCCCTGGCTCCCCTGGATGCAGATCACAGTTTGACTACCAGATACATTTATCCCAGTGTAAAGGTTTTATATCCACTGTATCCACACATAACAAAACATACACATATATAATAGACACATTCCCACTCTGTACCAACGAACAATGTTCGTTGGAATTTTAACTGGTTTATTCAATTTATTCAAACAACATATATAGTGGCTAAGATTTGGCCCTGTGGGTGGGGCCTTTATCAAACACAGGGACAAAACTTTGCTACTATAAATGTTGTTTGAATAAACCAGTTAAAATTCCTGGAGTCCTCCTTTATTTTTTAATAACTATATATGATAATCATTGGGAAGCAACCAGGTCAAATATACACCTTGGATCGGAGTAGTGAGTGCCACCCACTCATTAAAAAATGTAAGTAATCAAGTAATCAGGAGATACCTGAAAGCAAAAGCAACCCAATCAACTCTCAATAACATGAGAGGCACTCAACCGGCATAATATAGGAAAATAAACTTCCCCAAACATCTGCGGGGAAAAGTGCATGGCACTGTGCAAGACAAACCATCCAACCAAAAAAAAGTAGCATAAAATGATCATTAGTAATATTAAATACCTAAATAACTGTATACCTAAACCCAACAATATAAATATCCCACACAGTATATACAGGTATATGTACCAGTCTGTAAAGCCTGGTCAAGGGGGCATTTTATATGTACCAGTCTGTGTGGACTGGTCAAGGGGGCATCTTTTATATATCAGTCTGTGTGGACTGGTAAAGGGGGAATCTTATATGTACTAGTCTGTAAAGGCTGGGCAAGGGGGCATCTTATATGTACAGGTCTTAAAAGGCTGGGCAAGGGGGCATCTTATATGTACCAGTCTGTAAAGGTTGGGCAAGGCAGCATCTTCTATGTACCATTCTGTAAAGACTGGGCAAGGGGCATCTTATATGTACCAGTCTGTAAAGGCTGGGCAATTGTGCACCTTATATGTACCATTCTGTGTGGACTGGGCTATGGGACATCTTATATGTCCAAAATATAAGTTTATTCAAGGTGCTATCTCAGTCTGGCCTTCTACCTAAGAACCAATGGCTGTAGCACAAGAGAAAAAAGTTGAACAGAGATGCACACTTTTAATGAGGATATCTCCATTTATTTAGTAAATCACAAACAACGTTTCGGGATCAGCTTGTCCCCTTCATCAGGTGTCAACTTCTTTATCTGTGCTACAGACATCTTATATGTACCAGTCTGTAAAGGTGGTCATGGGGGCATCTTGTTGTACCAGTCTGTAAAAATGGGAAAGGGGGCATCTTATATGTACCAGTCTGTCAGTCTGTCTGGACTAGTCAAGGGGCATCTTATATGTACCAGTCGGTAAAGGCTGGGCAAGGGGCATCTGGTGTACGGCTACATCTGAAATGGCTGGGCCAGGGCATCTTATATGTATCAGTCTGTAAAGGCTGGGCAAGAGGCATCTTATATGTACCAGTCTGTAAAGGCCGGGCAAGGGGGCATCTTATATGTACAGGTCTTAAAAGGCTGGGCAAGGGGGTATCTTATATGTACCAGTCTGTAAAGGTTGGGCAAGGCAGCATCTTAGATGTACCATTCTGTAAAGACTGGGCAAGGGGCATCTTATATGTACCAGTCTGTAAAGGCTGGGCAATTGTGCACCTTATATGTACCATTCTGTGTGGACTGGGCTATGGGACATCTTATATGTCCAAAATATAAGTTTATTCAAGGTGCTATCTCAGTCTAATCTTCTACCTAAGATCCAATGGCTGTAGCACAAGAGAAAAAAGTTGAACAGAGATGCACACTTTTAATGAGGATATCTCCATTTATTTAGTAAATCACAAACAAAGTTTCGGGGCTAAGCTTGTCCCCTTCATCAGGTGTCAACTTCTTTAGCTTGTGCTACAGACATCTTATATGTACCAGTCTGTAAAGGCTGGTCATGGGGGCATCTTGTATGTACCAGTCTGTAAAGAATGGGAAAGGGGGCATCTTATATGTACCAGTCTGTCAGTCTGTCTGGACTAGTCAAGTGGGCATCTTATATGTACCAGTCTGTAAAGGCTGGGCAAGGGGGCATCTTGTGTGTACCAGTCTGTAAAGGCTGGGCAAGGGGACATCTTATATGTATCAGTCTGTAAAGGCTTGGTCAAGGAGCATCTTATAGTACCATCTGTAAAGGCTGGCAAGGGGGCATCTTATATGTACAGGTCTAAAAGGCTGGGCAAGGGGGTATCTTATATTACCAGTCTGTAAAGGTTGGGCAAGGCAGCATCTTAATGTACCATTCTGTAAAGACTGGGCAAGGGGCATCTTATATGTCCAGTCTGTAAGGCTGGGCAATTGGCACCTTATATGTACCATTCTGTGTGGACTGGGCTATGGGCATCTTATATGTCCAAAATATAAGTTTATTCAAGGTGCTATCTCAGTCTTCTACCTAAGAACCATGGCTGTAGCAACAAGAAGAAAAAGTTGAACAGAGATGCACACTTTTAATGAGGATATCTCCATTTATTTAGTAATCACAACAACGTTTCGGGATCAGTTTGTCCCCTTATCAGGTGTCAACTTCTTTAGCTTGTGCTACAGACATCTAATATGTACCAGCCTGTAAAGGCTGGTCATGGGGGCATCTTGTATGTTACCAGTCTGTAGAATGGGAAAGGGCATCTTATATGTACCAGTCTGTCAGTCTGTCTGGACTAGTCAAGGGGGCATCTTATATGTACCAGTCTGTAAAGGCTGGGCAAGGGGGCATCTTGTGTGTACCAGTCTGTAAAGGCTGGGCAAGGGGACATCTTATATGTATCAGTCTGTAAAGGCTGGGCAAGAGGCATCTTATATGTACCAGTCTGTAAAGGCCGGGCAAGGGGGCATCTTATATGTACAGGTCTTAAAAGGCTGGGCAAGGGGGTATCTTATATGTACCAGTCTGTAAAGGTTGGGCAAGGCAGCATCTTATATGTACCATTCTGTAAAGACTGGGCAAGGGGCATCTTATATGTACCAGTCTGTAAAGGCTGGGCAATTGGGCACCTTATATGTACCATTCTGTGTGGACTGGGCTATGGGACATCTTATATGTCCAAAATATAAGTTTATTCAAGGTGCTATCTCAGTCTAATCTTCTACCTAAGAACCAATGGCTGTAGCACAAGAGAAAAAAGTTGAACAGAGATGCACACTTTTAATGAGGATATCTCCATTTATTTAGTAAATCACAAACAAAGTTTCGGGGATCAGCTTGTCCCCTTCATCAGGTGTCAACTTCTTTAGCTTGTGCTACAGACATCTTATATGTACCAGTCTGTAAAGGCTGGTCATGGGGGCATCTTGTATGTACCAGTCTGTAAAGAATGGGAAAGGGGGCATCTTATATGTACCAGTCTGTCAGTCTGTCTGGACTAGTCAAGGGGGCATCTTATATGTACCAGTCTGTAAAGGCTGGGCAAGGGGGCATCTTGTGTGTACCAGTCTGTAAAGGCTGGGCAAGGGGACATCTTATATGTATCAGTCTGTAAAGGCTGGGCAAGAGGCATCTTATATGTACCAGTCTGTAAAGGCCGGGCAAGGGGGCATCTTATATGTACAGGTCTTAAAAGGCTGGGCAAGGGGGTATCTTATATGTACCAGTCTGTAAAGGTTGGGCAAGGCAGCATCTTATATGTACCATTCTGTAAGACTGGGCAAGGGGCATCTTATATGTACCAGTTCTGTAAGGCTGGGCAATTGGGCACCTTATATGTACCATCGTGTGGGACTGGGCTAGGGGTCATCTTATGTCCAAAATATAAGTTTATTCAAGGTGCTATCTCAGTCTAGTCCTCTACCTAAGATCCAATGGCTGTAGCACAAGAGAAAAAAGTTGAACAGAGATGCACACCTTTTAATGAGATATCTCCATTTATAGTAAATCACAAACAAAGTTTCGGGCTAAGCTTGCCCCTTCATCAGGTGTCAACTTCTTTAGCTTGTGTACAGACATCTTATATGACCAGTCTGTAAAGCTGGTCATGGGGGCATCTTGTATGTACCAGTCTGTAAGAATGGGAAAGGGGGCTCTTATATGTACCATTCTGTCAGTCTGTCTGGACTAGTCAAGGGGGCATCTTATATGTACCAGTCTGTAAAGGCTGGGCAAGGGGGCATCTTGTGTGTACCAGTCTGTAAAGGCTGGGCAAGGGGACATCTTATATGTATCAGTCTGTAAAGGCTGGGCAAATGGGCATCTTGTGTGTGCCAGTCTCTCTAAGCTGGACACGAGAGTATCTTAAATGCACTAATCTGTGTGTGCTGAACAAGGGGGTAACTTATATGTACCAGTCTAGGCTAGGCATGAGGGCACCTTATTTAAATCAGACTGTGTTGGTCAGGAGGGTATCTTTTATGTACTAATTTGGGTGGGCTGGGAATAACGGCAACTTATGTGTACCAACAATATGTGTGAGCTGGGCATGAGGGCATCTTGTATATATTCACCAGTTTGTGTGTGCTAAGCATGATGGTATCTTGTATGTACCAGTCTGTGTGGACTGGGCAAGCAGGTATTGGATGTGACTTGTTTGGTGGCAGAGAAAGGGGTGCGGCTTAAAAATTTAGTGCCTCGATATGTGTCTGTCCCATATGTTTTTAGACCCTAGAAATGCCCCTGAATGAGTCTCACTTACTTTTGCTTGCCCTTCTGCTGCTGCCCCCCACTCGAGATGGAGAAAAACAGTGGCTTTGCAAAGATGTGTGCGCATGAAAGGGCACTTGGTTGTATTTGCCCCCCAAGCCAAAAGGTCCCAGTCCTCCCCTGACCACACCTGAAAGTAATTTTGAATAAAGGTTTGAAAAAGAAAAAATCTGCAGAATCAGCAAGGACTATCTTTATTGCTCACCTGTTACCTTTAAATCATTACTCGGCTTACACAAACACATATAGTAAATCAGTGCTTCATAATAGCCATCTGACCTGCAGAAAAGGCTTTTTAACATACTGTATTTTTACTTAGTGGTTCCTTTGAAGTTTGTTTTCTTTTGGGTTAAACCTCTGGTCACTGTCTCTTTGAACTATTCTTAGTTTACAGCCAATAACATATGGCAGAGCTTTTAGTACTCCATTCGGTGTGTTGGTCCTATATGTGCGTAAGGCACAGTAACTGTAAATATACTTTTTTAGATTGAGGAATAGTGTTGTACTAAAATCAAATACTCGCTATTTTCTCACATTAATCAAATTTAAGTGCTAAAAGCAAACACTGACAGTTTATAAAAGGTCAAATGACTTTAAAGAACTTTGATTCAAAATATGACATTTCTAAAATGCTTTTTTACCGTTATCTACCTTCCTGTGATATATTCAGAGCTACTTTAGCAAGGTTTATAACAGCCAGAAGGTGCAGGATTACATAGTGGTGTGCACTTAAAGGAGAACTAAACTTCCATTTTTTAAATCCGAATGTGAACACTTTTCTTCCCAGAACACCTATACATTGAAAGATTCTTCTCTAGTAAGATGCATTTAGTACATGTAAGATATAGATTCAGTGACAAAGAAGGCTTTCATGTTGTTTCCAGTAAAACTCATTGCCCATGTTTGCTTCAAAGAGCCACACCCCTTTGTTCATTGTTAAGTTGCCGGTGGCGCACCATGTAAATGTTTGTTTTTAGGAACACACAGCCCAAGAAGTCACAAGTTAAAATCCCCTAGCTTACTTTTGAAATAATACAACAGTCTACTACCTGAGTGTAAGTTTCTTCATATGTACAAACCTTATATATAGCAGCTCTTTTTTTATTTACCAACCAGCATGAATAGCTGACATCCTTCCTGGAGCAATACAAAATAGTGAGCTGATTTTACTGACATTTACTGAAATGTACTTGCATCTGCAGTAGTGGCGAGCTGCTAATGTGCTGTTTTTGGATACAAACAGACCATTGGGACACAGGCTCAATTCACCAGTCTTCCTTTTTTTTTGTTTCTAGCAAAATTTAGAAATTCTGCATGTACTGATATCCCACCTAGTAGCCCTTGTGGTAAAGAGGTAGAAAGCTTTCTTTTTAGAAAGACACAGTATTGGACAGGCTGCTGGTTCAATTCCCCATACTTCTATTTTTTACTAAAATGTTAATATTCTGTTTCTTACATCCATGCTTGCAAAGAAAAAATCTGCAAAGATTACTTTTCCTTTTTTTTTTTTATAAAAAGCAAAGGAATTTATAATTGTTAGGGACAGATGCATTTGTAATGTGTGCACAAAAACTGCACTGAAATCTGTGTTCTGTGTCAGAAGGAGGGATGATCTCTGAGCTGTAACATGATTGGCTGTCTGTTTCCAGGAAACAAGACTGCAGCTTCCTGTGAGGTGTACTGCGTACACTTAGCTGGGTGTTTCAAGAAAAGGTGAATTATGGGAGCTGACCCCCTAGTACCCACTGGTTATTTTCATAAATCACCCAGCATGCACAGCATGGGAGAGGTCAGACACAGCTTTTTGTATCTCTGTGAATGTGCTCTTTCTATTGGGGCTATGTTGTCTGGATACTTAAGTTCTCATTTAAAGGGTATCTATATTCTAAAAAAATGTAAAAATTGAATTTTCAAAAATTATACCTTTAAATACAGCAAGATAACACTGCTGGTTACCGAATGAACGTTGTTTTTTTTGGTAACCCTCGAAAATAATCATGAACCATCAAAAAAACTCAAAAGTAGTTTCCGATCATATTTTCGAGGGTTATTGAACGTTCAAGGTTATTTTTGAGGGTTACTGAAAATAACCTTGTACATTCGGTAACCCTCAAAAATGTGTCCCAAAGTCCTGAAATCTGAATGAACCATCTGGTTTTGAACGTAACGTTCAGATTTTGGAACTGGGAGGTTCTGTGTCGGACCCAGATCCCATCTCTACTGCTATATAATGTTTGTTCTCTGATTCTTCATTAAAGGGCAACTGTGATCTACAAACAAGTTAGGGTTAAATAAAAGCCAGCAATCTTTCTTTTAAAATAAAGAAAATTAAAAGCCATCTACAAGACTTTAGATGAGGGACTGAGTTTTTTTTTTAGAATATATAAAAAAAACTGTTAAAATGATATTAAGAAAAAACATTGATCCTGGGTTTTTCATGATATAAGGGAAAATGCACCGTTTATAGTGTAATATAAGAATATCACATCACTGCAGATTGGAAAAGGTTACCGTATATACTTGAGTATAAGCCAAGGTTTTCAGGCTTTAAAAAAAGTAAGTTTATTGAAGACTGCCCAGGCAATTTAACACAGAACTGGGGGGGGGGGGGGGGGGGCAGTAATCCCATACAGTAACCCCCAATTCCTTGTCACAGCAGATTTTTGGAAACTACAACTAAATCATGCTTGGAGTTGTAGTTTCCATGCATCTGGAGTGCTAAAGAATTGGGGATTACTGTATGGGATTACTGCCCATTTAAAGGGAAACTAATGCCTCAAAAGTATACAGAATCAGGAGGATGGTATCTATTGTTAAAAAGATTGCCTGATTCTGTATTGGTGTGAGGCTTTAGTTGCCCTTTAAATGGACAGCAGAATTACCACACAGTAGCCCCATACAGTAGTAGCTATATGTAGCTATTACTGTATGGGACTACTGTATGGGAATTCTGCTGTCCATTTAAAGGGCAACTAAAGCCACAGAACAATACAGAAATCAGAAGGCAGTAGTGGTGATAATTTCAACCCTTGGCATATACTCGAGCCAATCGGGTTTTCCTAATTTTTCAGGTAAAAATAGGTACCTTGGCTTATACTTGGGTCGGCTTGTACTCAAGTATATACGATATATCTTCAGTACCATCATAATGCTGTTTTTTAAAAGTAGAGAAGTAGAATAAACTGATTTACTTTATTTTCCCAGTTTAAGGTCAACCAGGATTAATATTACATAACTCTATGATGGTTTTTATGCATTTCAGAGAGCAGATGCCCTTCCTTTAAAATCATTGGTGCACGCTCTCTGCATACAGACTGCATCATGGGTAAATGGTGTGCACATATCTATGTCACAATAAAGTTTAAATTCACCAGTGAGCGCGGTCCTCGTTCTATATTCTCTGTGCATAAAACTATCACTGAGTTATGGAGGATTAATCCTTGTTAACCTGAAGTTTGGAAAAGAAAGTAGGCCCCGGATAGCCCCCTGAGAAGGGTTGGAGGAGGGGACATATGACAGGGCAGGACAGAGATTGAAGGGGGGGGTGCTATCCCATAGTAAGGGAAGGGGATTGGATAAGGACGTTTGAGGGTGGGGAACAGATACAATAAAAATGGGCAATGCGTCTGAATAGGCGCCATTTTGGTAGGTGAAGAAAAACCAAGCACCAAATGGCTCACCTGGATCCCTTGATGGCAGCAGTCCGGCGGCAGTGGAGCAGAGGGGCGAGGATTGGCTGAGACGGCTCATCATGCAGCCGCCGGATCAGCCGTCGATGAGTACAACAGCCCGGGATTGCGGCCCCCAACAGCAGGCCCAAAGCTCCCCTCTGTCGCGGCCTACGACCAGGAACAAAGCTCCCCTCTGTCGCGGCCTACGACCAGGAACACACGCGCACCCGAGCGCTTAAGTCCCTCTCCAATAAACACCCCCGGCGCGGTATGGCGAGTCACAGCCCGACAAAAAAGGGAAACAAGCGCGGGAGAGATACTCGCATATCTGCTCCCAGGATGGTGCGTAGCAGAACTACAACTCGGCGCGACGGAACACAGTCTCCCAGGGGCAGGCGACGCAGAGTACACGCAGAGAAGCGGCGGGAACACAGTCTCCCAGGAAGCATCAACAACGGTGGATGCGCAAGGGGGTCAGGGGGGGATACACTGCCCCCTCAATGTGCGGCCTGGGTCCCAGGCCAGGTTACCCAATCAGCAGTACCACACCAAGGCCTAAGGATTAGCGTGGGAACGAGGAGGGAGGGAAGCGGCCTGATGTAGGGGATTGCCTTTCCCCCTTATCTGTTTTATTCCCACAGGATCTCCAAGTTCACCAGCGCCAGAACCAGCAAACCATCCTATGCACACCTCAAGTATCGTCATATAACGATAACTGTCACCAGCCACAAGCGACACATATGCAGCAGCGAAATACAGCTCAGAGACAACCAGATCCAGCTACTACTAAACACGGAATAACCAACCACACATGCTAGGGTCAGATCACCCTACCAATTTGGCGCCGGGATTAAATCAATTTATGGATAGCTTAAGGGCTCTTATGGCAGCATGGGACCCTCCTACAAATGGGAGAATAGTCTGCTGGAGAATGTCAGTTTGAGTAATGACAGGGTAGACAATGCTACGGTACAACGAGGGATCCCCCAACACTAATAAACCCACAGTGACAGACACTGTGGCTTCCTCTAGTCCAGCTACAATACAACACCCATGGCAGCAATATCAGATTTGGCAAAAGGCCAGGCATACATTTGCTTTGAAGGACCCCTCGTGTTCACTTAAACAAGAAACCAGGGAAACAATATGGCGGGGAGAGTTCATCGACATATTTACGTTACTTCCACTAGAGAGATTTAAATAGAGAGGTGGGAGAAAGGAAAATATAGGAAAGAAGAAGACGAGGATAGGAGACGGTTTCGCCAGATACCGAGAACTTTCGGATTGGTTGCAAGCCTTTTCGACACTAGCTAGCATTATAGGGGAAAAATTCCCTGATCAGTGTTCATCTCTATTTTGTTATCAAATTGTATATGGGAGGCAATAGAGTATACGGAGGACAGGCATGGCTCCGGTATGATGAACAATTTGGCAAAGGAAACGCTACGCAAAGATCTAGATGGTCATAAAGATATTGGCCTTTGGTTAAAAATAATGAATGCCAAAACAAACACATCTACGGCTTCACCAACCAAAATACCCAGATAGCTCAAACATCAGGTATCACGACAACAACCCAAAATCCTTCCCATCGGAAAGTACCTGCTGTCATTCAATGAGGGCCAGTGTAAATGGGGACAAACATGCAAATTCCGACACGAGTTGCTCCCTCTGTGCAGGTCCCATCACAAGTAAAATGTTTTCGTCGCCTCAGGAATCTCGCAAAGAACACAGGAATTCATTAGAAAGGGAGTGACACCAGTGAGGGTAGAAGCGTGGCCCCATGGTTACAGATTTCCCGAATGAAGAAAGCTGATTTCATCCTACAGGGCTTCAATTTTTGTTTTTTTAATTCCGGCCCAGATAACCACCACTAAAATTGTTCACAAAAACCTCAGATCCGTTTATTCCTTCCCACATATCGTAAAAAGTAAATTAGACAAAGAAATTGTTTTAGGCAGAATGTATGGCCCCTTTAACGAACCGCCATTTCCAAGTCTGAGAGTGTCTCCCTTAGGGCTAGTCCCGAAAAAAGAGCCAGGCACTTTTCGACTTATTCATCACCTTTCATTTCCAGCCGGGGACTCGGTAAATGATGGCATCAACAAAGAGCTAGCTACAGTTTGTTACACCTCATTTGACGAAGCCATTAGACTGGTAAAAATAGCGGGAAAAGGAGTCTTGATGGCAAAAAACAGATATCGAGTCGGCCTTTCGGCTGCTGCCTGTCCACCCACAATCCATTCCTTTGTTGGGCTGTCAGTTTCAACAGAAATATTACGTGGACAGGTCGCTGCTGATGGGCTGTTCGATTTCTTGTGCATATTTCGAAGCTTTTAGCTCGTTTGTAGAATGGGTAATCAGACGGGAATCAGGCGTAAAATCTATCATACACTACTTAGATGATTACTTGTTCGTTGGACCGGGAGATTCCAACTTGTGTGCCGTGCTGTTACAAAACATGCGCAGGTTATGTTCACGGTTTGGGATCCCCTTGGCTGAAGAAAAAACAGAAGGTCCAACTACAACTATCAAATTCTTAGGTATTGAAATCGATAGTGTCAACCAAGAGTGTCGTATACCTCAGGACAAGTTACTCATACTAGGCCATCAGATCAATCAAACGATGGTAGCTAATAAGATAACACTAAAAGACATGCAATCACTGTTAGGCAGACTCAACTTTGCTTCCCGCATATTGCCAATGGGTAGAGTTTTTTCACGACGACTAGCATTGGCTACAGCCGGGGTACATCGTCCACATCATTACATCAGATTGGCTAAGGCACACAAACAAGATCTTAGAGTATGGAAAACGTTTCTAGACCAGTTTAACGGCCGTTCTTATTTTTTGTCCGCCAAACAATCATGCCCACAACTGCATCTTTACACTGACGCAGCAGGTAGTGTAGGCTTTGGTGCTTACTATGAAGGAACATGGTGCGCGGGCACATGGCCTAAGGAATGGTATACTTCATCGTTAATTAAGAATCTTACTTTTTTGGAGTTATTTCCGGTGTTAGTGGCGGTGGAGTTATGGGGACATAACCTTAGGAACAAGAGATTGGTTTTCCATTCCGACAACATGGCTGTCGTGATAGCTATCAACAACCTAACATCATCATCATTACCAGTCCTATCCTTATTGCGTCATTTAGTCCTGAGATGTTTACAGTATAATTTAATGTTTACTGCACGTCATATCCCAGGGTATTGTAATGATATCGCTGATGCGCTCTCTCGTCAACAGTGGGACAAATTTCGCCAACTGGCACCAGGAGCCACGGGCCAGGGGGAAGAGTGTCCACAGTTCCTGTTCAGCATAATATAGTCCCTGTACAACAACAAGTAACAGGTATTTATAACTTAATACGAAATTCGTTGTCACCCTCCACATGGGAAGCTTACTCAGCGATATGGGCAAAATGGTTTAATATTCAGACAACAACGAGTGTTAGTGCAGTTAAAGAAAGCCAAGTACTTAGTTATTTAGCCAGTTTGTTCCAATCCAGGGCTTCTAATAGTTTAGTTAAAAAACATATGGCAGCATTAAGTTTTCTATTCAAATACATGGGCTGGCCAGACCACACAAAAAACTTTGTAGTCAAACAAGCAATAAAAGGGTATATTAAAAAAGTGACACCGATCGATAGGCGCAAACCTATTACATTTCAGAACTTAAACGCTTTGATATCCACTTTGGAACACATAACAAAATCTCCATATGAAGCTACCCTATTTAAAATTGCGTTTTCATGGGCCTTTTATGGAGCCTTCAGGATCTCAGAGTTAATAAGTCACGCCAAGACTCGTCCTGGAGGAATACTAATTTCAGATGTCAAGCTCAGGCAAAAAGAGGTTATTATTATAGTACGAAATACAAAGACTGCCAAACAAGGTCAGCACTTTATGGTAAAATTGGCAGCCATTCCAGGATGCTTTACATGCCCTGTCGGGAACTGCGCAGCATATCTTGCAGTGCGACCATCAGGAAATGTGAGTCTGCTAGTACACGAGGATAGCACACCGCTATCCCAATTCCAGTTTTCAGCAGTCTTTCGTGCCGCACTAGGAACACGGAACACATTCGTTTCGTATCGGGGCAGCCACGGAAGCAGCACGTTGGGGGTTAACAGAGGACGACATTAAAAAAATAGGAAGATGGAAATCCATCCGTTTCAAGTCCTATGTTAGGCCACATATGATTGACTAAATAAAATACTTCAATGCACTTGAACGCTATTAATTACTAATTCTTAAAATATATACCTGTTAATTCCCAGGTCATCACCACTGTACGATATGGCTTATGGGCCATTCCTTTATATATTGGGCAGAACAGAGAGCAAATATCAGAGCCAATGGTAAGACATTAGGTCTTCCCACGCCAGTGGTATCAGTACATTGGCTGGGGTTCAGAGGTATGCTATGGCTGGACCTTGTTCCCAAGGCTATAGAAACAGCAAAAAAGGATGCACCACCCCAGATATTACTAATACATCTAGGAGGGAATGACCTAGGCTTCACACCTATGAGACACCTTATAAAAAGTATAAAAAGAGATTTCCTAAGATTATGGTCTGTCTTCCCAGGTGTCTTGGTTATCTGGTCGGACATCATTACTCGCAAAACCTGGCGAGGGGCAATTTCCCAGACAGCCATAGATAGGGTACGCATCAAAGTAAATAAGGCCATTTCCAAATTTATAAAATTAAACGGTGGGTTAGTTGTCACACATAAAGACATTGATTACGATCGCTCTTTGTTCCGTCCCGATGGTATTCATTTATCAGAGGTGGGTATGGACTTATTTAATTTACATTGTCAGGAAGTGCTGGAGGAGGCTGTGTCGGTGTGGAGGAACTCGTGTGGTTGAAGGCCTCCACCCACACGAGCCTTGGCGGATCCCTGCCAGTCGGTCATAAATTAAAAGACAACGCCAGGTTGTTATGGTGGACATTATTGAGTATGGTCTAACCCCAAGGTGGGTGGCCAGAGGTGATGGTTGGCAAATAGAGTGCCGTTTACAAGTTTACCCGGACGCGGTATCAGGTAAAGCGGTATAGCGGCGGGTTAATATGCAGAGGTTGTTGGACAGGCTGGCAGGGACTTCCTGTTACACTAACAAGTTTGAATTGAATTGTTATACATATGTCTTGTTTATGTCCATGTTCATAATACTGTTTCAGTTATTACAGTATATTTATATATATATGAATAAATAAATAATTAATTAAAAGTTGTATACAAAGAAAGTTTGAATTAAACAAAGCTGTTTTAAAATTACTGTTAATAAAGCTGTGGCCAGTGATTAATCCAAAATGAGTGTCGTGTCTATCATTTGGGAATGGGGGGGATCGAATAGCCTTGCCCATGTCAAGTAGGCCCCGGATAGCCCCCTGAGAAGGGTTGGAGGAGGGGACATATGACAGGGCAGGACAGAGATTGAAGGGGGGGGGTGGCTAGTCCCAGTACAGGGAAAGGGGATTGGATAAGGACGTTTAGGGGTGGGAACAGATACAATAAAAATGGGCATGCGCTCTGAATAGGCGCCATTTTGGTAGGTGAAGAAAAAACCCCCTCCCTCCCTCTCCTTATATAGACAGGGTACTATATATATGACACTGGCCTCAGCGATTAACTACATAAATTATCGTTATTATTGCATTAGGGTTAAGGAATTGTCACAGCTTGGCGGATCCCTGCCAGTCGGTCATAAATTAAAAGACAACGCGGGTTGTTATGGTGGACATTACTTGGTTCTGGTCTAACCCCAAGGTGGGTGGCCAGAGGTGATGGTTGGCAAATAGAGTGCCGTTTACAAGTTTACCCAGACGCGGTATCAGGTAAAGCGGTATAGCGGCGGGTTAAAATACAGAGGTTGTTGGACAGGCTGGCAGGGACTTCCTGTTACACTAACAAGTTTGAATTGAATTGTTATACATATGTCTTGTTTATGTCCATGTTCATAATACTGTTTCAGTTATTACAGTATATTTATATATATATGAATAAATAAATAATTAATTAAAAGTTGTATACAAAGAAAGTTTGAATTAAACAAAGCTGTTTTAAAATTACTGTTAATAAAGCTGTGGCCAGTGATTAATCCAAAATGAGTGTCGTGTCTATCATTTGGGAATGGGGGGGATCGAATAGCCTTGCCCATGTCAAGTAAATCATGGTCAGTTTATTCTACTTTTCTACTTTTGAAACAACAGTTTTACTTTTTTTTAAAAAGTCCAAGGGGTTGGATTTGGGGCTAAACAGAAGGATATGGGAGCGGCAATGGAACATTTTCTTATAATAATCACTGTGTGATTTTTATAAGAAAATATTCTCCTGCTTCTCCTATTATAAGTTGATCCTTTTATGTATTATAAAGCAGCTATGAAGAGGGCAGTGGAGCCCTTGTGTCTTTTAAAAGAGATGCCACCATCTCCATTGACTGTTATATCTCCATCTCCATTACTGCATATTTTAACAAAAAAGGGTTAAAAAATGAAATACTGCTTTATAATTGTGACACTGTTTAAAAGTCTATTAAACTAACCAATTTTGCAGAAAAAGTGTTGTCTACCCACAGCTGTGTACATATATAATTGTATAGAATTGAAACTACCATTTTGGCTGTTAAAATTTGGCATTCTGGAAGGACATATTGCTAAGTGATGTTGGGGAGAGACAAGCATTGTTCTGTAGTGGGATAACTCCTGATAGCTCCTCCCCACCAGACTAGATCATGTTTAAGATCATAATTACGATCATAACATTGCAGGAACATTGCAGGAACAGTGGGAGGTAAGTTTATGGGGTAGAGCTTAACAATCATTCCAAGCAAGATGTATCTTACATTTGTGCATAGCTAATGATTACCTCTTAAAATGCTTGGGTTCTGCCTTTAAAAATGTATTTTCATTCCATGGAAAGTTACTTCATTATATTTTGAACGTAGAACAAAGGAACAAGGGGAAGAAAATCTATAATTTTTCATAGAAAGAACTGTACTAAAGGATCAGTCAAAAATGAATAAGGCTGCGTTCCCACTGAAGCCTGATAATGCTGCAGGGAACATTGCACTTGCGATGTGGCATGATGTTCCCCTACGTTATCGCATAGGGGTGTCCATTGATTTCTATAGAACTGCTATGTGATAAGACAGCAAAATGCTGCAAACAGTGCATTGAACACAAAGCACTGTGTTGCAGCTCATAGATGTAAATGGTACCATTCAGTCCTATGAGCACTGCCTTAATGTGAACGAGTCCTTATACTTTGATCAATACACTCACCACTCCTGTTACAACACAGAATGGTAGTATGGTCTCTTACCGCCTACAATCCAGAGAAATAAAATTAGAATTATTTTTTTTGTTAAAAAAAAAATCCCAAATCTAAAACTACCACTTTAAATACCCTTTCTAACTGTACCATTTTTCTCCTGAAAGTCAGATCTGACTCAATTTCCAGAGTCAAAATGTCATGCTTTCCTGTGTCAAAATGTCATGCTTTTATAAATATGTCACTTATTCTACATTGTAGAGCTCAGTAATTGATACATTCCATGCCAGTTAAGTCAATAAAAGGGGATCAAAAGAACTGCCAGTCCCTACTGGAACTGGTCCATGGTTTCTTTCAGTGTCAGAAGATTGATTAGTCAGCACTGATGGTTGAAGTTATTTTAAACCTCCTAGAGAAAATATAGCTCTATTCTAAACATGCTGCATGATAACTGATGTTTAAATACATGTTACAAACCAATTATTAAAGGATCCTCTATTGAAATAACTATAGGATATGCAAACAAACTAATTATATTTTAAGTGGCTTTGGCAGATTTTATTAAATTAGGGCCTTATTATTTTTAAATACAGTTAAGAATTACTTATACATTTAAGGCAGGCATGTGTCAGGACAAAGGCTCTTGCAAAAACAAAATTAATTATTCTGTCTTATGTTAATTATATTTACCAAGAACACTGCAATTTTAACTAGGAAGGGAAAGTTTAAGTATAAATTTTGAATTTGGCTTAAAAGGCTGTGCAAGGCTCTAATGTCAGTGTTTACCAGGGGCGTACCTGCAGGGCTCCCCCCGTGAGATTGAAGGCCGGGCCCCCGACCCCCTCTTCCCTCCAAGATCTCTTCTGTGATCAGCCGTTATAAATGGCTGATACCATGTATGAATGAAACATACGTGCAATCAGCTGTTTAAAAGACTGGACCCGAACTTCCGGAACTGAACCGGAAGTTCAGGTCCGGTCTTTTAAACAGTTGATTTAAAACGGCTGATTGCAGAAGAGAACTTGGGCTTGTGGTGAGCCCTACTACCACCCGGGATGCCAGTGAGGGTGGCAAGGTGCGGTAGTTACGCCACTGGTGTTTATGATTCTCTTGCTTGGTTCTGTGCTTGATTCATTTTCAATCATTATTCAATCGTTTTATCATATAAGCCAATAGAAACCAATCTATCACAAAATGAATCATGTATGGCCAGCTTTAGGGCTGGTACACACTGGTGAATTTTGACCCTATCTTCCTGACAGACAATAAACCATGATCACGAGGATCTGATCATGTGGACTATTAAACACCACACAATCTGCCAGAATTTACCGACACATCCTATATATATTAAGTTAGGTTTCCACACTTTTCATTCACTTAGTCATTTTACCAGCATTGCTTTAATAAGAGCAAATACATGTGGAATTATAGACAACATTATAATGGGACATAGAGCAATTCTTCTTGCTGGTTCACCTACAGTGGTTTTCTGGGAGGAGGCTATATCTGATGTAGGTCACTAATCAATCGGTGCAATATCTTATAATGTAATGGTGCTCACATGCCTAATGAAAAGGCACTCATGGCAACTCATGTGTTCCTGAACATACTTGTTTCTCTATCCCCTCTTCATTGCAGCGTTCTTATCCTGGCTTTCACCTGTTCCTGAGTGCTCTATGGCACCTTAACTGACAAACTTTTTAGGATGCTCCACTGTAGCTGTTACAGCAGCAGCAATTAACACGATGAGGGTTACTTTAACTGGCATGTCCACCATAAATTAAAATTTTTGCCATAATGTTCCTCACCCTTGCCCACCCCCAACCGCATTGTTAGTTCTATAATAAAAGTTTCCCAATCATACTAACAGTCCCTTTGCTCCTGCCACTGTCTTCTCCTCCTCTCTGCAAACTGGAAGCTTCAGAGAAGGGCCAGACCAGCAGCCACGCCTGTGATTGGCTGCCAGACGCAGCCACCGGCTAAGTAGACAGACGCCGGATTGAAGGGATGTAAGTATGATTGGGAAACTTTTATTACAGAATTAACACAGCGATTCGGGGTGGGCAGGGGTGAGGAACAATATCGCAAAATGATTTTATGCAAGGGCAAAGGGCATGCAGAGAGGGATTTAGATGGTGGGAGGGAGGGGAGGAAAGGGCTCCCCTGCACATGTCGCACTACCTCCAAGAGGCAAATTTTGAGAAAGTCCCCCGATAGTTACTTAGCTTACTTCTCTCCCCCGGCATTCTGAGCAGCCGCATCCCTGATTGGCTGTCTCTGCAGTTCCGTGCAAGCAGTGCGGCGGAGGAAAGAGGTAAGGTAAGTAACTATCGGGGGGACTTTCTCAAAAATCTATTATGGCGGTTGGGGCTGGGGGACCAATACCTACAATATAACTAAAGTTTTAAAAAGGGGTGGACATGCCCTTTAACATTAAATTTGTGTTTACTTGTGAACATTCTTTGGTTATAAAAGAGAAAAACATGAAATTCATGGCATATACACTAGATAAAATCCATCAGCTAGCTAAGAACAGCTAACATAATGTACATAATGCATAATGTACGGGGGAAGTGTTCTCTCTAAGGTGTGCGCACACAAAAATCTTCTGGAATGTAAGTGCTGTGGTATGGAGCGCACAAAATTTACTTTTGCCTGGGCACAGAAAATATATTTTTGCGCACACAGCCAATTGGAGCTTTGAGGGAACATTGTATTATAAAAGTATTTTTATTTTTCACAAGAGAAAACAAACTTTACTGATTATATCCCAGCCAAGTATTTCCAATGGAATTTGCTAAATAAATTAATTTTACCATGTATATGTCTTGGTTAGAATGGCTATTAAATCCTTGTAACAGAAAAGATTTCATAAGGGCCGTTTACATGATCTTTTCTCATGACTCATATGTGGCAACATTAGGCTGCTGGATGGAGTAGCCGCACCTTATCCCATACGCATACTCACTGTATATTTTCAACAGAGTGTACAAGCAGTAATCTTAGCTAAACAAAGCAAAGAGTAAAATATTACAGATGACTACATGATAAGCTTTTTTTTCAATCTATTGAACATGGTTCCCAATCACAATAATTATAAATATAAACAAAATGTAATAGTTTGGTATCCTGACAAACCTTGGAAAGTGCAGAGAAATATGTTCACTACAATATAGGAAATCGAACTAAACTAAGTTTTTAACACTTAAGCTGGGTACACACGATTAGATATTCCGGTCCGATCGACCGATAGTTCAGTGTATCGGTCGATCGGACCGAAATTATCGAATCCGAATGTGCCCATGTCCGATCGACCGTTCGTCCGAATCGGACGAAAGGACGATCGGACAGGGTGGAAAACCTCGTCCGATCGTGCGGTCCTCTATGGACCGCACGATCGGTCGCGGTGACTATCGGACGCGGCTGCTTTTGCCGCGACCGACAGTCCTTCCTCCTGGCCGACCGTTCGAAAGTATCGAACGGTCGGTCAGGAGGAAAAATCGCTAGGTGTGTACCTAGCTTTACAGTTTAGATTATACTTAACATGTATATCAGGGACAGATTTACCACTAGGCACAGTAGGCATGTGCCAAGAGTTGCTTGCGGTTACAGGAGCAGCAGTCAGTCTGTCCTGTGTTGATGGGCAGGGTTAAGGGCACCTGGGTTTTTATGCTTATAGGCTCCCGAGGTGTATATCTGTCACAGATCTAAATACTTAACTTATATATTTAGACAGACAACATTGCCCCAATATAAAGAGCATGTTTACAAAGTCACAAAATGCTGTGTCTTACCGCTTCCTTTTCTGTGGCTGCTGGGTGATGAACCTGTGGGTACTAGGGCTCAGCTCCCATAATTCTCCTTAGCTGGGCACACCCAGATAAGTGTACGGCGTGAACTTCACAGGAAGCTGCAGCCTTGCTTCCTGGAAGCTGACAACCAATCATGCTACAGCTCAGAGATCATCTCTCTCTCTGACACTAGAGACCAAAAATATAATACATAAACATGCAGCTCATGCAGCCAAAAAGGCAAGTACCAGTAGGTTAGGACCCAGTTAAAGAAAGCAACCTTGACATGGTGACTGGGCTTAAAATAATTTGGCCAACTTATTGAACTAATTGCTTTTATTTATCCAGGGTTTAGCAGGCTGTTTGTAGCAGCAACCTTATGGAGGTAGCCAATATGCAATTAGAATTGTTCTATTTTTTGTATGTATTATATTTTTGGTCTTTAGTTGCACTTTAATATAGATGTACAACAGCCCAATTTTCTATATATTGTGTGTTACATTGAAGGTTTGACAAAGCCTTCTGGGAAATTGTACTCCACCCAGAGTTAGGTCATGTGCTCGTTTGAGCAAAGTACTTTAAACTAGAGAGTAAGCTTCAAGCATCCAGGCCACAAAGGAGAAGCTGTTAGCCCATGTAGCCAAAAGGCAAGTACCAGTAAGTTAGGACCCAGTTAAAGAAAGCAACCTTGACGTGGTGACTGGGCTTAAAATAATTTTGCCAACTTATTGAACTAATTGCTTTTATTTATCCAGAGTTTAGCAGGCTGTTTGTAGCAGCAACCTTATGGAGGTAGCCAATAAGCAATTAGAATTGTTTGTGCACTAGAATTCGATTTTTTGTTTGTATTTAAGGATTAATATTGTCCCCATTCTGGCAGAGTAAGCTGGCCCCTCCCTCTATGCAGTCAATCAAGGTTGTGACTGCTGACACCACAACCAATGATTGACTTCTGTTTCACCTGCTACCTTCTCTGCATTTGTTCAAGCATATAAAAAGCTCTTTGGGCAGAGGGAGGAGGCAGATAGCTTACAATGTATCAATAAATATCTGGTTACAAATTCACATAATAAACTGGTAAAATAGCAGATGGGGTAGAGGGCAGATAACTGACAAGTCACCAGTTTTTTGTTTTAAGGGTGCTCTTCAAGATATTGCTTTTTTTTTTTTGTTGAAACCATGTTAGACTAATTTCACACACGAAAAGTCGCCCTTTAGCATTTATGCCAACAAAGGATTTTTCATTGGTGAAAATGAATTCTACAAAGATTTGCCTTTTTTTCTGAAAATAATGTTCCTTTAAGAATATGAATGTTTCTCACTGGAAACCAGATCCAGGGCAACAGTGTTGTTCCAGATTAAGTTTATAAACATAAAGTAGCAGCTGAAAGCCAATTTATATATATATATATATCAACTTTATAAACATTATTTTTAGCCAGAGAATTAATTCTGGCATTAATACTGCTAACACAGATCTGTCTTCCCCATGGAACCTTGTTATATATAGCACAACCTGTTTTCTCATGCTCTCCTTTTGCCCTTTCTTCTATTTTCTGACACATCTTTGAAAAAAAGTCTAAGGTGATCTGTCTTGTCACTATATTCTAGTGGGGGAATTCACAGAGAAGCGCTGCTGCCGCACAGCACTCGTTTCTATCCTTAACTTTACGCTAACCGATGTACGATCGGTTAGCGCGTCGTTAAGTCTCACTTTGTGGCAGCTGTCGCAAATCGATTAAACAGAGGCTGCGCGGGTCTTAGTGTGTAAGTATTTAATGTCAGCTATTAGCTGGTGCTAAAAACTTACATGCAGGCGAGATTCTGGGTGAATCTCCTTATATAGGTATGCTGTAAGTAGCATTTGTCACCAGTAAAATAAAATAGGATAATTTTTGGTCATGGCATATCAGATAGTTTAAAAGGTAAGTCCATCCCTCAAATAAAAAGTTGAAATGTGGTGCTTTCATAAAGTACCGCAATGCAAATCCAGTGACCTATACCACGTAGTGCAATAAAATTCTTACATTACATCCCAGCTCCAAATGGTTCTCCTGGAATCCCCCCCCCCCCCAAAGTCCCAAAAACTGGCCACCAGGAGGATAGCAGAGTCCATATAGGACTCCTGTCACCCCTCCGGGAGAAGTTTGGCATGTGTACTGCAGGCCTCCCCCCCTCCCTCTCCCTCCCATTTTGCAATCCCTACCTCAGTGTTAAACCCCTTTGCCCAATATTAGCTATCCTTTCCCCAGCCCCAACCGCTATAAAATATTTTACTGGAACTCCCCCAAACTTTACTTACCTTACCTCTCTCCCCCGGTGTTCTATGCAGCCGGCAGCCGCGTCCGTGATTGGCTGCCTCTCAGACAATCATGGACGCGGCCTGCCGGTCCTGCCCCCTGCTTGCAGTTCCATGCAAGCAGAGGGCCGGTTTAGTATGCCACGGGAAAGAGGTAAGGTAAGTAAAGATCGGGGGAGTTCTAGTAAAATCTTTTATGGCGGTTGGGGCTGGGGGAGGGAAAGCTAATAATGGTCAAATTTGCAAAATGGGTTGGGCATGCCCTTTAAACTTTAGAGACTTTCTCTCAATGTATATTGTTAGTTTAAGCCCCTCATTTCCCATCTGTTTCCAATTCACACAAGAAATAGTCCTCAATATAAAATAACATAAAGAAAACCAGTTCCTGAGATCAGCTCCTCTCACTTGTTTTTGACCTTTACAGACTATCAATTTCTTCATCTTTCAGTGATGTCACGAATTACATGTTGAAATAGATATTTAAATACAGTCCTAACTCACAGTCTAATGTAGACACTTTTTTTAACTCGCTGATCCTGCTCTGTTTACTCTGTTGATATAGTATTACATACATAGACAGGACAGGGAAGAATGTAGGATGAGCATGATGTAATAGAGTTATTATTAGCTTCCAATTGTTCTGATGCCTGGTGTGGAGACTCCTGACCCAGCCAGCAGACAAAATAAGTTAAACCTTGTTAAATAAAACGCAAACTACACTTAAGATTATGAGGAACATTTACAGGCTTTTCCATGGCTCAATCACTAAAAGAACTTCAGTAACTACAAAATTAAAACAAACCATATGTCTGGCCTGAGCACAGGACAGTAAAGAGCCAGCTGGAGCACATTACTCTAGTTCATATTTCCAACCAGGGTTTTAAATAATGATGTAGATTCCAATAAAAGGAAACTAAAGGGCTGAATTAACTGCCCTTCTTGCTGCTGTACCCAGAGTGAGCACCTAAAATGCTAGCAGCTCACCCCAATGCCCAGCACCACCTGGTTATTATTGGGGAACACGCTTCTTTAAGGGCATGTCCACCCTTTTAAACATTTTTTGATATGTTGTAGGGCTTCCTCCCCCAGCCCCAATCGCTATAATAGAATTATCAGTAACTCCCCCAATAATTACTTACCTTTCCTCTCTCCTCTGCCGCACAGCCCAGCCTTCTGCTTGCATGAAACTGCAAGCAGGGGGCCGGACCGGCAGCCGCGTCCCTGATTGGCTGAGAGGCAGCCAATCACGGAAGCAGCTGCCGACTTCTTAGAATGCCGGGGGAGAGAGGGAAAGTAAGTAGAGTTTGGGGGACTTTCTGATAATTCTATTAGAGCGGTTGGGGTGGGGGAGGGAGAGCTATTATATAACCAAGGGGGTTTACACTAGGAGAAGGGAGAACAAAACGGGAGGGAGAGGGAGGGCTGCAGTGCGCATGGCAAAATTCTCCCAGAGGAGAGACAGGAGGCAGAGTCCTATATGGACTCTGCTTACTCCTTGTGGACAGTTTTTGGGACTTTGGAGGGGCATAGCAGGGCAGCCATTTGGAGTAGGGATGTAAGGTAAGGATTTTTATGCACTACAGAGTGGGGCCAGTAGTGGGTTAAATTATAGTTTTGGGGGGGGGACATGCAGGCAGGCCTAATAGATGTACTTAACATTTTAATCTGTAGTAGTTTTCCTTTAAACTGCATCTACATTTTTGATATTGTTGACCAGCAAGAATAGTGCCAACCAGCACTACAATCCAATGTCACAGATTATGAGCCTAGGCTGGGTGACATCAGCCCTTTTGACTGGCACATGTAGAAACAACAAAGGATCAGAAGGTAAAAGGCACAGTGCCTTAGGTAAAAAGTCTTCATAATGTTTCAGGTTTGATGTGTGCAAATATACAATGTATTATTAATTTGGCTTGAAAGAGGCAAATACCTGTTCTTTCTACTTCTTCTTCTTCCCTTTTATTCTTTCAAATTTTTTGGACTTTATCTCCTCCCACGGTTTTAAAGCTAGAGAAACGAAATTCGGTACAGACGTGCGGGACACATAGGATAAATGTGCTTTTACCTAGCTAAGGAATCTACAGTAGCGTTACTGCATTATCAGTGAATTTTGGGAATGGGAATTATTTTTTAGTAGTATTTTTAAATATGGGTATAAAGTGCAATGTGCTATAGTGCATTACTGGGTCTCTTCCGTGTTGTTTGAGTCAGTATAATGGGTATAATGGGTACAATCCCCAAACATGAACATTACTGGGTTTTAGGATCATAAACACAAAAGCACATACCCCCAACCCCCACACAGATACAGGTACACACACCTACTGACCTACCCTTTAATTTCTATGGCAGCCATACTTAAAGGGCAAATATAATCAAAAACATTTTTGAACAATGATCAAAAAAAGCTAGTTTACTTTTTATAAATGCAAAAACACATCTCCCAACCACACATAAACACACACCAACTGACCTACCCTTCCATATCTATGGCAGTCACATTTAAAGTGTAACTATACTCACAAAATGTTTTCAGAAATCATGAAATAAAAGTTAGTTTCCACTTTTCCACTTCCATGGCTGCAAAACTTACCACACACAAAAATATACAAACACCTTCTCTACCCACCCTTCCATTTCCATTGCAACCATACCTAAACCATCACCAATGTTAGTTTTATTGTGTAAAATGCAAAAACATACCTCCTAACACTACACAGACACAGGTACACACACCTACAGATATACCCTTACAGCTCAACCTACCTTCTGTTTCCATGGCAACCACACCAAAATTATCAATAAAGTTACACATTCATTGTTCCTATTTTTGGACTCCTCCCACAGGTTGTAAGCTTGAGACACGGAATTTAGTACAAGCATGCAGGATACATTGAAGAAGTGTGCTATTACCTAGCTAATTTGTGAAAGCATTTTCCAATTTATCTGTAAATTTACTGACTTTTTCTTTACATAGACTTTGTGGACATGTGCCACAGGTATAATCAACTCTTGCCTCTTGATTGCGTTCAGCTGTGGGTAGTCCTAATCAGTGCTGGTTACATTCCTTGATTGCCTGTGTCACAGGCACAGGTTTTATAACTGACAACACACACAGAGACGCACATTAATAGAGCTTTGTGCATCCTTTCATGCCAAATTCAAAGTTTATACATAAACTTTCCCCTTCTAGTTAATTAATTGAAGAATGGGAGGTTAAAAAATGACTTACCTCCCATTTTTCAATTTTAACCATCAGGAGACTGGAGTGAAATTCTAGATAAAGATTTGTAGGCAATATCAGAAACATTCAATTGAAAGCTGTCTGTCATTGCCTACAGATCTGGTTGCACACAGTAATAATGTTCTCCCTGTACTTTCTACAGAAAGGGCACAGCTTTGCCCGAAACGTTGCTGTGTTGTAAGCATAAGGGGTTATTAAAATTGTTACAAGTTTTTCACTTACATTGGAGGACTCTTTCTCATTTTTTACTACTTTGGATTATAATGGACTTCTTGGCAGTGGGGTTAGAGAACTGAGGAACTCCACACAACAGTAAGTGGTTATCTGAATTCATCATTTTTAAAATATATTTTGAATAGGGAAAATGATCAGGAAGCTGGCCCCATACTACAGTAATCGGAGCGGATAGCAGGCAAGGGAAATTTTCAGTCTATAACGACCATTCCCGGTACTGATGGCAAATGTTCATCAGCCTCAGGAATGGTTGTTTTTCAGATTCACTTTGGAAAACAGCAGGATTGACCTTTTATTGGTACTGTATGTACACACAAAGTCCAATTTAGCAAGCAGGCAAACCAAACTACCAATGGGCCTTGTTTCATTGAAGAAAGATTTTTTTAACTGCACTCAGATGGAAGACTAAAAAGAAAATGACTAACCACTGACCACCGTGTCTCATTTATATATTGCTGGAGGAGTACTGAACTTATATCTGATCATTGTATATGGTTGTTTGAGAGATTGTTCCTCAAAGAGATCATTTTGTTTTCAATAACAGGATTAAGATAAATTACATGGGATTGTTAAGGGACATGTTTGGCTGGGGCCATACAAAAGCACTGAACGTAGCTCTCTCTGTAAGTTGTGCCTCTCTCAGAAGGAAGTGCATCAATCCATTTACTAGATTACTAAAGAAGTCACTATTTTAAGCAAAGAAAAGCTGAGGTGGTCTAGCTGTACTCAACCAGACTAAATATTATCATACAGACTTAATCACACTAAACTCATCCTGTGTAAAGTTTAAACTCATATAAGGTGCATGCTACAAGGGGTATATATTAAATATCTATCAAGAAGGACCACTAAGTAACCCTAAAAGTTGCACAGCCACACATTTTGTAGAAAAAAACATATATGCTGTATCACTTTAATGAACACAAAAATAACTATAAAGTCTAAAATAATAAAAAAAACTTCCATACCAGACCATGCATATGTATATACCCCAATAAGTTTGATCCACACAGTAACTGTTAATAAATCTGCTACAGCAGATTCATACAGCAGAAACTAGCGTATTTCATGTGTATAAATTTCTATTGATGGAAACGATAAACTGTATGCTACATTGAACATGACAATAAAAGGTCATTAGATTAGGGAACTGAAATAGTATGTACTTTCTTTTTTATAGATACATTTCTGTGCAAATTATTTTAATTATGGGTCATTTATATAAAACAAATAGGTTCTTTGTAAGAGCAATTCTACAGAACAATTTAGCAGGAAGTGGGTGATGTTCATTAAGCTGGTCGCCTATTACTATTATACGAGTGTCTCTACTCCTTCCTGTGCATAATTAGAAACTTTAAAAATGAATTTTACAGAAATAATATACATTTTATTGTGCTTTTTTGTTTTGCTGTGTGGCTTGCAGATTTTGATTGACTCTAAGAAGCACATTTATAAACAATCACTATTTGCCATTTTGCTATCACAGGACATTGCTATGGCAAAGATCATTCTTTTCACTGTATTTATAAAGCCAATCGTTTTTGTCGCAAAAAGCATTAACGTGGCGTTGTGCGACAGTAGTATTGGCGATGAGTGCTGGCAACATCACTGTATTAACAGTCCGGTAACACGACATAAAGAGAAAATGGCTGCAAGCGTAAGGGAAAGGGGCTCACTGATAATATTACAGTAAAACCTGGACCCTTATTAGTATTAAGAAACACTCCACAATGTACTGACACCTTCCAAGTACCCACTGGCAGTCTAGATATATGGGCACTTATGCATTTTTGCCACCTCAGATTTGGCGATTTTAAATGGCCGCAAGAGCACACTTATCATCTAGCATTTACCACTGCGATAAGAGGCTATAAGTGTGGGTGAAGTTAACTAACCTTGATAAATATGCCCCAAAGAATTAAATTTCAAAAAACATCTTCAGTTTTAAGGTTTTGTTAAAAATGTACAATTTGCATAGTTATGTAATATTTTTGTAAGCTTTAAATTACACCAAGTTTGGTGTTTCTGCTGTGCTTTCATTAAATATTAAATATTTAAAAGTTTGATTGAAAGCTATAATATAAGAGAAGCCAAAGATGCTAATGAATCCATAGGCAAACATGACTCTAGAGTAAAAGGTCTCACAGAATCATACTTAGTCAATAGTATTTTTGAAACAGTAACAGAGAAACAAATTTGCAAGTTACTGAGAACTGAACAACACACTTACTTAGGAGTTTTCACATGGAACCAAAATATTTGCTAGAGTACTGTAAATAGCAATAACTGGAAAAGAAGACGTTGCCTATAAAGGTCACAAAATCACAATCCAATAGGAAAATGTAATTAACTGTGTCAAGGGAACTGTATTACAGAAAAGTGGTTGTGTTCCAATTACAACTTAAAAACACAAAACTTAGGCTGGGTACACATGGGGAGGATTTTTTGTCCCGACCGGCGATTGGCTGTTGCAGTCAGTGCCGGATTTATACTTTTTTCTCCCCTAGGCCAACTAACTTGTACTGCCTGTGGGCCCCCTTCAAACACACACACACACGCGGCCATTCATTGGCTGAAATGGAGCTTTGTGAGTGGGAGGGGAACCTGCCGCCCCTAGTAAATCGGCAATTGCTGCCCATTTCATATTTAACAGAAACTGATATGGCTCTGCTGTGTGCCAAGTAATGTGCATTGTGCAATGCTGCCTAACTTAAACCCATTTTGTTTTTGTTTTTTTGCCGCCCCTGCTGGCTGTGCCGCCCTAGGCCACGGCCTAGGTGGCCTAGTGGGAAATCCGGCCCTGGTTGCAGTGACTGATCGCGTGGTCCATAGGAGAGCGCATGATCGACGGTGATTTTCCAACATCACTGCAGGCAAAAATTGGATGTGATGTCAGCAGTCACAGCCTTGATTTACCGCAAGGAGACAGCTTACTCTATTGCCAGAATGGTGCAATAGTTATCCTTAAATTTATCATTGCAAATGTTGGAAAAATTGTAGTTGGTGTTGTGGGCAGATAACCAACAAATCACCAGTTTTCTGTTTTAAGGTTGGACATACCCTTAAGTTCTGTAGTCTTTTTTCTCTAGCCTAACTGCTATGCCTTGTTTACACTGAGGTCATTAGTTACTTGATGGCTCTTAAATAGCACAGGGCACAAACGTAGCTCTCTGTGATTTTCCAACATGTCCGTTCATCCCATCCAGATAAATGGCCAACCAACATCAGTCGCTACAGAAATCACCAATATATGGTTGGGCCAAAAAATCTGCTCATGTATACCCAGCCTAAGTGTATGAAGCACATAATTTAATAAAAAAAAAATACAATGTAAGTAATACAACAGGCATAGTGCCCATTTTAAGGGTGAACTAAATGGTTAAAACCTCCCAATCGGCAAATGGGATGCAATCTAAACCACATTATACTTACCTTTATTAGAACAGCCTAGTAACTCTTTTTTTAATAAAGTGATGCTTCTGTCTTGTCCAGGTGCTTTCCCTCATATTGCAGGTTGTCTAACACATGAGATGACGCACTATGACAAAAAAAGGTGGTACCTAGACTGGAGTAAAGCAACACTTTGTAAAGAAGATTTTTAGACTATTTTCCCAAAGGTACCGGTAAGTATAATGCAGTAATTCAGAAATAATGGATTCTGCGCATCCCTAAAGAATATACAGTATACTTTGCATTTTATCATTAAGAATTAGTTAAGATTGTTAGTGTTATAATCATTTGACAACTTATAGTGTATGTTTAATCAATAAACTTAAAGGGTAACTGTGGTCTCAAATTCTTCCAAACTAGTAAGAATGATATAAAAAGCCTTCCATCGTACCTTCAAAATAAAACCTAAATCACATCTCTAGATAAAATTTGTGAGAAGTTATTGCTGCAAAAGTTCAGCAATGTAACTTCCTGGTTGAACTCTTCCTGTTTTTAGCCATGTGACCAGCTTGTAGTCATGTGACCAGCCTATCTGCATTAATAGGCTCCCCTTCTCAACTGTCAATTTTTACCTCAGGGATGTCCTGATTTCACCAGCAATAAGTCTTTACTGAGCATGCTTCTCCCCCGGGGGAAAAGGGCCGGCAGAGGTCAGGTGATGTCACTCAACCTACTGGAAGCAGGAAGTTTGAACATTCACCTCTATATCATTTCTCACAGCGTGAAGCCAGAGATGTGATTGTTGGCTCAGTGTAAAGGAAATACTGCAGGCTTTCATTTAATTCTAACTTGTTGTGAGACCACAGTTGCCCTTTAATAAAATTGTTTTATACTTTTTGTCTTTTATAATTTATTTTTTTTTCCAAGGAAAACTATAGTGGAGGAAAGTCCACACTTAAATAGTATGGCAGGCAGACCTAAGGCTGGCACACTTACCTTGTCCTGCATCATTACTGCTATGACCTGATGAAGAGAGTAGATCCCCCGAAAGCTTGTTAACTAAAATAAACTTTTGGTCCATCAGTTTTTATTGATCATTTGTTTGTCAGACATATCTGGTTAGGGTTGGTGTACCAGCCCTAAAAGACCCATTGGAAAGCATGCTTTATGCATAGTATCTTTGGCTGATTGCTCTGTAGCTAAAATAACCCTAAAATAATATATTATATTTTAGTTTTTCTTTAGTTTTTCTTTGCAAACAAACTAAAGTTAAAGGCCATGTCCACCCTTAAAAAACAACTGGTGACTTGTCAGTTGTGTGCTTGCAAACCCAAATGCTATTTTTATTAGTTTATTACAGGAATTTGTAACCAGTTATTTAATGATAAGTTATCTTCTGTTATGACAAAGGTATCTGCCTCTACCCTCTGCTCAATGAGATTTTTATTAGCTTAAGCATGTGCAGAGGGGACAGCAGGAGAAACTGCAGGCAAAAATTGGATGTGATGTCAGCAGTCACAGCCTTGATTTACCGCATGGTGTGAGGAGACAGCTTACTCTATTGCCAGAAGGGTGCAATAGTTATCCTTAAATTTATCATTGCAAATTTTGGAAAAATTGTAGTTGGTGTTGTGGGCAGATAACCAACAAATCACCAGTTTTCTGTTTTAAGGTTGGACATACCCTTAAGTTCTGTAGTCTTTTTTCTTTAGCCTAACTGCTATGCCTTGTTTACACTGAGGTCATTAGTTACTTGATGGCTCTTAAATAGCACAGGGCACAAAATCCCAGAGCATGTGTTGTCTGTTGCCCACAATGTGTAAGCAGGAAACCTGAAGAATTAAATGGATTTCTACTTACTACTGCTCATGTTTTCAAAAGTAAGAGATACAGTTTTTAGTTAGTTATATGATGGATCCAGGCTCATTTATGGATAAAGATTTTGTTTAATGTGTAAGGGGTGGGGACTTGAACAAAAAGCCCTTATATCTCACATTAGCATTGCTAAAAATTGTAGGTGCTTCCATCAGCCTATTTGTGTAACACAATGTAATTCCTTTTGGTAAATAGAAATATATCCCAAAGTGTAGGAAAAGAAAATGTTTACTATATGGCTACGTTTCTTTCAGCTGAAAAGTAAAATGTGACAAGGTCTCATTTGGTTCATTTCTCCGGAAAGACTTGTGTTACATTTGTAACAGATGGGCAATATGATATCTGGAAGTGATTAGAACTTTGGAAGAAACTATAGACAAAGGCTAGACAATTTAAAAAAGACTTTCTGGCAACTATGAAACAGAGCTCTATGTGTTTATAACACAGACACACCATGTTGTTACAATACCAGTTAGCTAAATGTATGATTCTGCGCTCATTTCCTGAGCAGAGCTGTGTATATTAGTTTCCAGGGCTGTGAAAGTGGTAAAGAACTTCATTGATTCATCGTAGCCTTGAACTTTACAGCACGACTTGTTAAAAACATCACTTATTCACTGTGCTTATTGTAGGGGGCTGGGATTCTCTCTGCAGTGTAGTCGCCTGGGGTGAGAATAATTTTGTTAAGTTTAATTTGAGCAGGCTGGCACTTTTGGAAGAAGGGTTTGTTTTGCAAATCTTCTAGAACCAAATAACAGGTGTGACTATTGTTTAGGTCCTTCCACCAAACCATCAAAAATTTTTACTTTTTATTTTAGGAACATTTTAATATTACTTTTAAATTGTTAAAGATTAAATGTCTTTAGTAATATAAAGCTAATTAATTTAATAATAATTAATTAAATTCAATGGTGTCAGATCTCTCTGCAGCACTCCCCCTTTCCCCCTCCCCTCTGTTACCTCCTCCATGTCTCAACAAGCTACATCCACACACAGTGGCCAATAGAAAGCAAGCTGTCCTGAAGATGAAGACATGGATCTCTCCGTGTCCTGCTGCAACCTGATCTCTCTCTTTGTGACCCATCATCAAACAGTGAAAGCTATCAAGAAGGGGGGTCAAGTGCAGCCTTCTCTCTGCAATCAAAGCTACCTCTCCCTCTGCTAATGTTCTTATATCTGTGTTTTTGCAAACAGACCAGGGAGGAAGTAGGGACTTGTGCAGGGAAGAGGGTCATGTCACAGGGATTTGATTGACAGTACAAGTAGAAGTAAAGGAATTCAATCACGTATTTTTCTAATTTGTGTATCTCAGGACAGAGAGGAAAACTGATGAAAGTGAAGACACTCTGGGGATTGGGGGGGGGGATTATAGAACACATGGAAATAATTTTTAAAAAAGTTAATTTTCCACTATAGATGCCCTTTAAAGGAGAATTATACTCGCGCAGTAATAGACAGCTTTCTGACATCATCAGGCAATTTTCAAGCTCCTCCCCCTGCTTCATTAACATATGTTCTCCAGTGTAGGATATAGGAGAATCAGCACTGGCAATGCCTGTGGGAGGAGCCAGGAAGAAGTCTTTCAACATATCTTGGCAAGCACTGGAGTGATTAAAGCATATATTACCCTTTAACCTAACTATTATAATTTAAATGTATTTACAATGCATGTAAATGGTAAGATAAGGTTATGTTTTGCATTGAGGTGCACTCTAAACTTCAGCTTGTCATACATGGGCTGATGTTTTGTCAATCAGATTTATGATCCTTTCGGCCGATCAAAAGAACTGATAGGAACTTCCGACTTTGGGCCATCAATCTTCTGTATCATCCGTTAACAAGTTTGAAGGTACGCGACCCCGCATAAACACCATATGCTTTTATATAGAGCAGTGAGTGCAATCTATATATATAAACTCACTTATGTCATAAAGTGGTTCGGGTGCCCATGCCCCGAACCCTGCTCTTGAATAAGATCACTGATTCCGATGTATGTTGTGCCTTTGAATAAGTCCACTCACCGTAAGTAGTAGGTGGCCCGGGTGCAAGTAGTCCGTTGCTGGGCCAGTATCGTCCGTAACCAACAGTAGTATATGAAGAGGTGCAACTACTGAACCACACAGGAACTCTCTTGTATAAAATGAAATAGTCTTTATTAGGCTTAGGAGCCTTCTTATACTACTGTTGGTTACGATCAATCTTCTGTAGATTTCTGCTTGAAATCTGCTGAAGATGGGGACTGGATGATGGGGTTGATGAAAACTTCTTCACCTTGCCCGATCTTCGTTTTTTCAATAAATTGATTGATATTGCCAAACAATCTATGTATGGGGGGCTTAAGTAAAGCTATGTACACGTGATAGATAAAGATTATTAGACTTATTGTTAGATAATTAGTCCAACGAACGTTATCTACAAACAGGCTGCTCAATATAAAGGTTTGTTCACACCTGCGATCGTGGGAGCCAACCCGCGACGCACACTGTGTACAAACGGGCATTTCGGACAATAATCGGCCCGTGTATGGGAACTTTATCGCCCGAAAGGCCACTCAGTTGGAAATCCGCCCAGTGGATCAGGCAACGATCCCTGAACGAGCGGCCGTTTCTGGCGATAAACTGCCATTCATACACATCGTGTGTCGCAGATCGGCACCCGCGATCACACATGTGTACGAGCCTTAAGTCGAGTTTCTGTTATGTAGAGAGGGGACTGTGAGGCACACTGCTTTTATTCAAATAACAAGCCCAGTGCGCACAGACGTTTGCACACGTCACCTCATTGCGCCGTGTGACCTCATTGCGCCGTTTCTGGCGATAAACTGCCGTTCGTACACATCGTGCGTTGCAGATCGGCACCCGCGATCATACATGTGTACGAGCCTTTAGTCGAGTTTCTGTTATGTAGAGAGGGGACTGTGAGGCACACTGCTGTTATTCAAATAACAAGCCCAGTGCGCACAGACGTGTGCACACGTGACCTCATTGCGCCGTGTGTGTGTGCACGGCGAGATGACGTCATGTGTGCACAGAACCCACAGGCATTAGCATTTGAGGCTCAAGCAGGAGGAAGCGGAGGAAATCTCAGAGGGGCAGAGCTTAACATTCAGCAAACCAGTAGCAAGATGTCAACAACTTTCAAGGCACAAAGGTAGGCTCTGGAGGGGCATAGGTAAAAAAAAATGGCAACAGTATTTACAAAGCTGCAGCTTCCAATTGAACATAACTTGATTTTACAGTGCACTTATCCTTTAAAAATTTCTCCATCATGCTCTTCCTCATAAAACAGAACCTAGGCTATACCACAAAAGTCCCTCAGATCTAAGGCTGGGTACACACAGGGAAAATTTTTTTACGATTAAGCGTTAATGACGGACAGACAAATGACTGTCAGTCGTGGCAATAGTTTGTGTCTGATCGTGCAGTTCCATGGGGAACCACACGATAGGCCGTGATTTAACAACGGGCCTGATTGTCCGTTCGCCCAATCCAAGCTTGGTTGCGGCCACCCCACACACTTGGTAAGATATTTTCGGACGACCAACCGATACACGCCTTTATCGGCCGGTCGGCCGAAAATATCTTACCGTGTGTACCCAGCCTAATCCATCTCAGATTTAGCAAAATATTTTGGATTAAATTAAGCCAAAAATCTATTTTGTTTTGTTTATAAATACCACAGCAATGGAAGTTACCTTTACTCCTTTAATAACTTCCATTAAGTGTAATGTAAAGTGTGCTGTCATTTTGATGGAAATTTAATTGCACCTTTTTATAGTTCACCAGTCAATTTACTTTTTTATAAATATACTGCTAAATGTACAATAGATTCTAAAAAAAACCTGTAAACACAGAGCAAGAGTAAATACGTCTTGTCTAGATACAAACTTGAGCATCTTCAGTAACTGCAATTTGACTGGATGAAAGATCTAATGTTGTTCTTGTTTCTCCTTGTTTATCATGTAACAACAACAGCCATTTTTAAAGTATGACATTACGTCCAGCGTAGATGCCTGGCACATGTTGTCCTGGGACAGTTTGTTAATTTAAAATTTAGATGTTGTAGACTAACAAACTATTTTAAAAGAATTTCTTATAAAATCTGTCTGCCTTCATTATGAGATCCCAGTACTGAATATTTACTGGAAGTAAATTAAGGATCCAATAAACAAATGCTTAATTCTGGTAGACAGCTCCCAAGGGGCCATTAACAGGAACAGTCTTCAATGTAAATTTTCCTGGCCATCAAAATTAGCTTGAAATAACATTTTGATAGTTTGGCATTCTCCCTAAAAGGGGCACGTTATTCTACAAGGATCTATTATATCCAGCATGTAATACTTTATACTGGATATCATTTAAAACTAAACATTTGCAATGTGCAGAAATTATGCCTGATTACAGTAGCAGACACCTAGGGGCACATTTAGAAAAGTGGTTTGCTACAAAAGTGCAGAATCACATCTTAATCAACACTGGAAAATTCAGGCCAAATACTGATAAGGGGAGCCAAATAGGCCATGTCAGGTCTTGGCCTACAGGTGGGGCTACTCATAAATCCCTTTAGCTTGTAAACCAGCTTCTAGGAGAGGAGCTTACCAAGAGTTATTATATACCCCTTGAGACTCAGTTTGGCGCCACTTTGGGGGAGGCTCACCTTAAGAACTGTCCCACCCTACCCACCCCTTCATTAACTCAAGTTTATAGGGTATTAATTTCCCTCTTCAGATTGTTTATATTACTTGTTATTTGTATTTGTTCTACCAACTTATTTCTTTACAGTCGCAGCTAGTATGTCGGGGGGATACGCATGGGAGACATCATAAGTTGGTGAGTTACGTGTCAGAAGGGGGGGGTAGGCCTGTAGCCCACGGCATAAATAGCCCGTACCCCCTGGAAGGTGCTGAGACTCCTGTTTTATATATATACATAGATTCATGCCTGTCATGCCCTGGGCATGACAGCTGGCATATTTTGTTATCTGCCAATAAAGCTGCGGCCATCTTTAACCCTTTTAACTGTGTAGTTTGTTTATTATAGTTATTTAGGCCGCAGCCAAGTTAATTATTCTGGTTATGTTACTTTTATATCCCAGCCTTCTAAGGCCAAGTATTTTTCTGTGTTCTCAATAAACACAGTTATGTTTAAGACTGGTGTACGCTCTGGATTGTTCTCTTTTGGATAACATAGTTTTGGTACTGTATGACACCTTTGTTCTTTTCTAGCCAAATCAGACTTTTGGGATTGCGCTGTATTTTCTGACCATGATTGTAAAATTACAACATAGCCGAAAACAATAACGCTGGGTACTTTACATCAAAATCATAAAAGTCTAATGGGCATGGTAAAACCACAGTATTATTAATGGCTGATACTATTGATTTATAAATACGCCTTTTTAGGGGCATATATATAATGTGCCCCTAAGATTGTCTGCAAATGTGAAGATACTTCCCCTAGCAGACAATGTAAAATAAGAATCGGTATCTGTATTTTACAGTGCCATCCTTATTTAAATAAAAAACCATGTTTCAAAATTCTGATACAGTACAATGTTGTGTTTTGCTACCACACGGCATTGACCATACAGTAGTTGACAACTTTACTGTTATGTATTGAACACCCCAGTATTTTATGGCTGAGTTTAGAATTTTGCAATAAAGGACATAAAATAACAATGCAGCTGTAAACTACTGATAATGTTTAATAGCTTGCAGACAATTTGTAAATCTTTTTAGACATGGCGGAAAGAGCTGCAGTTTCAGATAAAATCAATACAGCATATTTCTAAATAAGCCCCTTAAAGAGAGAACATATCTAAAAGCCATTTATCTCCATTACAGGCTTTGACCTCAAGCAATTGAACCATTCTGTCTTCTGTTAGTTTTGCGTTTATTCTTTTGTGTATTTGTACAGTTGGCCACTTGTGTTGTATAAGACTAATGTATTCTTAGAATGTAAGCAAGTACTACATAAAAGCCAGACTAAGGTGAATGGATTTGTCCTTGAGTGGTGTGCAAGAATGGATCTCTAGGCAGGAAACATTTGCTTAAAGGACAACTCCACCCTCATAAGAACACCTTTTAGAAAGAATGGCCTCTTTAAAATATGTTGATACAGTATATCATAGTTTATCCTATGAATTTATTACTGTATGCCTGCTATGCTTCTGAATGCCTCATGGAAACTGAGCAATTTAGAAACCTGTACTGAGCCTGGGCATGCTCAGAAGAGGCAGACGGGATTAACATTCAGTCATTGGCTGTGATGTTAACTGTCAAATCCATAACTGACAGTTGCTAACTGGAAGAACCAGGAAGCAGAAACAGGGGCACCTGGACATTGTGCAGGATTTCAGGTTAGACTTATATATTTCAGATTTCAAACTGTTACCGTTTAGGGTTTTGGGGGGTCATTTACCTGTATGTAAGTTTTCATTTTGGGGCTGGACTTGCCCTTTAAACAAGAATGAAGGCCAGAATGATAATATAACAGTATGATTGGCATAATTCAAGTAACATATAGCAAAGGAAAGGCACATATAGCATTTTTTTTCTCTGTTCACACTGGCACTTTATCCCACCAACTCCTGAAAAATTCTCCACTGGTACAGTAAATATTTGAGCAGATGCTTGGCATATGGGCAGGGAAATGGAGAAATGTAGATGCAGAGCTATTAAAGTATTCTATCACCATTTGTTCACCAGTAGGTATAGGAGATGTACAGACTAAAACATATTTATTTTTAACTTGTAAGACTGAAACTGCTTTTCAAAATGAAAAATCCCTAGTTTTTGTTTTTTTTACAGGCAGATTCACCTGTATGAAAAAACGAAATGGCGAAATTTATTTAGGCCACGACCCTTTCCCGTCCCAATTAGGCCACACCCACTAGGTACGTAATAGAGATAGACAGAGAGACAAACAGACAGACAAACATAGACAAACCGAGATATAGATACAGAGAAATAGACAGATGCACAAATTAATGACACAGACGCACAGTATTTCATTATAGTGTTAGCAAATTTCAGTATATACTTGGTAGCAAACTGTCAATTTCAGTATATACTGCTAGCAAACTGTTATTTTTTTTATATACTGGTAGCAAACTTAATTTCAGTATATACTGCTATCAAACTGTCATTTTCATTATATACTGGTAGCAAATGGGCAATTTCAATATATACTGGTAGCAAACTGGCATTTTCATTACATACTGGTAACACACTGGCAATTTCATTATATACCAATATCCATGGGCATTTCATTTCATACTAGTAGCCATGGGAATTTTATCACATACTGGTAGTCATGGCTGGCCATTTCATTACATACTGGTAGCCATGGGAATTTTATCACATACTGGTAGCCATGGGCATTTTATCACACACTGGTAGCCATGGGCATTTTATCACACACTGGTAGCCATGGGCATTTTATCACACACTGGTAGCCATGGGCATTTTATCACATACTGGTTGCCATGGTGATTTTATACTGGTAGTCATGGGAATTTCATCACATACTGGTAGCCATGTGCATTTCATCACACACTGGTAGCCATGAGCATTTCATTACATAATTGTAGCCATAGGCATTTCTTTGCACACTGGTAGCCATGGACATTTCATTACATAATAGTAGCCATGAGCTTTTTATTACATACTGGTAGCCATGGTAATTTTATACTGGTAGCCATGAGCATTTCATCACTTACTGGTAGCCATGGGCATTTCATCACACACTAGAAGCCATGTGCATTTCATCACACACTGGTAGCCATGAGCATTTCATTACATAATTGTAACCATAGGCATTTCATTGCACACTGGTAGCCATGGGCATTTTACTACATAATGGTAGATATGGGCATTTAAACAACACAATTGTAGCCATGGCTACCATTATGTAAGGAAATGCCCATAATGGTCCATCGCATTGGGCACTTTGCCAAAGATCCAGGGCATGTGCCCTGACTGTTTTAACATAGTGACGCCTCTGGAAGAGATTATTTGGTATATTCAAATACCCCCATTCTCTACACTGTAAACATTTTAATACTAGGCATATTTGACTGGATCAAATTAATTTCCCAAAAGTATATATAAATAAAATTATATATAATTCATTCAGAAAACAGGTATAGTTCAATGCATCAGATAAAACATAAATTAATGATTACAAATTCATCTTATACACAATCCTAATCAAGAATTAGATATTATAAAAATAGCTAGCCAGCTAATTAGAATTAAAGGATAATTGTATTGCCTCAATGCATTTTTTAAAACTTGCTTTTAAAATAGTAAAAGGTATGCAGCTCTCCCCATACAATTTTTTCCTGATTTTGAGCCTTTCTCTGCCTTTAATTAGCCATGCTGTGAAGGGGGGTGTTACAATTCTGTCTGCCTCTAACTGTCACTCAAAGCTAGCAAGAAAACACACCACCCTTGATCAGCTTGATTATGTAGGCTGTATCCTAGCAACAGGACATTTGAAGTTTGTCTGATTGGCAGAGAAGGAGGTGAGAGGTTGTAACAAACATTCCCACCAGCCAATGACAAGTGATATGTTAACCAGGGCCCTGGGCCATTTAGGAGGCGAGCTTTTAGTAGTCATCTTTGCTGTTTGATATCTAAGGGAGGGCAGCACGTTTGTAAAAGAAAGCAATTTAAGCTGTGTGGACATGTAATGGGGTGATACTTTTTTTTTATATTGTTGTCTTTAAATAAATACATATTTAAAAAAAAATTTAAATTTGATGCACAAAATTACACAGTAATATTTAAAAATATATTTCTAGGGTCTCTGAAGGAAATAGCACCAGGTAATAACAGTCAATCTCCAGATAAGATGTAAAAATAAATAATTGAGACAATAGGAGTAGTAGTAGAGAATGTAGTCTAGGTAAGTCCTCGAGCTATAGTGCCGACACAGAGCGATAAATGTGTGTATTGAGTATTGTCTCAATTATTTATTTTTACATCTTATCCTTATACCAGCGTTTCTCAGAGATTGGCTATTATTACCTGGTGCTACAGTACAGTATCTATTACCTTCAGTTGAAGGACTTCAGGCTTTATATGATCTGTTGATAAGCCAGAAGATTGTCAAACAGTTTTGAGATCATTTGAATAACCCAATTTATATATTTTTTAAATATGCCTGTGTTCAAATTATCTAATTTTTAAAACATACATATTTATTAATTCTAATTGCCTGGCCAGCTTTTTTTTACATCTTATTCTTGATTAGTATTGAGTAAATTATGTATTTGTAATCCTTTCTATCCACCTTCTTTTTACTTATTTATATCAAATTAATTTCCTATACATCAACAAGTGTTCTGTAAGCAACTCATATAGATTGTCTCAATCATTTTGTAATAAGAGTTTCAGTTTGTATTGTTTGATATTCTCCAATCAGGTTCTTTAAAGAATAGAAGTAAATAGCCCATATAATAAGGAAAATAGACCAGAATGCCTCAAATGGTCTGTCAAAGCCTTGTTCAGTCTAAGATACATATTTAATATTTTTTTCTATGCCATTCTGTTCTGCTGCCTTGGTCCTTGCTGACTTCATCAGCTCAGAGAGAGAGACTTTCCCATCAGATCCCTCTTCTGCATCTTAATATAGATACATTCCTCTCTAATTCTTTAGAAAGCATGCCCTAGCTTATTACCTGCTTAGATGTTTCACAGAAAAACCAGTCATATTATTTCTTATTATATATTTTAAAATCCCATAAGACTTTTTTGTGGAAAATGTACGGTCAGCCAAAGTCAACAAAGGAATAAAAACATATTCCTTTTAGTGCTTGTATAATTACAGTAAAATTACTGCTTATGCTTATACTTTTCAGCTGGAAATTCATTTTAACTATCTGATTTTATATGTGGACAGGACATACAAGACAGTGGCAAGCGTAGGATTTTCAAGGGGGGTGATTCCTAAATGGGTTACCACTGAACAAGCCCAGAAGGAGGTTCACGCCCAAATACATTCATGTGTTCTGTTATATATGGATCATATAATAATATTATATATATTCTCTAATTGCCATGATTATCATCACAACTGGCCAATACAAATATTCCCTTTTTATTTGTTATTAAGTATATACTTATTAAGGCTGGGTACATAAACCAACAGATATTTCCGTGTATTGGTCGGTCGGGACGAAAAAAATCTGAGGTGATTTCAGCAGTGGCAGTCAACGCTGTGGTCCATAGAAAACATTTGCTGTGGGTGTGGCCGACCACTTTCTGGCGGCGAAAGGTCAGTACGGAAAACTTGTGTACCCAGTCTAACGTTCTGTTTTACTAATAAATCCACATTTGCACTACTTTACCATTAGTGTCTTTTAAAGCCAGAGCTGTGACACTGACGGTGATCTGACAGAATTTGAAGTAGAAGCCGATTACTATGAATATATATATATATATATATATATATTATAATGCAATGTTGACAATCAGCTACACAACCACCTCTAGGATTTCCCTGTGTCCCTATTCCTGCTCACTAACTCCATCACAGTGCAGTAGGTACAATAATTAATTTATATAAACCCAGTCTTAGCAATCACCTTAAGCAGCTGCAGGGTTAATGTTTATACGGCTTTGTATCAATCATTATTAGTTATGCTGCTGTCAATCACAGGGCAGACTGGATACATTTTTGAAATATACAAATGCTGCTTCTCACTCACAGCTTAAAGGGCATGTCCACCCCCAAAACTATAATCCCCCCAACTACTGGCCCCACCATGTAGTGTAGTTTAATCCTTACCTCACATCCCAGCTCCATAGGGTTCTCCGGTAGTGCCCCCCCAAAGTCCCAAAAACTGCCCACCAGGAGGCTAGCAGGTCCATATAGGACACTGCCTGCTTCCTGGCCTCAGGTAGATTTTTGCCATGCGTACTGCAGCTCTTTCCCCCCCTCCCTCTCCCTCCCTCTCCCTCCCTCTCCCTCCCTCTCTCGATTTCCTCCCCCCTCATAAAATGATTTGTATAGTATATTCCCCAAGGGCTCCCAGCCCCAACCGCAATATTTTACCTTTAGAAAGCCCCAAACTTTACTTACCTCTCCTCTCCTCCGGCGAAGTGAGCTGCCGGCAGCCGCGTCCGTGATTGGCTGCCGCTCAGCCATCACAGACGCGGCTGCCGGTCCCGCCCCTCTGCTTGCATTTTCTAGCAAGCAGAGGGCCGGGAGCGCGCGGAGGAAAGAGGGAGGTAAGTAGAGTTGGGGGGCTTTTTAAAAAAATAAATTATGCGGTTGGGGCTGGGAGCCCATGGGGATTACAATATAAAAAAACAAAAAATCGGGTGGACATGCTCTTTAATTGACAATGTAACAATCTATGTAACAAACTATGTAACAGTCTATGGACACCAGGAGAAGTAGAACAGCAGACTGCGCTGAGCAGGCAGAAAGGGGGGATTCCAGGCCCCTAAACACGCCCCTGCAAGAGTAAAGCTAGGTACACACAGTAACGATTTCTGAAAGATGACAGACAGGATCTGCAAGATCTGTCTGCCATCTTTCAAAGATCTGCATACACACAGTCCCGAGCGTTCTCCCTATAGGGAGACGCCGGACGGTGCTGTGTGTTCCATCGGCCGCGCTGACTCCCTATAGGGTCTAGCGCGGCCGATGGAAATTTTCGGCCTTTCCCAAACGAGCGTACGGCGACCCGATCTTCGCGCGGCCGCGCGCTGTTCGGGAAACGAACGTACACACAGTAACGATAAAGCCCCGATACAGTCGGATTCGACGGTACGGGGCTTTATCGTTACTGTGTGTACCCAGCTTAAAAGATACTGTAGACACAACAATAACTTATTTGTTATCTAGCATCAGTCCAACAATACACCGGTCAACCACGCATGTGTCAAAAATTTGACCAGGAGGAAATTTGGCAAAAATCTGAAATTTCAACACTTTTTGAATGTATTGCTGTCAAAAAATTCCTGAAACTCCAACTACGCCGATATATAAATATACCCAGTTAGATTATAGAGAGTGTGATTGATTATAGACAGGCTAATTGAACTAGAGGAAGACAATTAAAAACTTCAATATGTAGAAAACTATTTTCTTTCCATCTGTAGGGAAGCTCTGCTGCTTATCCTGTATCACAGATTTTAAAGGGTATGCCTACCCTTAAAAATTTTTTTGCTATATCATTCCCCCTGTTCCCCCAGCCCCAACTGCTCTATTATTTATTAGAAAGTTCCCCAAACTTTACTTACCTGCCCTCTTTCTCCGCGCGCTGCTAGGCCCTCTGCTTGCGAGATAATGCAAGCAGAGGGGCGGGACCGGCAGTCGCATCTGTGATTGGCTGAGCGGCAGCCAATCACGGACACGGCTGCCGGGAGTTCAGTGCGGCGGAGGAAAGAGGGAAGGTAAGTAAAGTTTGGGGAACTTTCTAATAAAATAAATAGAGCGGTTGGGGCTGGGGGGACAGGGGGAATGATTTACCTAAAGGGTTTTATGGTAGGGGGAGGGAATCCTAATCGGGAGGGAAAGGGAGGGGGAGAAGGGCTGCAGTATGCATGCCAAACTTCTCCCGGGCCAGAGGCCAGATAGGAGGCAGAGCCCTATATGGACTCTGCTTTCCTCCTGGTGGGCAGTTTTTGGGACTTTGGGGGGGACTACAGGAGAACCTTATGGAGCTGGGATGTAAGGTAAGGATTAAACTACACTACACAATGGGGCCAGTAGTGGGGGGGATTATAGTTTTGGGGGTGGACATGCCCTTTAAGATGCCTAGACTAGGAAGTGAGGGGGAGGAGCCAGGTAACTGGGAAGTAACCAGTAAGTTAGGAAGTAAGGGGGAGGAGACAGGTAACCAGGAAGTAACCAGTAAGTTAGGGAGTTAGGAAGTGGTAAGACCTGCTATGATAAAATGTGACTATGATTAAGGTGTAAACAGAAAGAAGGAAACCTTTGTCAGGAAACTGTTACCCTCCAGCATACAATGGATCAGTTTCTGGTTCTACAACACTCACTCTTGACTGGCATATTGTAAGTACTGTTACAAAGTTAATATCTGCCTCAAATAAACTTTTCCATTCTGTTCAGTGGAATAAAGTGAATACAGAGTAATTACTTGTTAAATTCCCCAGGGAGCCTGTCTCAATCCTGGGTAGAGGGACGACAACTGATATTCCGATCTCTCATATAGTGGAGACACACCACTCCTATAGAACCAATACAGACTATAAGTACCAAACTTCGATTCTGTGTAACTAGAGGGCTACACATATTTAAATCAAGGGTTTAATATCTATTAATATCAGTGAATTCCTGATCCTACTAGTCAGTAGATTAAACACCTTGAACACCTCCATTAGCTAAAAGCCTTCTGATATTGTCTAGATAACTGGTAGCTTTAACCAGAAATATCTTTAGACAGATAGGGAACAATGCAGTATCACTCTCCGACACAACTTACCTTCCTTCAATGCAGCATTTACTTTGAAGCAGGTACTGTATTGGGGAAGTGTGGTCAGGTAAAATGAGCGTTTTAATGGCCCCATCTACACTATATTATTTGCACAAAACTTAGCTAACTGCTTTCTGTGTCTCTGCTAATGAAGCAGAAAATCTGCCCACAAAGTGTATGTCTCTGTGCATCAGTTTGGGAATAATGCATTTCATTAAGAGGACCTGATATTAAACTAGTTTTTAAATTAAAACAAAGTAATAAAAACATACTTATATTAAGATTTTACACGCATATAAAAACGTCAAGTAGCTTGATATTTTTATTTCTCATCAGGTTACTTTTAAATAAATTGCACATATAAACTAGAAGGAAGAGCAAGACACCATAGGTCATCTTAGTTTTAAGTTACTAAATCATCGCTTGAAAGGCTTTTATATCTATTGCCATAGGTGGATTTTCCTTAATCCACCTATTGTAAACCCAAATCTTGCTAGTGAGTGTGGGGACCCCCCACCTCCGCAGACAGAGACCCAGGGCCCTTGAAAGAGACTTTTGGGACCTAGGTGGGTCCTGCACCGCAAAACTGGGATCCCCCCTTCCCCGGGACTGAAAAGTACATTTGGAGCTTTGCGGGATTACTTTTTGCTGCGAAAATTACCGGCTTTATAAATACGGTGAAAATAACAATCTTTGACATTGCAATGTTCTGCGATAGTAAAATGGCGAAAATATCGATATTTAATAAATATGCCCCTAAGTCAGGTCACATTATCAACAGGCCAGGTTCTATGTTATTTTTTTGTTATTAACAATTTTTAAAAACTTTCCAGTTTAGAACACCAACATTTTACTACATTTAAGAATCGGATTCTGTAACTTAGAAGGCTTCCATGTTGCTGCCAGTTAAATTCCCAGTCTATGAAGTCTTCATGCACACCTTTTGGCCTAACCCCCTGAGCCCACTATTTACTTTTTTTTTATTTCTCACAGATAATTTTCTATACTGATCTCTCCACACCAATATTGAAACCCCTGATAACACCTAGAAAGCTGCTGTTGCTTTGCAATGTATTCTTTGTGCATAAATGGCACAAAGAAAGATTTGATCCATTCTGTTTCTAGCAAAACATTTCTGAATGTGCCATTTCTCTTTGTGTTAGCTCTTGTGGGTTTGTGGACTGATGTGCTAATTTTAAATAAACAGAATAAGCTTTATTGTTAAATTTTTCATTTCTTCCTGCCATACCGTAATTGCTGGATAGGAAATAAAATGCAAACGTTGCTTTTCCTTTTTGTATAACAAAAGCAAAGCAATATATAGGTGTGGAACACAGATGGGCTTAGAACATACTTTACTTTGTATATTGTGTGTTAGAAATTGAGAGACCTAGGGGCATATTTATAAAGGATTGTCTTTTTCGCCAAATAATTACCGCAACACATTGCAGCGAAAATAGCGCCATTTGGGGCTTCGTTTCGCCTTATTTAAAAAAAGCGAAAAAAACACACTTCGCGTCTGAAAAAAGCGAATGGGCGCGATAAAGAGCGAAAAGTATCGCAGCGAAAACTTAACGCATCTAGATGACTGCATTGTAAAAACAATTCGAAAGAAAAGCCCACTAGAAAACGATGTAAAATTCAAAATGGCCACCTCACATTCACCAATAAGTCAACCATGTCTTATTTAGCCAATCTTTTTAGAATTTCTCAATTGGAATACAATTCTCTTTTCCACTGCACATTCGCCTTTCTAATGCGCGATCGCTTTTCCAAGGCATATTCCATTCTAATGCGTGTTCGCTTTTCCATTCAAATGCGATCGCTTTTGCAAGGCATATTCCATTCTAATGCGCGATCGCCTTTCTAATGCGCGTTCGCTTTTCCAAGGCATATTCCATTCTAATGCGCGTTCGCTTTTCCATTCTAATGCGCAATCACTTTTCCAAGGCATATTCCATTCTAATGCGCGATCGCCTTTCTAATGCGCGTTCGCTTTTCCAAGGCATATTCCCCATTAGAATGTGCAATCGCTTTTCGAAGGCATATCCCCCATTATAATGTACTCTTGCTTTTCCAAGGCATATTCCCCATTATAATGTACGGTTGCCTTTCTAATGTGTGATGGCTTTTCCGGTGGGTCCCAGCAACCTCAGCAGGGCACAGGGACAATGACCCAATTCCTTTCTGTCCAGTATTTTTTGGGCAATGCCTCATTCCAGCCTGTGACCTTTCATCTTCTTGTCAGGAGTTAGCCTTCTTTTTCCAGGATCCTTCCAAAGGTGATGAATGCAATTTTACCCTGGTCTATGGCATACATCACCTTTCCGTCTAGTCAGTCAGAGTGGAAAAACATCCAAAGTGATTTTTATCTTAAGGGTTTTTTCAGAAATGCCTATGAGCCATTGATTGTACACATATTGCGCTCGCACCGCCTAAACGGAGAATGGAAGTGGATCTTAACAGAAATCACGTCCATTCTCTTAATGTTCAGGTGGTGTGCGATTCACATATATCATAAACAGTCCATATGCACACTAATCCCCAGGTGGGTGCAGAGAGTCTGATTCCCCTACTTCAAAGGGAACAAGGCAATCAAATAGGTACAAGGTGGACTGCTCTCCAAAACAGAACGTTTATTTAAAACCAAACATCAAACAGCAAATACGACGTTTCGAGGGTAACACCCCCTTCATCAGGTCATTGGTGTGCGATTCACACCTGCGCATTATGAGTATAATCGGTGCGTATCATGGAATAATCTGCACCGGTCAGCTCTCTACCACAAGTTTACCAATGGCCACATGCCACAGGTTTTTTTTTGGCTTTTTGGCCACAACCGAGCTTTTGATACTAGCGAGCGTTTACTCAGGACAAATGAGTGTCTGTTGCCACAACAGTGACTGTTGTTTTTCGGGACCCATCGTGCAGCCCCATAGGGAACCGCACAATCATACCTGATTGGCAAGTCTGAAAAATGGGGGAATGAACTTGTTTGGCCTGCACACATGTTAATCTATTTTTGGGCCACATAATGAGGCACAATCATTCGTTTAAACAAAATTCAAATATGTACCCAGCCTTACATTTACTAATCTGTGAGGAATAATAGGGCATGTTGCGTCGAGAAGTGTCCCTGCCTATGCAAGGATGGAACTTTGTTTTCAAGAATTCATTATGTGTGTTTCAAATAGAATATATCCTATCTAAACTTTGGGGAGAATAATTAAGCCAATCTTGACATATAATAGGCAGACATTACATCAAACATCTTATGTATGGATTTTGTTCCTACTGTATGGTCACCTTAATATCATAAAAAGATAGAATTGGAATAGTTTGGGTAGAATAAACAGACAGACAACTTTACATTTTGATTTTAAATATCAACTATATATTTAAATGTAAATATCGTAAAACTTTTTTTGTTTTTAAAACAAAACATAAAATAAATTAAAATTTATGTCTTAAAAAAGACAATTGCCGTTCCAGCCGGAGCAGCCATTTATTAATCCGGCGCAAATCTGCCTGCATGATGTCAGTACATAGGCGCCAATCCTGTTCCAGGGGTGGTGGGGTGTGTCTTGTAGACAGTGGTGGTCAGATGCTGGTCTGGAGACTGGGAATAGGGTGGGTGGTGGAGGGCTCTCCTGAGCCGATGGTCCGGCCTCCTCCTCCTCCTCTGGTCGTTCCATATCACCTTGAAATTAGAACAAAGTTCAAGAAGTTGGCAACTATAATGACATGTTAAGGGGTCTAGGCCACACTAGCTTGCACTAGATTGGCCCTGTGATTTGTGCTTTCCGCCACGTTTTCTCATGTGAATGCGATTGTGCATGTTTCCCTTTTGGTAACGCATGCACACCATTTTTGGTGCGTTTACGCATGCGTTGCCATAACGGAAAATGGCCCCACCACAACGCACTAAATTTCGCAATCGTGAGCGTTATTCTTGTGCATTTTCCGTTTGCGCATGCGTTTTGTGCATGCGATTGTGCCAATTTCTGTTATGGCAAATTATTACCAAAATGGATACGGATGCGCAATTGCATGCGCATGGGAAATTGCAGGGATTTTTGCATTCCCACAATTTCCATTATAACCAAATTGCATGCACTTTTGCCAACCCAAAATGCATGCAGAAACGCTTTAAAAACGTGTAAGTGTGGCCTAGCCCTAAGTGGCGTCCGTTTGCATTTTGTTAACACATGCATTCTCCATTTTTGTGGCGTTAACGCATGCGTTTCCATAATGGAAAATTGGAAAACGCACGTGAAAACGCAAATCAAACAATAATTGCGCACAAAATCGTATGCGATAATGCTCACAATTGTGTGCGTGATTTGGTGCGTTGTAGGGTTGCCTTGGCTTAAGGCAAGTGATATGTGCACAATTTGCAAAATTACATCCGTCTTTAAACATTGGGAGGATTATATCTGCTTAATGACACATTTTATCACCTCGTCATCCTGAATAGCGCGAAAACGCCCCGCCCCCTTGCTTTGGCACCAAAACGGCCTCGCTCTTAAACACGAAAATACATGCTCGCTTTCGCTATTCACTTTCGTTATTCGCTTTCTTTATTCGCTTTCTAAAATAAACGTGGAATTGTGGAGAGTCTGCATAGGAACATTTCCAGGAAATCTCACCTGGACATTTGGTTAAAGGACCTCAAAATCAATTTGAGCAAATGAAAGATGAGGATGCCTGGATTTGTGCCCGACAAAAGGAGCAAGATGTCTGGTAGTAGTTTGACAATACACATTATTCTTGGTCCCAAAAATGTATGACATATTCCTGCGTTGAATCAGTAATTTTTGCTATAAAAAATGCTAACCTAATATAATGTGATAGATTAGATGAACTTATTATTTTACAATGATGTATCTAATTCTAAACCTATATAATGCTCCAAATGTCTAAAGACAAATTCCATTGTGCACATCTTGCACATATCATGCGCATGAAACAAAGACCATTCCAAACCAGATTTGTCCGTTCCTAAACTCATCTGAGATTAGATTATACATTTCTAAACAAATGGAGAAATTTACCACATTTCAAGATGTTGGCTCAACTGCTCCAGAGGAAGAGGAGATGGACCATGATGAGGAGGGCGAGGACTAGCAGCAGGAGGAGAAGCCACAGGAGGAGGAGTAGGTGCTGCAGCAGGAGGAGAAGCCACAGGAGGAGGAGGAGGTGCTGCAGCAGGAGGAGGAGGCACAGCAGCAATGAACTCCAATTACTCGGGCTAAATATGGCGGAGTATTTGGAAGTTATTATGGTGGACATGGGCCACATTCCAAAAAGACTCAAGAGACTGGAGAGGAGGAAGTCCTTTTCATGTGTGCCCAAGTAGTGGCCTGGTTTTTGTTTTTCGGTTTGTAGAATTTCCGGGCTTCAGAATCATAGGAATCATAATCTGTACATGGCAAATATTCCACTTTCATGGCTGCAGAAAACAACAAGGACCACCTAGTTGTCCACCTTCCTAAGGCCAAAATACAAATGCATGAGCATGTGTTTTGTGCGAAAATAAAAGCGTGAAAATAAAAGTGCGAAAATGCTAAATACGCAAAGAAAAGCGCGAAAATGGCAAATACGCATGTGCATGTGTTGCGCGCGAAATGAAAAGAGCGAAAATGGCAAATGCGCACATGTTGCACGCGAAACGTGAAAATGGCAAATACGCATGCGCATGTGTTGTACGCGAAATGAAAAGCGTGAATACGCATATGTAGCGCACGAAAAAAGTCGTACTTTGATCCGTATTGATGCGCAATTAGTGCGTCTTTCGCCCGCGAAAAAAACAACCAATGAGCGGAAACACGCCCTATTTCCCAATCCTTAAAAAGATCACACCCTTCACATGCACCATGTGGCCGTAGGTTCTTTTTGAACATGGAAAAAGAACAGCGAGGCGGAGGAAAGAAAACCCAGAAAACCAAAAGCATTGAAAGTGAGTACCTTTGGAAATCTTGTTAGTTTTAAACCCAAACAGGTGTGCTATCTCATTCCTACATTTGTCAAGAAATTATCTATATGTGTTAGCTTCTTTTTGGCAACCTTTTAGCATAGTGAGATTAAACCTACAAATCAGATTGTTTGTAATGCTGCTCCTTTGGCCAGAAGTTCATTTTATTTTGAAAATGGTAAATATCATCTATGGGACTAATGTGCAACGTTTGGAACCATAACTGTTTTCCTTACATCTCCCTCTATTTATGTAGGTAATGGCACTATGAATTGGGTAAACACACAGGGAGTTAACTCCTCTAACTTAGTTTGTTGTTTGGCTGACCTTAACCTTTGGTGTGTGGGGTGTGCAGTTTGGAGGATTTTACCTAACTAAATGTAATTACACATTAGGCAACAGTCACTCTAGAAATGTTCACAAAATCTTGACAATGCGTGTTCCCTTTTTTTTTGGACTCTTCTTTGCAGTGTCAGTAACTTGCATTAGGTGTGTATCTGCACAAATTAAGGTGTGTATCTGCACTAAGTAAGTCCATGCTGACCCAAAAATATATACAACATACTTGTGCCCAAACACAGCAATCCTCCTTACTCATTAAATGCAAAGATTAGGAGCTATGTCACTTTGGTGTAGGTTACAACATGGTTCCTTAGCACACATAGTTAATGTGAAAACTCCAACATTTTTCCTTGGTGTTCTTACATGATGCTTAGATGAAAGCAAAAATTAGCTTGTGCAGGGAGATATGAAAAGTCTACTGTGAAATAGGGAAACATGAGAGAACCTCTCAAGGAATTCACACAACTTCAAAGAATCTGAATTTAACATGTTGATTCAACACATCAAACAATTGCATGCAGACTTCCCACCAACCAACAAAATACACAAACCCGATGGAAAACATTTTTTGTTTGTGACTCTATAAAGAAAAATATGTAAAATAACAGAAAACAATGTGTTTTTGCTAACAGATACAGATGTGGCAGCTCCCACCCATTATGGGACATTTCCCAAAGCCAAGAGTGCTGCACACCTAAAAGCCATATTTGAGCAAATGCTGGAGGAGGAGCTTTCAGATTTGGAGCTGAGCTCAGAGGAAGCTCAGGAACTGGAACAGATTCCAATGGCCCCAACAGAGCCTCAGCATGACTCCCCTTCAGAGGTTGCCATTCCAGCTCCCACCTCTCTACCTAAAGGGAGCAAAAGCAAGAAAAAGACAACTTTGGAAGAGGGGGAAGCACAAAAACTGGTTAAAATAAATGCAGGTTGGCTCTTAAAACCGTATTTATGTGAATGATAACATTCTAAATGCTTTCACTTCTGTAATATATTAGGTGGAGGCCTCCCGAAATGTGCGTTTCACCTATGATGAAAATAGGGCACTTGTGGAAGCGGTTGTCCCCAAATGGGACACCTTATTTGGTGCAAAGTCCTTAAAGTTATCAGCTGGCCGGAAGAATGAAATTTGGAGCCAAATTGCCAACCATGTGAATACTGTGAGCACATACAAAAGGGATGTCCCATTAGTCAAAAAACGACTAAGTGATATTAAGGGGTACATTTTTATTTGGTTACTATACAAACAATTAAAGAGAAGCGATTAATTTAGAAAAAGAATAATGTATCTTAGTACAAAGATTGCAACAATATAGTCCAGCAACATACAATTGTGATGTAAATATATTAATTCCTTTGTCCCAAATCTTGTACTTCTACGTAGGTCCATCAAGAAAAAGTTGGCAAAGAACAAAAATTTGGGCCAAAGAACTGGGGGAGGACCCTATGAGGAGGTTCACCTCACTGATAATGAGAACCAACTGTATGCTGCAATGGGAGGAGAGGTCGTGGTTGGTTTAGAAAGACCATTTGCGGACACTGACCAAGAAGGTAAATGTGAAATGTTACATCTAACAATAATATTATGACATTAGTCATGAGGAAGCCAACAAATAAGAGTAAAGAAGGAAATTGTACACAGGCAGAAACAGAGACGGACAGACACACTTTATAACTAAAATCAACATTTGAGATTGATGACCATGATTGTGTAATTGGCTTTGCATTATTTCAATATTTCTCATTTTTTAACAGATGTGCCTCAGATGCCAGCCACACCTGAGGGTCCAGCAGAACTTGCCAGGCCAGCAACACCGGAGGGGCCAGGAGATATCGACCTGCCAGCAGTGGCTTCAGAACCCGAAGATAATGGTAAGTGTCGTTGAAAAAAACTTCTGAGAGAAACAATCTGAGGAAAGAAACAACAAGTTTAGTACATAAAATAGACACACTGATTACTGAGACATGCATCACTAAAGATTATATTTCCACAACCCTAAATCAACTGCAACTTCACACATGTCCTAACGGGATTAAGTTAGTGTCATTGATCATCTTTTTGTCCTGTTCATCTGTGGTGAGCTTCCAGTCAACCCCATTTCTCTTTACTTATGACTTTAATAATACCTAGCAATATGGCTAATTTTTCTTTCTTCTTTTTAAATGTAGAGGTCAGCAGACTCCCCCTATTGCTGTGACTCCCTTGACCCAGCCTCCCAGCCCTCCAACTACAGCAGCACAAAGGAGCCAATTACTCCAACATGTGTCGGCCAACGAAGCTCTGCTGCGAAGAGTCACCAGGCAACGACGCCAAGAAAGACGTTGAATACAACATATTGACAAAAATCTATGGGAAGGTGGCTGAGTTCACACACCAACAAAACCTGTATCAGCAGGAAATGTTGAAAGTAAAAAGGGAGGAGCTGCAGCTTTTAAAGGAACTTAAAGACATCAAGCTCCAAAAGCTACACATTCTCCAGGCCCAGCAAGCCGTGGGGGATCCTACAACTGCTGCGGAGATGGGAGAATATTTAGCAGGAAGTGCTGGCCCTGTTGCCAAAAACAAAAATCAGGCCAATACTACAGAAAAACCGGCTAGAAGAAGTAGTCGACTAGCAAATCCATTTTGTGATTTCCACACAGGTACAAAGCAGCTAGTAACGACCAAACTCCACATTTCACCTTCTAATTAGCACCATTGCAATGCTATCATGAGGACATTGGCATGCACACACTGATAAATTGATTGGAAAACTGGCACTGGTTAAATGCTTGGAACACAGATCATGTTCAAAATGATTTTGTACACAGAACACTGGGAAAGCAGTTGCCGCACAGACTGGTATTTTCAGAACCTTACCACAAAATGGGGCCCCTTCTTGGACAAGGGCCCTGGTGCATTCGCATCTCCTGCACCCCTGGTAGCTATGCCCCTGTACAATAAGAAACACACAATCATTTAAAATCTTCAAAATTAATCTATATATATTCTAGAAGGTTGCCTCTTTGGAAAGGCAACATTTGTTTGAGGTATAACCAAAACAAAATGCATTAATGGTCGCTTAAACTAGCGCATATGGAAGGAGAGCAAACGTCACAACATGGAACAGTGACTTGCTATAGTGCGTCAAACCCTCTGTGTGTAATAGAGGGGAGCAGCCTAACAGAGGTGTATGAGGGAGCTATGCAACGAGTATGGGGAGTTGGGGGGGGGACAATACATTCCTATTGATTATTCATTCTACTGCTCCTTCACAAATAGCATTAGGAAGTAATGAAAAACTTGTTAAACTAAATGAGACATACCCAAAAGTAGTAGCAGTCAAACAGTGTCAGTTAAGGGCAGGTCAGCCTCCTGTAGGATCCTAATAAAGGGAAAAGAGAATCAGTATAACATACCGTATGACATTAAACATGTTTTTTTGGACACGTATAACATAGTAAAATACCTTAACATTGGTCATCTCAACTTACCCTGAAAAAAAGAAGCAATTAATTGTGCCCTTGTCCTTTGTCCATCTTCAGAGGAATCCTCAGCATCTACAGACGGCCCCTCATCCTCGGCTGCCAGCATATCATCATTGTGCAGCTGTACCCCATGCTTTATTGCTAAATTATGGAGCACAGCGCACACAATGATGATATCTGACACCTTCCCGGGAGAATAAAGGAGTTTCCCACCGGTAGATGAGAGACACCGGAAACGTGATTTCAAGACTCCGAAGAGTCTTTCAATCACGTTTCTTGTCTGACAGTGTGCTAAATTATAGCGCCTCTCTGCAGGTGTCCTTGGATTCCTCAGGGGGGTCATGAGCCAGGAATGAATCCCATACCCTGCGTCTCCTATTTGGAAAGGGGAAATAATGGATGTAAGTCATTTGGATACACATTCCCTTGAAAATGGAGGAAAAGAACCACTTACCCACAAGCCAGCCCTCTGGCATCCGTCCGCTGGTAAACTTGCGGTAGAGAGCTGACTGGTGCAAAATATGGGAGTCGTGGCAACTTCCAGGAAACGCACTGTTTATACTCATAATGCGCAGGTGGGAATCACACACCACCTGAACATTAAGAGAATGGAAGTGTTTTCTGTTAAGATACACTTCCGTTCTGTGTTTAGGTGGTGCGAGAGCAAAATCAATGGCTCCTAGGCAGTTTGAAAAACCCCCTCGCTGGAAAAATTCTGATTTGATGTTTTGCCACTCTGACTCACTGGATGGAAAGTGGATATATTCTCTGGACAAGGGCAAAATTGCACTCAGAACCTTGGGAAGGATCCTATAAAAAAGAAGGCTGACTCATGCCAAGGAGTTCTGACGTCACAGGCTGGAATGTGGCATAACCTCCTCATCAGACAGCTCGTCCAGAAGACAAAATCTCCTTCGAAAGAAACAAGGCTATCTGATCCAAGCTGAAACATTTTCCCTCCTCTGCATTCCACGCTGCCTGTGTTCCTCCTCATCCAGCAACACAGCAGCTGCTGGCGCAAATAGATTGCCACAGGCCACAATCAGGATCTCCTCCTCACTCATTTTCTCTACCCACAATGATCTGCTTAATCTGCTGGTTTAAATAGTGTTTATTATCAATCAAACTTTATTGTTCCTGTTTTCTAAAGTCAGCCCAATTTATGTCCAAATAAGGGAAAACCACATCCGATCTTTGTTAGCGACTAGCCAGCTGTTAAACGTTATTGGCACTATATTTCAATTATACGAAAATTGGGCGAATTTTGAGAAACTAAACCAAGAAAGTGAACAACATGCCTATTCACCAGAAAGACGCCCAGTCGAAAGACGAACGCGCATTCAAAAGGCGATCGCACATTCAAAAGGCGAACACGCATTAGGAAAGCGAACGTGCATTAGCAAGATGAGCGGATAGTAGGAAGGCGAACGCGCATTCAAAAGGTGATCGCGCATTAGCAAGACGAACAGACTTTTTTTAAAGGGTGAAGCCAAACCAGTACGTTTTTTGCGTTTGTGTCCGCGTTTTGCGTTGACGTTTGCGCCTGCTATTTTAGAAACAATGGAAATTGCGGGAATGCAAAAGATCCAGAAATTTCAGATTGCATGTCCGTTCGCTTTTGGAGAATATCAGGGAGATTCAATAAAAGTTCATATCATTTAAAATGCTGGTAACCAATCAGATCTTATTTAACATTTGAAAGCTAACATCTGATTGGTTTGGGCAAAATTGGCACCATTTTAAATGATATGAACTTTTATTGAATAACCCTGTATATGCGTTCACCATTTTGGATGCATTAACGCATGCGTTTCCATAACGCAAGATGGAAAAAACACATGCGCAAAAAAAATACGTACAACAATCACGGCCAACAGCGCTTGCAATTTTGTGTCCCGTTCCTGTGCGTACCAGTGTGTCCTGAGCCAGGCTGAGGCCACACTGCAACGCACATGAATCACACACCAAATCACGAACACTATTGCACACAATTGTGCGCACGAGCCTTCTGCGTTTGGCGTTTGCGCATTCAATTTCAACTTTTTTGGTTATGGAAATGCATGCATTAACGCCACAAAAATGGTGAACACATGTGTTAACCAAAAGGGAAACGTATGCACAATCGCATGCACGAGAGAAATTGAGGAACTTGATGCGTTCCCGCAATTTCCATTTTACCCAAAACGCATGTGCATTTGCGTGCGAAAACGTGTGAAAAAAGCGCAAGTGTTGCCTAGCCCTTATTAACGCCACCAAAAAGAAGAGCATAAAGCACGCACCCTGAATGCTAACAATTGACCTCGCATTGTAAATGAAAAAATTAGCCTACATTGCAAATGCTAAAACACACTGAGAAAGAAGGGGGTGACGGTGCGTTTACGTGAAAGACAAAATAGCAGAACTCATTTCAAGTCCAAGCTACAATTATTCCTATACAGACCAAATGGAAAAATCGATATCTTCATAGATGTGTTCCAAAAACATGTAAGACAATTTGTCTGAATAGCTTTTACATTTTTGTTGCCTTAACAATCAGGAACCAATCCAAATTCCCAACAGACAGGCTCCAAACATGCCTTTTCTTTCAAACAATGACTTTTCACCACCTTCAGGGTCGCGCTAATCTTTCGCTCTTTTTAACGCCAAAACCACCTTTCGCTCTTTTATAAATCGCGTTATGCCTTTTCGCTCCCTTTTCGGTAAAATTACCATTGCGATGTATGGCGAAGTAAGGCGAAAAGGGTTTTAACGATAGCTCGCGGAAACGGTTTCGCCATTCGTTAACGCTACCTTTATAAGTCGCGTTAACTGTCTTTTTGGCGAAAAACCATGCGAAAAGTGAATGCGAAAACTTTTCGCTACTTTAGTATCTCTGTGCTGTAAGATAATTGGCTGTAGTCTTCTTGGAGCAAGACAGACTGCAGCTTTATTGCTTTGATCTGTCTTCTGATCTGTGCTCTGTCTTTTACGACAATGTTGTATGTTAAGTTTAGTTCCCCTTTAAGTAAAGTGATCATTGTGTAGCACTATATTTAGCTACTGTACCAAATCATTCTTGCCTAAAGGTTCGTACACATGTGCAATCGTGGGTCCCAGCCCGCGCCGCACGATGTGTACGAACTAGCATTTCAGCCGATAATCGGCCCGTGTATGGGCACTTTATCGGGCGAAACAGTCACTCATTCTGGGATCCATCTCGGCCAATAAAGTGCCCATACACGGGCTGATTATCGCCCGAAACGCTCGTTCATACACATTGTGGGTCGCGGGTCGGGACCCGCGATCGCACGTGTGTACAAACCTTAAGCCTAGCTTCATTGGGATAAACAATTAAAAAACATTGAAAACAAAAGTGTGATTTTCCTACTGTAGCTAGTTATAAATAGATAAATAAAGTAGCCAGGCCTTTTTTAAAACTTGTTTGATGGTACCAATTTTATAAGATGTTTTGCAGTGTGAATAATGTAGAGCATAACTATATCAGTCTGAATGAGTTTCCTTCTGTTTACTTTTCCTTTGTCTGCACAAAAAAAGGAAATGGAATTAACAGCTCATGTTCAGGAAACTACAGAATAAATCTTTCTCCTAGGACAGTCTGTAATGATTCTTTTATTTGTCCTCAGAGACAATGTACAATATTCAGCTGTCTACTACTAAATTATGTGTTTTGTCTGGAACAATAGTTATTTAACCAGCTTTCCCTTTCCATGCTGAACATTTAAAGTCAGAAACAACTACATTTGTAATGTGCTTGTAGTTACATGAGCCCAGCTATAAAACTGAAAAGAAAGTTTATAAGCAACAAAATGTATATGTATATTGAGTTTTAACACAATATAAATTACTGGCATTATATGTATCAGAAGTAATTCGTCTGTGTGCAGTACATACATACACAGATGGTCACAGAAAAAGGGATTCTGCACCCATAGGACTTAAGGAGGGGTACACACGGGCAGATTTTTCAGACCAGTTGAGCAATACTTCCGTGTATCAGTCCATTGGGGCAAAACAATCTGTGCCACTTTTGGACGCGACCACGACTGATGTTGATCGTCCATTCTTCCCAACCAGATGAAAGGACCATCGCACATGTCGGTAAATCACGTGCGATCGTGTGGTTCCCTATGGAACAGCACGATCGGTCGAATGAACTGTCAGCCGCGGCCGCTATTGCCACGGCAAACAGACATTTGTCCCGGCCGAGCATTCACTCGTAGCAATCACTTGGCCGGGACAAATAGTTCCTTCGTATGTACCCAGCTTAAAGGAATAGTTAACTCGAAAAGTGAACAATTCCTTTAATGCATTGATTGTAGCCAGGAGGTTAAGGAGCTATGCCTTACCTCCCGTTCTTCAATCAATATCTCAGGAGCCAGGGACGGAGGTAAGTATATTTACCCTTCACGCAATCCTCTGCTGAAGAACGGAAATTTCCCGACCGCTTCCTGGTTCTAATCCACTTTAGTACTACAGTGGATTAGAACCAGGAAGCCATCTGGACCTTTCATTTCTGCAGCGGTGGATCACGCAAAAGGTAAATATAATTATCTTTGTCCCTGGCTTCAATCAATACATTAAAGGAAAAGTTCACTTTTGCAGTGAACTATTCCCTTAAAGATGGTTCAAAGTATGCTTGTGAAGGTTCTCATTCATCCAGGTCATCTTATATCGTTGTATTCAATTAGATCAACTGGACTTGAAATGTAGTTCTTGAAGACGTTTCGCTAGTCATCCGACTGGCTTGTACAGTCATAAAGCCAGTCGGATGACTAGCGAAACGTCTTCAAGAACTACATTTCAAGTCCAGTTGATCTAATTGAATACAACAGATATGGTTCAAAGTAGTTTATTGAAAACAACTAAGGTTGCACGTTTATTGCAAGAAACACTTGCACAGCCCAGGGGTGTACCTGCTGGGGCCCGGGCCCCCCTGTGAGATTGGAGGACAGGCCCCAGACTCCTTCCTCCATCCATGATCAGCCATTTTTAAACAGCTGTTTAAAAGACCGGAACCGAAGTTCGGGTCCAGTTTTAAACCGCTGATCGCGTGTATGTTTCCTTCAATCAGCTTTTTAAAAGCAACTGGTCAAGGCAGAGACTGTCGGTTCGTGGCGGGCCCTACTCATTTCGCCCCTCCCTGTGGTCACGGGGGTGGTTATGCCACTGGCACAGCCACTGTAAACTGTTCACCAGTGGCTGTACGGCTCTAATATTTAACACTAATAACCAATAACTGGTGTTAAAAAGTCACATTGGGGTAAATCTCCCAGATAATGCTATTTAGAAATGACTTACAAGTGGGTATTGAGAGCAAGGTCTCAGTGTTTGCTGAAGACACAAAACCATGCTTTGAAAACTTCAAATGATGTACAGTTGCTGCAAGCAAACCTAGTTAGATGATCAAAATGGGCAGAGGAGTGGCAGATGAAATTCAATGTTGATAAATGTAAGGTGTTGCATTTTGGGTTTAAAAATCCTTGTGCCACCTACACCAGAAATGGCACTGTTGGAAAAAAGATTTGGGGGGTTTCAGTAAATAACACTTATCTACAGAAAGCAGTGTTAGACAGCAATGCCTAGAGCATGCAATATACTGTTTCTTATAAAGAGGGGAAGAGATTCAAAAGGAGGAAAATATTGTTCTCCACCTGTACAAAACACTGGAATGGTCTGATTTGCAATATGCTGTGCAATTTTGGAAACCCATATACAAAAGAGGCATCTCGGAAATCGGAGGGTTTCAGAGAAAGGCATCTAAAATAATAAGGGGAATGGAGGGTCTTGATTGTGCAGGTAGATTGTAAAAGTTAGGGCTGTTTACATTAAAGAAGTTATGCTTGAGCTGGGATATGATCACTTATACAAATATATTAATGGGACATACAATAAATACTGGGACAACAAATAGCAAAATATAGGAATATTCCGTTAATATAAGCATTCCTTTTAAGATCCGTTCCCAAGTGCTACCAATAGTTAGATAAATAAACAAAGTGTACAATACAAATACAATTACTAAGGGTCCATAAACCAAAAAAAATCTCTCTGTCTGCTGCAGAGAACCAATGCAGCATGAGGGGACATTTATGTGTGTTGGGGTAGCAACACTCCTGAATATTATTCACTATATTTGAACTTTATACTTTCTGCATTGGGACTCTGCAATAGACACGAATGATCGATGTTGGTTGTGGCCGGCTGCCCCACACCAGCTGATATTTTCGGCTGACCGACCGAAAGTGCTGTGAAAAGGTCGGTCAGCTGAAAATATTGGCTGGTGTGTACCCAGCCTTAGAGTGTAACTGATTATGATGAGGAAATGCACTAGAATATTGGTATCATCGTATCAGATTAAAGGAAAAATGCAAAAGATGCTTTTGAGCTGGAGCAGACAGGAGTCACCTTGTATGGGATTTGGGGGGGGGGGGGATTAGTGTTACACAAAAGGAGATGTTAGTGTGTCATTAATAGTAATTGTTTTTTTAGGTATGGGAATCTGTCCATATGGAGGGGGGAATTACATGTTCAGAGCAGAGATGTGAATTTGTGCTTCATCACCCAGGCGATACTAAATAAACTAATGAGCTGTCCAAAACCAAAGATGTAAATGGGGAAGAGAAGAGAAGGGGACCAAGGACTGAGCCTTTAGATAGGACAAGGGGAGGAGTTTGTTTAAAGTGGGAAACACTAAATGTCCTTTCAGAGTGGTAGGAGGACAGCCAAGAGAGTGCAGTATACTGGAAATATGATAAACCAGTTCTGCATATCAAGTAGTTTAGATGCAAATAGAGACAGTTCGGTATGAATGGAGCTCTTGGGTTCAAAAAGGTTGAGGAACAATTAGGAAGGGAGTCAGGGTAGGCATGAAGAAGGAGGAGAGATGAGGAATGAGCTAATAAGTAATAGGATCGAGGAGGCAGGTGGTGAGGTGAGTCTTGGAGCAGAGGAAGGAAAGCCTCTGTTCTGTAAGATGGGTAAAATGTGTTAGGGCATAGTCAGTGGTTAAGGTCAGAAAACCATAATGATAAAAAAGGGTGGGATGGGTCTGGATGTAGTGAAGATAAACACAAGATGTGCAGGAAATTTTTTTCTAATATTGTAAATTTGTTTCTGTAAAACGTGGCAATTAGTTGATAAACAGTGTTTAGGAGGAGGTGATGGTAGAAAGTGTAGGGAGCAGATAGTACTTATTATCTGTAAGATACTATTAACGAGACAGTATCCATTCTTCATATTTGTAATTCAAGTTTATATAACTTTATTAACAAGTTCTTTTATTTCGGTTTCCCTTTGTTTATATTAGGAATATGTGTGATGTAGCTGATGCCTCATTTAATACCACAACAAGACAATTACAGCATTGTTTATTCACCTGTGGGGATGACTGATTCCTTAGAGAAACATAGAAAAGATAAGGGCATAAACCATTCTATAGACTGTGCCCCTCCACCCTCCAGGGAAAACTTTCCTGTTCACAACAAAATATAGAAACTGTAAAAATCAACACCCCCACTAAGCAAGGTAGGTCCTCCACCCCATGCCCTAAGCAAATAAAACAGTAATAGAGAGGGTGTACAAAAAAAGATTTATTATTTTTCAGAATATTCCTTTAAAATGTAGCATTATACACATATATATCTACGCAATAGTTTTAAGGTTCGTACACATGTGCGAGGTCCCAACCGACCTGGCAGATCTCCGAATGACCATCTGTTTCGGGTGATAAAGGGCCCATACACAGGCCGATTATCAGCCGAAATGAATGTTCAGACACATCGTGCGTCACGGGTCAGGACCAGCGATCGCACGTGTGTACGAGGCTTTACTGTAAGTGCTAAATAAAATAGAATAAATTAAGTATCAGTGTCATGCATAAAGTACCAGTGCAATAATAAAGCTCCTTAAGGCTCATACACACGTGCGGTCACGGGGGCTGACCCACAACGCAAATATGTATAAGTGCCCGTTTCGGCCGTGTATGGGCACTTTGTCGGGCAAAACAGATGTTTAGTTGGGCAGGTCATCAACAAGCCCCTACTGAACGTCCATTTCGGTTGACAAAGTACCCATATAAGTACCCATATACAGCACAAAACGGGCTCATACACATTGTATTTCGCAGGTCAGCCCCCCCCTGCAATCGCACATCTGTATGAGCCTTTCGTTTTTTCTGCATATTAAGGATCCAGATTGATTACCTACCTGGCAGCCAGGACACTAGGGATAACCTTGGTAATTCAGCCCTTGAATGGGCACTCAACGGTGGGCATCATAGTGTATCTGTTGTGTTTCCTGGTACCTTTTTACTGCAGCTGGCTGACAGGCAAGGGAGCTTCCTCCATAAATTTTCTGGTAGGCCACAGATGCTCAGTTTAACACTACAAATATAAGGCTGTAATTTAGGATCCAGGATTGCTGCCTTGTCTCTTAAAACCTCCCATTCCGCTTAAAAAAGTATTAAAAGTAATACAGTATAGCTTTAGAAATTTTGCAGTGCTTGCTTCTTTTACTGTCCCTGTCTCCTGGCTGAGTTTAAAGAAAAATAAAATTATAAATATTGATATTAAATATAATATATTAGTAGTCATATGTTGCAACATTCAGCCTTATTCTGTTGTACTCTCTATATTTCTTCTCTCAAGTCCCCATGTGATCACAGGGTTTTCTGCGCTCCTCATAACACCATCTCCGATACAAGCCCCCTTTGGCCCACACCAAGAGGTCCGTGATCAGCTGTTTAAAAGACCAGACCCGAACTTCCAGTCTTATAAACAGCTGATCGTACATATGTTTATTTCATACGCGCAATCAATTTTTAAAAACAGCTGATCGCTGATCTTTGGCCTGCTGGTGAGGGGGGGGGGTGTCTACGCCCCTGCCTCCTCCTCTACCTCCTGCTGCTGCTCTGTACTTACATTTTTCTTTAGCAAAAATTGGCTATTGCCCTTGAACTGCCCCATTACCTAGACCTCACTAGGTCTATTTCCCCAAAATCCTAAATGTAAACTTACTTACCTGCCTTTGTTCCAGCTCTCTCCTTCTGCTGCTTTTCCTAATCAAGGAAGTAGCAGAAGGGGACGAACCAGCAGCGCAGTGATCGGCTTAAAAGCGGCTGCCAGTTCAGCACCCTTTCTGCTACTTTCGCATTTAGAAAAAGCAGCAAAGGACGGCGCTGGAATGAGGGCTGGTAAGTAAGTTTAAATTTGGAATTTTGGGAAATAGATTTATATTTATAGGTTTATAGATTATTAAGAACTTTATTATCTGTTTGTTTAGTCATTTATGTATTTATTTATTATTTAGGGTTTTTTTTTTTCTTCGAATTTTATGTATTATATTGTTGTACCGAGGCACAACAAATTAAAATGTTTCAAACATATAAGTTAACAACCGAGCAATTGTAGTGGGTGACTAAAAAGGGCAAGATCTTACAATCTATTTATATAGCTGTGCATGATTTGTACTTTATGAAAGGTGCTTGTGAAGGTTCTCATTCATCCAGGTCATGGTATATCTGTTGTATTCAATTAGATCAACTGGACTTGAAATGTAGTTCTTGAAGACGTTTCGCTAGTCATCCGACTGGCTTTCTCAATTCAGAATGACTTGTACAAGAATCTGTGGCAATTATGTACCCTGGAAAATCCCAATTAGCATATCACAGCCAGGTGTTAAGGGTGTGATTGGATAGTGGCTAAGAGGACAAGCATATTTCTAATCATTTTGGGGAGAAAACCCTCAAACTTGTACGGCAATATGAAAAGACAGCAAGGAAATTGGCAGACTACAGACCACCTGCGATTTAACCTCCGATGCAGACAACAAAGGCTAGTACCATGCAGTATACGTCTGGATTCCACGGTTAAAGGCATCAGAGCCAAACAGATACTGCAAAAGGCTCAAACACAGCTCCTAAGTGAACGGGTACGACAGACACATTTTACAGTGCTTTAATGCACAACATTAGTCAACTAGAACAGAACCTGGCCTCACAGCTACCTGTGTCCATATGGGAAAGAGTGATGGAGTTCACCAAACAAGCACAGCTTTCTCAGCACTGTAAGGGCAAACAAAGGCAACAGAACAAGTTCTCTATCCTGTCATCCCAGAACAGCCCCAAAGGAGAACAACTACCTTGGATACAAAAGGAGGGAAGTGTCACTTCATCAAACAAGGAGGAATGGGTGAGAAACTTGTCTAACAGGACCCTGACCCAGCCAGAAATGGAAGTCCTTGCTAAGGGCTTGAATTTTGCCATCACCCCTAAAGCCATCCCTGTGGTGGATATTATAGCAGCCACAGAAGCCTCTATCCACAGTAATAAGGTATCACAGAGTGAGGCAGAACAACTTCGCCTTAAGGTATCTGCAGCCTTAGCCAGTGCTAAAACTCCTTCATCTAACCTGACTACACAGGAAAGAAGAGCCTTAACATCCCTCAAGAAAGATTCCAGTATCACCATTCTACCGGCAGATAAAGGAAGATGCACAGTGGTACACAACACCTCAGACTACCATGATAAGGTGACCATGCTCCTGGACGATAACAACACATATGAGGCTTTAACAAGGGATCCCACCAGCCGTTACAAGAAAAGAGTCATAGACTTACTACAACAGCTTCAAAAGGATAAAGCCATTGACCGAGCAATGTATCATCGCCTCTACCCTGGTGAGGCACATCCATGCATATATGGACTCCCAAAGATACATAAGGAAGGGGCCCCACTAAGACCTATAGTCAGCAGCATCAACTCTGTAACATACAAGGTGGCAAAATATCTAGCTAACATCTTAGGACCTTTGGTGGGAAGTTCTAAGCATCACATCCAGAACTCTCAGGAGTTCACCAACAAGATTGAGGATATAGTACTCGGTGTAGAAGAAACTATGGTGTCCTATGATGTGACATCTCTCTTCACTTGTATACCCACCAAGGAGGCTGTTGACATGGTGAGAAAATGGCTGGGCCAAGACAGCACTCTTACCAGCAGAACTGATCTCAACCCAGAACAGATGTGTTCCTTGTTGGACTTGTGCCTGAATACCACCTATTTCAAATACAGGGATAAGTTCTATAAGCAAAAACATGGATGTGCTATGGGATCTCCAGTTTCACCTATTGTGGCCAACCTTTACATGGAGGAGGTAGAAACACAGGCGCTTAATACCTTTAAGGGCATAGCACCCAGCCACTGGTTCAGATATGTTGATGACACCTGGGTTAAAATCCACCAGAAGGAAGTACAAGCTTTCACAGAACACATTAATGCGGTAGACCAAAACATTAAATTCACAAGGGAAGAGGTACAAAACAACAAACTTGCTTTCTTGGACTGCTTGGTAGAAGTTAAGGAAAATGGTAAACTGGAAGTAGAGGTTTACAGAAAACCAACACACACAGATCAGTATTTGATGTTTGACTCCCACCACCCTTTAGATCACAAGCTGGGTGTCATCAGAGCCCTGCAACACAGAGCCGAGAACATCCCCACTAGCACAGAGGCGAAGGCTAAAGAAATGAAACATCTCAGAGGAGCCCTTAAAACTTGTGGATATCCAGACTGGGCCTTTGTCAAAAGAAGTAGAAGGAAAGAAAAGAACACAAATACCAACAGTGAAGGGGAAAAGCAAGACAGGAGGAAGAACATGGTCATCCCATATGTAGCAGGGGTCTCTGAGAAATTAAGAAGAATTTTCAAAAAACATCGTATCCCTGTCTGCTTTAAACCAAACAACACACTGAGGCAGCAATTGGTACATCCGAAAGACCCAATACCAAAACACAAGAAAAGCAACATCATATATGCAGTGCAGTGCAGTGAAGAATGCTCTGATTTGTATGTGGGGGAGACCAAACAGCAACTGCATCAACGTATGGCCCAGCACAGAAGAGCCAATTCCTCGGGTCAGGACTCAGCTGTGTACCTGCATCTTAAGGATAAAGGACATACCTTTGAAGATTGTAATGTTAACATATTGGCGAAGGAACCTGACTGGTTCAAGAGAGGTGTTAAGGAGGCCATTTATGTGAAAATAAAGAAACCAAGCCTAAATAGAGGTGGGGGGGTTCGACACCAACTGTCTGCCATGTACAATGCTGTTTTAACACCTTACTCTGGGCGTTCCTATAACACCTCTTAGCCACTATCCAATCACACCCTTAACACCTGGCTGTGATATGCTAATTGGGATTTTCCAGGGTACATAATTGCCACAGATTCTTGTACAAGTCATTCTGAATTGAGAAAGCCAGTCGGATGACTAGCGAAACGTCTTCAAGAACTACATTTCAAGTCCAGTTGATCTAATTGAATACAACAGATATTTATGAAAGGTAATTCATAGGTAAAGGGGGCCTTAGAACAGCTGACTACCAGATAAAATTAGACAAGTTAGATACCTTGTACCTGGATTATATCAAGCCTCTATTTGCTTTTCGCTTGTTTAAACAACTTTCAGCACTTGAATTAGGACAGACCAAAAGAAACAAATGGGGTATATATAAATATTGGCTACAATACAGTGTTGTCATTCTACAGCAGATGAGCCAAGACTTTGTTTATGTTATTGGAAAATAACGAGCAACAATCATTTAGGTTGCCATGTTCTGTGGATGTAAAAGTCAAGGTAGTCCACGTGTAGGGAAATGATAAAAGAGAAACAGACGTGACCTAGTCATATAATTATGGTTGTGGTTGTACAATTATGATTATGAGTGTACAATTATGAATACACTAGCAGATTAATAACCACGATCATAATTGTACGATTGCCCCTTACAATTCCATTGCGGCAGTCTACTACCGCATAGTATTGTATGAATGGGCGATCATACAATTAAGATTGTGAATGTAAATTTACATACAAAAACCTGCGGCATTGAAAACTTTTAAATACCGTCCTATGTGTGTAGACCAAATACATAGTACAGTAATTCCCAAGCATTTAAAGTGGAAGTTCTGTACAAATACATATACTTTCAAAAAAAAGAAAGTTTTTGTTTTATCATTGTATTAACCCTTATTTTAACCCTTATTTCCCTGTGTGCATAAATAAATGCTTGCAAGCACTGACTCTCTATGTGCAAGACCCCTAATAGTGTTTGCTGCATACGCTCTGAGAGCTTTGGCACATGCTCAGAAGAGGAATGCCCGGGTAAGCTCTTCAGTAATTCCCTGGAGTTTCCTCCTCTAATCATGTGCCAAAGCTTTCAGACTGAAAGGGCATAGAGAAAGATATTAAATCAGTTGATAGAAGAAAATATGTAGAATGCCTAGGTATAGCAATTCACTCAATATTCTAGTGAGACACAAATAAAAAACCTATTTAGTCATTGCCCCAGTATTTATAATTCATTTTTAATTTGTATTAATTAATTAATAAATGCTGAAATGCGATATTGGGAAGAAAGTCTTTTTTGATTCTGGCTCTGCTGACTAACACCAATGTAAAATTATAGTCTGTTAATTATTAACTCATTTGATTTTTATGTGAATAGGAAATTATAACCGTGCAAATATACACATGGTTGTACGTGTCAGATCAAAGCTATATGTATCCACACAGCCTTATCTATGTAATAGATCTGCCCTTTGCGTATTTAACTGCTTCAGGCTGCGTGCTGATTAATGATCATCACCAATGAGTTAACCTACCATATCTACCTGTAGCACTGCCATGTAAATGCGTATACCTACACAGCCAAGAGTGCCTTAACACACATGAAAGAAAAGAAAAGCAGCAAAATTACAATAGACTGATTTACCAGAAGTTTTCTGAACCTGCTTTATTCCTGTTTTGGGTCAAAAGAATACATTCAGGTTAAAGCCAAGCTAATAAAATTCAAGTACACTTTATCTTTATATCTTTATTAAACTATCAAAGGTTGTATCAACAGAAGGATGGAATATTTCTTTAAATGAATAGCAACAGAAGCTTACCTGTTATCTGTGCAGCTGCATACCTGACTGTACCAGAATAATGCAGCAGTTCATCATTAATTCAACACTAATCCTAAATGACCTACAAGGTTAAAGCACAATTCAGAAAATCTAAGGTTATCAGTTTAAACAGTTTAGTTCTGAATTCAATGGCTGTAAGAATTTTAATATCCCCAGGCAGCATCACTTATGCCCACAGTCGCCCCCTTTTTTGGGTTTGGTTAGCATCTTTACATAGTAGGATTCCTAGCAGTCTGCCACCTCATAATACTGGATCTGTAGCTTTTTCTTTCTTTAAACCTATTGTGCTTTTTTAACACTTATCAGGGTGATGCACCGAGAGCCACTATCGGCAAAGTCGCAGGTGATGTTAGATGACAATATCAGCTCTCGGTGCATCTCTAAGTGCCGGAATCTCTATTTTGGCACTTTTAACTCCAGCAAGTTGGCTATTAGCTGGCGTTTAAAGTGCCACAATAGAATACTGCTTTCACCATATAACATTGGTTGCGGCAGTTGCGCAGTTAACCTCCTTGTTAGCCATGCAGACACCACAATGAAGGAGTTAATTAACATAGTAACATAGTAATTGAGGTTGAATAAAGACATATGTCCATCAAGTCCAACCTATTCACCCTCCTTTTTACCCTACCTAACAGTTGATCCAGAGGAAGGCAAAAAAAAAAAACAGCTAAAAAGGGGGGGGGGAAATTCCTTCCTGACTCCAAATGGCAATCGGAAAGTATCCCTGGATCCCATTCATTCTCAATATTATATAGTATCCCTGTACCAACCAGAACTACAGTATATGTATTAATATCAGTAATTCTCAATATTATATAGCATCCCTGTACCAACCAGAACTACAGTATATGTATTAATACCATTCGTTCTCAATATTATATAGTATCCCTGTACCAACCAGAACTACAGTATATGTATTAATACCAGTAATTCTCAATATTATATAGTATCCCTGTACCAACCAAAACTACAGTATATGTATTAATACCAGTAATTCTCAATATAATATAGTGTCCCTGTACCAACCAGAACTACAGTATATGTATTAATACCGGTAATTCTCAATATTATATAGTATCCCTGTACCAACCAGAACTACAGTTTATGTATTAATACCAGTAATTCTCAATATTATATAGTATCCCTGTACCAACCAGAACTACAGTATATGTATTAATACCAGTATTTTTCATTATATAGTATCCCCGTACCAACCAGAACTACAGTATATGTATTAATACCAGTAATTCTCAATATTATATAGTGTCCCTGTACCAACCAGAACTACAGTATATGTATTAATACCAGTAATTCTCAATATTATATAGTATCCCTGTACCAACCAGAACTTCAGTATATGTATTAATACCAGTAATTCTCCATATTATATAGTATCCCTGGATCAACCACAACTGCAGTATATGCAATACAAGGATTGTGGAAGCACTCCAATTAGGCTAATATACAACTACATTTAGTGGTGCTACTCAAACATTTATACAAACATAGAAAAGATAATCAATGCACATTCCTAGGCCCCATACAATATCATATCATCTGCACACTGGCATACTTTATAAATAAAGGGGTTTTAGTATACATTACTGTGATCACATGAATAAAAAGCCTTCCAACCATGTCAAGGTAACCCCAGTCTGGAAGCTCCTAACTTCTAACCTTTTTTTTCTTCAATTACCATTAGCAAACTTTTGCATTTCTCATTCTTACACACTGGATGTTTGACCAGATCAGTAGCACTTCCTCTAAATATAGTTGTAAATTAGCCTAATTGCCATATTTTTCTCTCTCTAAGCCCTTCCAGAGCCTACCATTGCAGAGTTAAAGTTGCTTACATCTTGTTTGTCAGTAGGTGATTACTTAGATCTGCCTCTTCGAGATGTTCATGTAGATGCTGATTGGCTAGCCGCATTAGGTAATGCACGATCGAGCTGTGCGCTCCATGTGTGCGCATGGCATCATGGCGGACAAGTGCCTGCACAGGCAGTTTTCACATAGTGAGATAGAAGGGCTGTAGATTCCCTTACCTTCTCTGCAGCTGCAGGTCCTTAACACAGCAGAGAGGAGGAGGGACTTCCTGTCTCCCTCACACACTGAGGATGTGCTTGCCGGCGGCACTGTGCAGGAGAAGCCTTAGGAATGTCACGTCAGCCTCCCATCCATTAACTTTCTGGTCAGTCATTTCTTTATATCTTGGGCTGTGGAGCACATAGAGAGGTGGTTAATGGCTCGTTTTAAAGATAGGAAACCGACCTTGTTTGGAGACCACAGTTCCCCTTTGAGGTGTGAACATTTTTGTCTTTTTTTAATGGAGGAGGGGGAGACACAGGGAAGAAGGATTGTCACATGGTTTCAGCAAAATGCAAAAATACTCAGGAAAGAAATTCCTGTCGATTTAACTAAAGCCATTATGGACCACAGTTACCCTTTAATTATTATATTCTCTAGCAGATCACATACAGATGGGGGGAAAGGGGTGATCTTCTTATATTTTTTCTTTAGGATTAATGCTATTCTAGGGTAAGGATTTTCTTCAGACTGTATGCAATATAAATTATTAGTTGTAAGAGGAAAATGATTAGAGAAGGTATGGTGGGACATAGATTTCATCAAAAAGACAATTTTAGCGCGTCTTTGATGGCACAATGTACTTTAGACTAACTGTGAGATTCAATAAAAGTTCTTATCATTTAAAATTGTGCTAATTTAGTCCCAACCAATCAGATTTTATTTAACATTTAAAAGCTAACATCTGATTGGTTGGGGCAAAATTAGCACCATTTTAAACGATAAGAACTTTTATTGAATAACCCTGTTTGTCTTTTAATGATAACCAATTTGATACAGAAACGTGGTCAGAGGCATTCCCTTTAAAACCCGAGCTAGACCAGGTGAGGACTGGGACCTTTTGGCCTGGGTGGTAGGTCGCAACATTTTTGACCCACCCATTTTTTAGATCACTATTCCCATCAAGTGTATGATGTGGTTAAAGGACAATTTTAATTATAAAATCTCCCCCTTATAATTACCCAGGGTGAGGACCTGACTCACTAAGTTCTCACACCTGGGTACACTTTGTAGGTAAATCTATACTTATACTTAGTTTCCTTTGTTCCTAATGAAATGGAGGGTTGACTAACACCAGCTAATAAACTGGAGGGTTGACAAACACTAAATAATAAACTGGGGGGCTGACTAACACTGGCTAATGAGCTGGAGGACTGACAACACTGTCTAATGATCTGAAGGGCTGACAATACTGGCTAATGAACTGGAGGGCTGATGATACTGGCTAATGAACTGGAAGGCTGACTTACAATGGCTAGGGTCTGAAGGACTGACAACACTGTCTAATGATCTCAAGAACTGACAACACTGGCTAATGAGCTGGAGGGCTGATAACACTAGCTAATGAATTGGGGGACTGATTAATGCTGCTAATGAACTGGAGGGCTAACTGGTAAACAATCTGAATTATGAGGAGGGGTTTCCTGTTCCTTGCCCATGTTAGAGCTAGAGGCGTGTTCTCTGCCTTTCAAGCACGTAACTTACTAATAGCTTCTGTGGCAGCCCAAATCTTTCATTGGAAACCAGCCCTACTGGGCCAGTCCTTCCCTGAGCTAGACAATAAACAATTCCTACAGATATCTTTCTAAAAGCTTAATTCAAAGCACAATTCAAATATAAAAAAGGAGAGTTATCCTTTGATAATTTAAATATTTGAACAAAGACTTATGATAATAAACCAATTCACAATGTAAATTCATATGCTAATTTCTCTGCCGGCTTTATCGTATATTTCACAACAAAACCTAAAGCTTCGTACAGAAGTACGTTTTTGACACAGACCCCCCAACCTCAACACGCTTCCTCAACGAAAGGCCTATACAGCTAATAGTCGCATATGTGTATGTATTTGGTCAGGGGGTGGCAGATCAATGAACCACCTCTGACTGAACACATACACTTGCAACTATCGGCCAAAATGGCCATTTGTTGCACATATGGACACCCTCCGGGGTCGGGGGTCTGTGTCCAAATCAAATGTCTGTACAAAGCTTTAGGCTTAGTTAAACACATACCTCAGTGTGATCAGAACAGTAGATATTGTCTTGAATTTCACACCACTGTGAGATATTTATTGTTAATCCTTACTGTAATACTATTCAAGTCTATTCCCTATACAGAGGGTGTAATCGATAATCAGATTTTTGTTGGTATTATGGGATCGATTAAAGATCTTATCATTCTGTTGTTTTATCCAGGGATAGGAAGAGGCCATTACATTCAGTACAAATGCATACACGGCGATGCTAGATCGACCATTTTGGGGGCGAAAACCCACAGTACCCTATGTACTATCCGGTTAGCATGGATTTTGCACTAATTGTGCACTGGCCGCTCCATTTCCAAAACTTTATGGAAATAGTGCAGTGTAGCCTATGTAGGAAATGCTAAGTTAAGATTTGCGCAACTTAGCAGGCGTACTGGTCGATGTAGGGAAAAAAACTTCTTACCTAACCGGCATCCCACAAGTCTCGCGAAGGAGTTTAAAGCATCGAGAGATCAATGTCAGGTAAAACATATGTTTTATTTTTCTACATGGGCCCGTTATTCTGACATCTCCTTCCAAAGGGGGAGTTGCAAACATTTCTTAAGGCCCATGCAATTTACACCCACAATTTCCCGGTTAGGGGCATATTTATAAACGTTTGTTAACTTTTTGCCACTGTAAATGCCAAATATGGATGCAATTTATAAAACAGTGCAAAATAGTGCCGGGGGCCCTGAGCTGCAAGGGGTCCATTAATGACTGCTGGAAAAAAATCTCATTTTAATACGCCACTCAGGGTCGGCGATTGGGCAGGGCAAACTGGGCAGTTGCTCAGGGCCCAAGGACCTTAGGGGCCCCCTGGGGCATAACTTTGAGCTGCCTACAGACAAGTCCCAGATCACTGGATGCTGTACAAAGTTACGAACTGCTTAAATCCAGTGTAATGAACTCACAACTGTCCCAGGTTTTGCAGTACTTTCTGGTAATGCAGTCAGCAGGTGCCAATCCCACAATGGCTGTACAGATAGTCAGGCCCACAGTGTACTAACCCTCAGGGGTAGGAGCTTCACAGAAATCTAGGCTGACTATGTCCTAACCCTGGGAGAGGGAAATTCCTATATAATAAAAGGCTAAACCTGTGTCCGTGAATCCGTGCGTGGCTTTTCATCTTCTGCGCATGTGTGAGAGAAGAGTGGGAGTGGCTGGGCTCCTGCGCATTGCCGGACTAATGTGTGTAGCAGCTTTTTTGTCTTCTGGCTATGTGCATGGAGAGAGAGAGAGAGAATTCATAAATTCCTCCTAGTGGTTCTTAACTGGTAATCACATTAAAGGATAACTATTGTGTGTATAAAGTTTTTTAAAATACAGTTAAAATAAAAAGTACGTGGGATAAGGATATAGGCCTGGTAATTCCTACCTCCTAATATTTTTTCTGTGAGCAGCATCAGCCCAAAGAAAACTGATTCTGCCAGTCTTCCTCCTTGCTTCAGCACTATATTTAAAAAAGTAATTAGTCCAGGACTAACCTGGCAAATGAAAACTGTTAGTGTTGTAGCTCATTTACGAAATGATATTGTAGGGAAAGAATAATCAATCCTACCTCCCTGTCCCAGGTATTTTCCATTTTTATAAAGTTAAAGGGCATGTCCACCCATTTTTAGAATTGCCATAGTTATTTGCAACAAAACTCCCCCAATCACTATTTACATTGCCTGTTTCCCCCAATGTTCAATCCCGGCCCTCTGCTTGCATGAAACTGCAAGCTGGGGGCCGGAGTGGCAGCCAATCACGGACGCGGCTTCCGGCTGTACTGAACGTCAGGGGTAACAGGCAATGTAAGTAATGATCAGGGAAGTTTTGCTTAAAAAAACCATGGCGTTTGGGGTTGGAGGAGGGAGCCCTACGCTACATAAAAGGGGATTTGAGCTAGGGGGAGGAAGAGAGAAACAGGAGGGAGGGGGGAGGCCTGCAGCGTGCATGTCATTTTTCTCTGGGAGGAGAGACAGGAGGCAGCCAGGCTCCTGGTGGTCAGTTTTTTGGACTTTGCATTGCAGGGCAGCCATTTGGAGCTGGGATGTAAGTTAAGGATTTATCAACACTACACAGTGGGGCCAGTAGTGGGTTAAATTGTAGTTTTGGGGGCGGACATGCCCTTTAAATTCTAGAGTATAGTTATCCTTTCCAGTTATAAAGCTCATCTGCTGTTCAATACTTATATCTAGGAAAATTACTTTGGACTAGATTAGAACACTGTTCTAAATATTTTATCTTATAGTCTTATTGGAATAAACCGTTCCAAATATCTTTGGTATGATTTATCATAAAGTTCTTCATATTTCACGCTTTACTAGTATGTACCCTTTCTTTGAGATTATTAAGACATCGCTAATAACTCTAAGATTTCAGGTTTTACCTACCAAGAGAATAGTTACATAGTAAAGAACCTAAAAATGTAAAAAGATACATTTAGAATGATTGCCCTTGCCATTATGGTAGTTTAATAGCCACAATTCAAAGGGCCGTATTTATAAAGCCGCAGTATCGCTTTTTAGCGTTTGGTTTAACGATCCTTAATTTCTGATCCTTAATCTCCGATCAGTAGTTAATGGTACTGATCGTAAATCTACGATAACGAAATCGTAGGTTTACGATCCCCATAGAATACCAATGTGGTAGTTTACTACCGCACGGTATTCTACGACTGTACGTTCTGCAATTACCGAATGTTCGGTCGTAAATGTACAATCGTGATCATACATTTACGACCGTGATCGTACATTAACCCACGTTATCGCTAAAAAGCTTTATAAATATGGCCCAAAGAGTCTTATTATCTCTTGGAACAGAAGTAGCCTTTGCTCATTGAAGAGATGATATTTTTCATGCACAAAAACACAATCAGTGAACATGAGAAAAGAAACTGACAGTGTATAGATGATTTGTGAAGTAAGATTTTCCATGTCTTTCAAAAAAGAGGTTGTGAATATTTTTCTAATATTATCAAACTCCCATTAAGTGGCCGACTCACACAAACATGTTCTCATCTACTGCGTCTGTTAGGTGTGTTTTGGCAAGAATCATTAATCATTGCCTCTGGCTTTCATTATGTTTCCAGCAGGTAATACCCACCTACTTACATAACATCATTCTGTCTGAACATGAGGTAAATAGTTAAGCAAATGCTAATCAGTTATTAAAAATACCAATAAATATATCATAAAATAAAAAAACATGTTGGTCTTCTTGTTTCATTACTCAGTATCAGAGTCTTCCAACCCCAGAACCCTACACTTTTCCTAGATTGTATAATTTGCAATATATGAATAGTCTGCCATTGTACAGAACCCTGAAAGCACATATTCTATCAACAAAATAGAATGTTAGTTTACCCATTTGTCATTCTGATTGACATTTATTTCATATACTAGGGGGATTTATCATACAAACAATTTGCTGATGATATGATCTGCTGATCCAATTAACTTTATTCTTCTTCACTCCAAAACTGAAATATGAGTTTGTATGATACAAAATGTCAGTATATTCTGATTTCTGTTCGGCCGGGAAAAGGCTTGGCCTATATAAGCAATGGTACATAACTGATGAACTAGTATCTTTCCATTGGAATTTGTATTGTTCTAGGAAAGCACGTGAATTACCACAATTATTCTTATACTGGACAATGCTTTATAGAAACACGTAACCTCATTTGACCATACCAAGTATACCAGTGCCTAGAAAAACAGATGTTTTTCATATGGATTACCATTTTTATTCAAATGTTTTTTCCCAGCATGCCATTGGACTTACCAGACAACACAAGCTTATTCCAAAAGGCTGCAGTCTTGTCTTACCCCCAGTGAATGCTAGAAGTGACCTTTCAGGAATATTAAACTGTTCCACAGTGACCACAAAAATCCATATAAACTTGGTATATTGTTTGATTACCAGATATTCAGAGAACAAAAATGGGGAAATAAAAGATAGGTTCTTTACAAACATAGAGAGGATGGTGGAGAACATACTCCATATTCATTTTGCTATGGTTTAGATAAGAAAGTCATATATATATATATATATATATATATATAATATATATATAGAGATATGATATCCCTTATATATATAAAGATATTTATAGCTAGAGAGTGCATTGAGTTTTTAGGAGCTACCAATGTGGTGGGGGTTATAGGATATTACACATAGGAAAGGTGTATATGTATGTGTGTACTATTGCCATTTAAATTACTGTTACCATTTAAATAAAGTATAAAGCACTGCTATAAAGTATAGCACTGACTTATATTAGGTACAACACAAAATATACAAAATACATAAACTTATTTACAGAGCTGAGATCCCTATTTTAAAATGGAATGGTCAAAGGGCAGCTTAAACCACATCCATATGAAAGGAAGTATAATCCCAAAAAAGTTTCTGTCTGCTACACAGGATATGATGTGTATTGTAATGGACATATACACCAAGACTCCTCATATACCACCTCCAGCCTGCAGGTGGTGTCAGTGAGTAATAAAATACAAGACATTCCTGCTCTCTATGGTAGGAGGAGAGAAAATGAAAGTAGATTGTGGTGTGTGCTTTGGCGTTATATTGACTGCATCACAAGATCCTGTGTATAAGACCCCGTGTATAAGATCCTGTTGGGAGGACAGATTTTTGGACAGACAATTTACCTTATTGGATACAAACTCTGAGGCAACAGATAAGTGTACACCAACTTACAAGGACACACAATTTACAGGCCTGGTCAATATTTAAAGGGGTGCACCATAGACAGGGGCACCCATGATTACTGCACATGTTATGTGGGAACCTGTTTATGTGAACTGTCTGCTTTGTGCCAGACCACTAGAGTAACCCACTGTGTGCCATGCTACCCATAATCCTTCCATAAAGCAGTGATCTAGTACAAATTGGTGGCAGCAGTGCTGGTAATACCATTTATTCTCCCTGTTTTCTTTGTATATTTGTTCTCTGTATTAAGCTATGGGGGCTGCTATTGGTAGTATTGATTTAAATCCTCCTGTCCTTGTACCTGCAGATGAAATTCCCCAATTAGACTCAGTAGCTCTACCAGGCCCAATTGCCAAACCTATTTTTAAATCTGATCCATTTGATGGGCTAATTAGAGAGTGAACTAATCGGCTAGAACAATTTGAATTGGCAGCCACAATTAATGGTTGGGATGAAGGTGCTCCCTTGCAAGTCCTTAGCCTTTTGCTAAGTGATAAAGCCAGGCAGGTATACCAAGGATTTACAGTAATACTGCTCTGAAGCAACTTTTTTTCAATTAGATCTGTATAAGAGTATATAAAGTATAAATCCATTTCTTTATGTAAACTGGGAATGAGAAATGTTTGTTTATACGTTAGATTATTAGGGCAATGCTATTACAATAACTTGATGCTGTGAGGTACCTTCTGTTATAATATATGAGGTACCATCATCACTTGCTGTGGTGAATACTAATAAGTATTAACCTAGCATGTTTAGTTTCAACCACACACTGTAGCAAGATTGCCTGGGTGTACTCTCAGACCTGCCGGATTATCCTATTTGGTTCTTCTGGAAGCTGGTGACTGTCTGAGTAACAGTTTAAAATATACCTGTGTAAAGATTATATATCCACTATACCCACACATAGCAAAACATACACACACATAATTTCCATTGTGCACCAACAGGCACAATTTTGCTTTTATATATATATATATTACTGTATATATTTAGGGCCCTGTGCAAGAGTATCATATGTTGTCAATTAGCCCTTACTACTGCTCCCTACCATGGTAGGTATTTCAAAGAGCAGTTATCGACCTAAAATAGTGTGCTTTACACTTCCTAGCTAGTAATTTCTTGCAGTGTTTTCCAATGACAGGTCTGGGGACCCCTAGGTTTTAGGTTTTCCTGAGAGGTTGCTAGGTTTTCCTAGGGAAGGGAAACTTTACCCCAAACAACCCCCACCCAAACATTATTACAAAGCCTCCTTTCCAGGGAGGTAGAAAATATATTATGCACTTATTATTTTATCTAGGGGTTCCTTAAAACATGAAAATAGTTTCAAATGCTCTGCAAGGAGTAAGCAGTTGTTAAAAAAAGGCAGAACCACGTAACAGATATTAGGCTGGATGATATTATCACAGGATGATAGGCACTGGTATTCTTGGTAAGATCAAATCAGGTTACATGTTTCTATAAAGCATTGTCTCGTATAAGGATAATTGTGGTAATTTTATGTGCTTTTCTAGAACTATACAACTTCCAAGTGGGAGCAGACAGTAAAGGTCCCATACAGTGAGAGCAGACAGTAAAGGTCCCATACAGTGAGAGCAGACAGTAAAGGTCCCAGTGAGAACAGATAGTAAAGGTCCCAGCGAGAACAGACAGTAAAGGTCCCATACAGTGAGAACAGAAAGTAAAGGACCCATACAGTGAGAGCAGACAGTAAAGATCTCATTCAGTGAGAACGGATAGTAAAGGTCCCACACTGTGAGAACAGACAGTAAAGGTCCCACACAGTGAGAACAAACAGTAAAGGTCCCACACAGTGAGGACAGTAAAGATCCCACACAGTGAGGACAGTAAAGGTCCCACACAGTGAGGACAGTAAAGGTCCCATACAGTGAGAACCAACAGTAAAGGACCCATACAGTGAGAGCAGACAGTAAAGATCTCATTCAGTGAGAACGGATAGTAAAGGCCCCACCGGTGAGAAACAGACAGTAAAGGTCCCAAACGTGAGAACAAACAGTAAAGGTCCCACACAGTGAGAACAGACAGTAAAGGTCCCATACAGGGAGAACAGAAAGTAAAGGTCCCATACAGGGAGATATAGAGTACACTCCAGCGCACCGATGTTGGCTGTCTGCCAGACAAATAGGTAGGTACTTTACCCCTAGCCCTCCACTCCAAGGACCAAATAGTTCTATAGCACAAGAATAGTAATGGGGGAGCACACTAGTAAGGTGAATCCAAATGTGTTTATTACACCAACAGCATATACAACGTTTTGGGACGCACTGTCCCTTCCTCAGGTACCTGAGGAAGGGACAGTGCATCCCAAAACATTGCATCTCCAAGGGGGAGGTGTGAGAAGCTAGCTGGGGTCATACCAGGTCTGGGTGCTAAACAGAGGGACAGTGCATCCCAAAACGTTGCATCTCCAATGGGGTGGTGTGAGAAGCTAGCTGGGGTCAAACCAGGTCTGGGTGCTAAACAGAGGGTAAGGTAAGTCAGAGTCAAAAACGTATTAAAGGTGGGTCCAGGCAGCAAGCAGAGAAAAAAATCAGTAAAGAAACAGTAGACAGAATGTAGTAACACCACAAGCAGAGTAACAAGCTAAACACTGTAACGGGCAACAGGCAGTACAAGAGGGTGGGTAGATAAACAATTCCTCAACCAATTTGGCAAAGAAGAAAGGCAATTGGCCCCTTTTAAATTTAATTGACTCTACTTTGACTAAGCGTCTGTCTGGCAATACACGCTTATGTAGAAGAGCCTTGAATACCCAATATCACAGAAGATGAGACCGTGATTGGAAATTGCCGAAAAGAGCCAAATGTGCCAAGGAAGCCGAGGAGAACCACTGGATAACACTCCAATAGCATTGCATCAACCATGTGAATCACAATTAGAACGCAAAACATGCTCTGAATAGTACATGTGGGACCTAGCCCTTATAGTAGTAATGATTAATTAATATAAATAGTAGAATACTTTTAAACCTTAATATTAACCTAAGATTCTGCAATAAACATGCTTTATTTTCAAGGCTAATAGCCATAATAAAAGTATAAACACTCAATAAGAATCTGAGAAATAGCATAGGAAACGTTCCAATGGCCAAATTAAAAAAAATACTTTACAAATACTTTGTAAGGAAATTAGTATGGCATCTTTCACCCATATGTATAAAAACAAATATACAGAAAGATATTTTGGCTATTGGGCTGGCTGCCAAGCTGACTGGCTTCTGGTATTCTATAACTCCAACCCTTTCCATTAAGAAATGGGACATGGACGGGCCTAGCTCTGACCTAGGACCAACCATTTCCATTCCCTGAGCCACCCAAATATGCCCCCAGAAGCTTTACCCATTCCAGGACTTGGCCAACTAAAGCTATGTTAACAGTATTGTTACAGGCTGCATGCAGTTAGTTTGTTAGTTTAATATTTAAACATTTGCCAATTATCATTTGAGAGCATTTTATTCTGTTTGTCGGGGTCTGACTATTCCAGCATACCAGGAAAACACCCACAGCCTCATTTTTCCAAAAGCCACAGGGCTAAAATTACTACTTTAAGTTTCTTTAAAAAATAGTTAAAATAAAAGTACTTGGGACAGGCAGGTATATAGGACTGGTAATTCCTACCTCCCAATATTGTTTCTGTGAGGAGCATCAGCCCAAAGAAAACTGATTCTTCCAGTCTTCCGCCTGTCTTCAGCATTATCTTTAATAAAGGATTAGTCCAGGACTAACCTGGCAAATTAAACCTGTATGTACTGTAGCTCCTTAACGAAACAATATTGTGAGGTAGAAATTATATTGTGAGGTATAAATAATCAACCCTACCTTCTTGCCCTAGGTACTATCCATTATTTTAAACGTTAATTTTTGGGGTATAGGTATCCTTTAATAAAGGTTAGCTTGACTTTAAGAAATGATTTACGACTTCTGCGCCATTTATGAAAATTTAACACCAGCTGTTTCCAGGTAGAAATACTTTATTAAATTTCACGCTGCTGCATAAGTGTCTCTCAGTAAATGAGCTCACCAGTCTTTTATCATCATGCTAACATGACGTAACTAACTTGGAGTAAGGGAGCAATTGCTTCCATACAGGGAGATGCAATATCCTATGCTAATGAGAAAATAAGCGCTAAAATCACTCTAACCCATGTACTAATGTGTTAGCGAAGGTTTTGCACTGCCTGCACCATGTCCCAATTTTTTTTCTTTGCGCAGCACAAAGCGATGCAATAAATTTTGCGCCGGTTTTTGCGCTCGGTTTTTGCTCGACAATTAACACCTCTTCAATGGTGTCTTTAAAATATGCGCAAAAGATTGCAACTTACCGCTAGCATTTTCGCAATGTATTAACGGTTGCAAAGTGGTTAATACATCGTGGAAATGAGTGCACGTAGGTTGCGATGGTGAAATATATTGCATCTCCCCCTTGGAGTAAGAAATGTATTTAATGCAAACTTGAAAGGGTTTTCAGAAAAATAATATACATGGTCTGGTGTAAAACTAAAATAGGAAGAATGTGTGACAAATAATCCATATGCACATAGAGGAAGTGATATCAGATTTAGCAAATAATCCGCCAGTGGACCACACAAATTTCTAAGCTCTGTGTTATTTAGTATCCTTAAAAAAATATTCACACACTGCTGTGCTGTGTGTGTATAGTCTATAGGCAAATTACCAGACCACAGAAAAATTTGGAAAGTATTTGCAATTTCATCAGTCTCTGTGCAGGTAGAACTATGATCTAATGTTTAACAAATGTTACAACCGCTTATAGTCTGGACAATGAAAGAAGGAGACATAACAGCTGTTTTGTTTTTTTTTTAAATCTGTTATACTTATTAATCCCCCTTTTTAAAAAAAGAGCATTTGTGTGTGTTTTATGAATAAACCAAAATTGGTTTATTACATTAGTTTTTGATGGAAAAAGTCTAATTTAATAAGAATTTAAACTAGGTACACAGGGTACTGATAAAGCCCCGATCCAGATCCTGTATGTCAAAAATCAGCTTTAAAAGTAACACAGTTATTCCATTTTTGATACATTTAAGGGAAATTAACTAAAATGTTTCACAATGTATTGCCTTTGTTTAACATCATTTTTGTGCAGTCACCTATGTTCCTAAGCAACAATCTAGACATAATGCAGAGATTTCTCAGTGCTAAAATATTATCTGAATTCATTAATAACTCTGCTGCTAGAATGTGGTGTTTGATTTTAAAGCACAGATAAGTCCTTGAAAGAAAAATGAATGTGTCATATAGTTTTAGACAACACACAGCACCGATCTTAAGCATGGTACACACCATGCAATGGTTCCTCCTGACCGACTGTTTGGCTCTTCCGAACAGTTGAACAGGAGTGGCTGCAGCTGACAGTTTACCGCAACAGAGCGTGCGGCCCATAGAGGACTGCGCCATTGGACGTGGTTTTCTGCCGTGTCCGATCATCCTTATCGTCTGATTTAGACCAACAGTTGGACACAGCAATAAACCCATGCAATTATTTTGGCATGATTGACCGATACGCTGAACTATCGGTCGATCAGGCTGAAATATTGCATGGTGTGTACATACCCTTTAACACATGACAGACAGAAGATTCTGTATGTCATCTGTCAAAGATGTGGCTACACACAGTTGCAAACAGTGTCCCTATATAAACTGGATAGACAACATACAATATTTTTGCCCAAAAGACTGGTTGGCTGGTCTCACATCTCTACAGAGTTTGCCACACATCCTAACGAAAGCTGCTGACTCCCTATAGTACAGGGAGACAATCATGACCAAGGGAAATTTTATTTCAAAAGGACCATTTCTGATGCAGACGAATGTAGTTTTGACAGTATACATATTAGCAAAAAATAAATTATCCAGTTGGTACCAACAGGATTGGTTCTTTATCATACCTATATCTGCGTACCCAGCTTTAGGATTTATCAGGATTTTATATGAATTGCTTTTCGTTAGATTAGTTACCATTGTCTTGAAAAGTTATTATTGAGAAATCCCCAGTTAGTGTTTATCTGACTATTATCATGCCTTTATTTACCCGGCCATCTGCATTGCCCTGTAAACTTTCCAAGTATCCGTTTTTAGGAACAAATGTCCTTACCTACACTTAGGTAGAATTAGCAGAGGAACAAAAAGCACAGTCACATGTGAATCCAGGCTTCAACAAGATGAGGTAATGTAAAGTTATATTCACAAGAAAACATTTTCCAAACAGTGCTCCTCAAATGGGATTGTATTCTGTAAATGTTTGCTCTTAAATTAAACATTTGTCCTGCACGATATATATGTTTAATTAGTGGGCCAACGGTCTGTAGTTTAATTCATGCCCTAGAAAAGTCTGGATGAACTTTACTAAAAAATACCAAATGCAGACACGGGCAGCACCTCCGGAAAAAAGGCATCTCAAACCAGGAAGTAAAAGTAACAAGTTTATTGGAACTTAAAACAAGAAAAAATCGCCTTACACATTTCGTGCCTACATCGGCACTTATTCATAGACCGATATGTGAGAGATATAATAAAGTCAGAAAGTGAGGATTTATTTCTCGGAAGGATCGGTGACGTATAATACTATCTTATGTTGATCATACCACCTCATTTAATTTATGTGTGCACACTAAACGGACTTCTATACTGCTGAACGAAGTCCCATGGAATATTAAGGATTGATCGTTGTTTCATGTTTTAGGATGGACAGTTTTATGAAGCATTAATATTCTGCCCGCTGTTTTATATTTCCCAGGACTGCTCTCTTCCTGCACGATAACGGATCAGCTATTTTAGATCTTTGTATAGATTATTTTTACTAGAGTTATTTTTACTTACTCAGATACTTTAGGTATCAGGTAGGATCTATATTGTAGCTGGCCAGCTATATTTATTGTTTATGTGTATTTTATTGATAATAAATTGTATTTTATATTTTTATGCTCCCCTTACATTTTTAACTATAGTGGTTGTGGTGTATCCAGGGTGTATTTATTATATTTAGCTGCAGGGAGTGGGGGACCAGAGTCACTGCCGTGGTTACGACAGTGAGCTCGGGTGACTTCGTTCCCTGCGTTTGTTTGCTCGAGAGGGGATTTCGGGCGATCCTGGTGTCTTTTTCAGTATCGGTGCACGTTTGCTTTTACGATATGTGAGAGATCCCTATCCTTCTTTTAAGTACTAACGGCATACACAAAACCCCACTCCTTACATCACACAGTTAGAAACAATTAAGATCAACATCAAATTTAACCGCATACTGGCACCACTGTGTAGTGTTCGAAAATCTTACATCTCTGCTCCTTATGGTTCTCCTGGGGTGTCTGTTCAAATTCCAGGAAAGTAAAGAATAGGTGTCTGTGTGCCATCTGGTCCCTGCTGCTTCCTTAAACTCAATAAGGACATTGATATGCACAAGCAAGCCCTTCACCCCCTCCTTCTGTCTGCTGCATTCCCTATCATTAATTACTTTTTACCATGTGTAGTCTACCCCATCCCACCCCCAACCACCGAGTTAGTTTTGGAAGAAAAGCCACAGAAAGTTACTTGCAAACCTTCATTTCCCCGGTGCTCTGAATAGCTGGCAGCCGTGTGATTGGCTGCTGGTTCTGCCCCTCTCTGCAGTTTTCGGCTAGCAGAGAGCCGGGAACCGAGCTCCAGGGGATCGAAGGTCTGTTGGTGACTTTCTGGGGATATTTTGCCAAAACTAACTCGGCGGTTGGGGTTGGGATGGGGTAGACTACACATGGTAAAAAGTTTAAATTAGGGGTGGAGATACCCTTTAAAATTGGCCACACAGGCCACTTTGTCAGTTACAATTTAGTATGGAGACAAATCCACATAATACAGCAAAAGTTACATACTTCATAAATTGACACATAATTGTATGCTCAAATACATATTAGTTAATCTTTTATAAAGTTGTAAAAAGATGAGGACTGACAATGTGTGACCATTAAATAGTGGGGCTGAGATTGTTCTAGAGGATGCCAAAAAGGCTAATGTGCTAAACTGTTTTTTTTTTCATTGGTATCCCTATAGCAGGGACTGTAATAATATGAAGGGTATAAATAAGGAATATTAACTCTGTCATACAGAGGATATGGGACAGAAGTTAATATTGATAAAGCCACATGACCAGATAAAATACATCCTTGGATCTTAGGAGAGCTTAGTCCAGTTTTATCTAGGCAGCTGTTTCTTATCTTTTGTCTGTTGATGTGCTGCTGGATTGGAAAAAAGGCCAATGTAATGCCAATATTCAAAAAAGGCAATCATTCCCAGACTGGTAACTCTAGACCTAACATCAGTGGTAAGGAAGGTGCTGGAAGCTTTAAGGGATCATATCCTTGACTTGAACTGATCTTATTAGTAGTACTCAGCATGGATTTATGAGAAATAGATTGTGCCAGACAAAGTTACTTGGTTTTTATGAAGAAGTGAGTAAAATTTTAGATTCAGGCACAGCAGTGGATGTGGTATAGCTTTTGATACTGTGCCACATAGGCGACTAATGTATAAACTGAGGTCTGTTAGCCTAGAATTTTTTTTTTTACATGTATAGAGAATTGGTTATTGGATCGCAGTCAGAGAGTGGTGGTTAGTGGAGCTACATCTATGTGGGCTAAAGTGCTAAGTGGAGTGCCTCAGAGTTCCATACTGGGGCCACTTCTTTTTAATCTGTTTATGAATTACTTAGAAGGGGGCATTGAGAGCAAGGTCTCTGTTAGCTCATGACCTCTCTGTTAGCTAAACTATGCAGAGCTTATAAACTTCAAAGGATGTGCAATTTACTGCAAGCTGACCTAGATAGATTATCAAAATGGGCAGCAGGAGGGCATATGAGATTCATTGTTGATGAATGTAAAGTGATGCATTTAGGGTTTAACAATCCTTGTGCCACATACACCATAAATAACTCTGTGTTAAATGAATCTCTAATGGAAAAAGATTTGGGGGTTCTAGTAGCTGTAACAAACAATGCCTCACAGCAACAGCTAGAGCTAGCAAGATATTTTCTTCTATAAAAAGGGGAATAGATTCTCCCTCTTAGACTGCGGTGCAGTTTTTGAATAATATATACAAAAGGGACATCCTGAAAAAGGAAGCAGTTCCGAGAAGGGCAACTAAAACAATAAGGGAATGAAGGACTGTTTACATTAGAGAAGCAAAGTTTTCGCGGAGATATAATGACTTTATACAAATATATCAATGGACCACCTCTCTGGTGCATTGTTCACTAATAGGTCATATCAGAGGACTCGTGGACATCCTTTAGGGTTGGAAGAAAAGAAGTTTCATCTTCAGGTTAGGAAAGGTTTCTTTACTGTAAAGCTGGGTACACACAATGAAATATTTTGGTCCGACCGACCGATAGTTCAGTGTATCGGACGATCGGACCGAAATTATTGCATACGAATGCGCCCATGTCCGACCGATCATTCGGCCGAAACGGACGAAAGGACAATCAGACATGGTGGAAAACCTTGTCCGATCATGCTGTCCTCTATGGACCGCACGATCGGTCGCGGTAACTGTCGGACGCGGCTGCTTTTGCCGCGACCGACAGTCCTTACTCCTGGCCAACTGGTCGAAAGTATCGAACGGTCGGTCAGGAGGAAAAATCGCTAGGTGTGTACCTGGCTTAGGAACGGTGAAACTATGGATCTTCTAGTATATGTGATAATGGCAAATTCATTGAATATCTATAAAAGTGGGCTATATAAGTTTCTAAAACTAAAGAATATTAAGAATTACTGGTATTAATACATATACTACAGTTTTGATCGATCGAGGGATACTTTCCACTTTCTAATTGCCATTTGGAGTCAGGAAGTAATTTCCCCCACTCTTTTTAGCTGGGGTTTTTTGCCAACTGCTATATCAGTACCATTTTAACCCTACCTAACTGGTACATACAAGTTTGCCCACAGTGACTGGTACATACAAGATTTCCCTTAATGACTGCTACTTATAAGTTTGCCCAAAGTGACTGGTATATACAAGTTTGCCACAGTGACTGGTACATACAAGTTTGCCCACAGTGACTGGTACATACAAGTTTTCCCACAATCACTGCTACTTATAAGTTTGCTCACAGTAACTGCTACATATAAGTTTCCCCACACTGACTGGTACATATAAGGTTGCCCATGGTGACTGGTACAATACGTTTGCTTATGGTGACTGGTACATACAAATTTGCCTACAATGATTGCTGCATACAAGTTTCCTCACAGTGCCTGGTACATATAAGTTTGCTTACGGCGACTGGTACATACAAGTTTGCCCACAATTACTGTTTCCTCACATTGACTTGTACACTAAAGTTTGACCTCAATTACTGGTACATACAAGTTTCCTCATAGTGACAGGTACATATAAATTTGCCCACAGTGACTGGTACATACAAGTTTGTCCACAATGACTCATACATTGAAGTTTGCCCACAGTGACTGGTACATCTAATTTTGATCTTACTTGTGCCAGGACTCTGGTGATGGCATGCAGAGGCAGGATATATATATATATGGTGAGTCGTGACTAGTGCATATAAGTTTGCTTACAGGGACTGGTACATACAAGTTTGCCCACAATTACTGTTTGCTCACATTAACTTGTACACAAAGGTTTGCCCACAATTACTGGTACATACAAGTTTTTTCACAGTCCCATTCCTCTTCACAGTCCCATTCCTCTTCACAGCCAGTGACACCAACTCCGCTGAAGTCGCCAATGCCAGGCAAGGTCACTGCGGCCACCAATTGAAATATGATTGGTTACTGTATAACCATGTGATCGCAAGCATTGAAAAATGGACAAATCAGAATTGGATTAGGTCCTTTTGCAAACCTATATAAAGAGGTGCAAACCCTGCCAAGCTCAGAAGTCATTGCAGTTGTCTATATACTTAATATATCATTCACTTCACTATTATAGTTTTGTAGGTACAAAGGAAGATTATAAAGAGTGCTCTCTGCTGTCATATTGGATGTTATGTTATTGAATGGGGCGGCATTTCAATAGGTGGAAAGGGAAAAAAAGTTTATTACAGGTCCGGAGCCGGGTGAGAATGAGGAAGTGCCGTAAGAATATGTGCTAGGTCTGGAGGCGGAGCTAATGCAGAGCAGGAGGAAAGGCAGCAGTATCCAACCAAGGCAGTGGATTTGCGCGAGACAGGAATCACGCGAGACTCTCTGACCTGTCACCTGATTGCGCGCCCTAAGTGTGGGGGTGGGGTGTGTGCGAGCGTGCAGAGACATCTAGGAGTCAGGACTGTCACTGTGGAATAGGCAGAATAGGCCATATGTGTAGCGCTGCCGGCTGCCCTCTTCTACCCACACCTCGGACCTCCATGTCTGTTATTAAGCCGACCCTCTGTCCTGTTCCAGTGATGATTGACAGTAGCAGGTGGGGAGCGGGAGCCCCTGCAATCACCTGTCCCTGTTCAGGAGGAAGGAGAAGAGCTGTGCAGTTTCACTTTGTTCGATGTGAAGAGAAGATCTTCACTGCTGACACTGGCACAAAGGGAAGATGGGGAGGGTTAAAGAGCCCAATATGTTCCTCTGCACAGTCACTTTTAACCTTGCCTGTGACCTGTAAGAAGTCTAGGAAAAGTGGAGGGGCAGTGGATATAGAAAGCAGGGGGGAGATGGAACAAGGAGGAAAGGATGCAGAACAGGGGCCTACCTGTAAGTGCAATAGAACATAGGGTCAGGCACATGCGATTCCTGCTGGTACAGTCCAGATTACTTTGTGCTTCTATCTATCTATCTATCTATCTATCTATCTATCTATCTATCATCTTTTTTTTTGCCATTATAACTTTCCAACACAATATAGCATGTAGATTGCATGTAGCAATGTAACATTTTATTAAAACGAAAGCTTTATCAACAATCTGCAGAAATAAATAATGTATACACACAATTTTGTGGAAACAACTTGCCTCTTGTCGTTTAATTTCTTTGGTGCTCAGTGTTTCTTTCATATTGATATCTAGCATTTCAGACCACAGAACACTGTTCCTTCTTTTGGGAGGTGTAGGGGCAGCCACCCTGCTACAAGATCTCTGATTACTGCCTGGAGACTTGTTTTCTGTGCGCATTGCAAATGACTGTCAAGATAAAACATGTTTGAACTTTGAAGCCATTGAAGCTATTAGAATTTATTGAAACCTATCATTCAGGTTTCAACAAGTAGATACAACACTGTGCACATTGTAAAATGTTGATTTTTAGATTTTATGTTTTGCTCAACAAATAATTAAAGGCAGGGGGGAAAAAAATCTTAAATTTTGTTCTAATGTAGTTTAGACCTAAAACTAAAGAAGCAGTATTCTCAAGAAGTATGTTTAATAAAATGCAAACGTTACCTGGATGGTTTGACCAAAACGTCTGACTGCGCCATTTCTTACTGGGGATATTAGATTTGCCAAAGATGTTACACGTGCAAGAGGACGTACTCTCTTAGTACTTGGCTCCTACAACAAAACAGTAGCAGTTTTAGTATCATGAAGAAAAGAAAAATTGTATGAAATTAAGTGAATGTTATTAAAGGACAAGTTAAAAGAATTAGGGCTAAGCCCCACTAGGCAGCACGCAAGAATCATGCGACGCAGTGAAATTGCAACGTCACGAGATTCATGTGCGTTACCCTGCAATTGCTTTGATGTTAACCTATCACAGCGCATTTGATGCGCATCAAAAATGGTGGTCGCATGTGCTGCAAAAAGGGTCAGCAGCACAGCGGAGGTAACGGGGCCATCCCCATTCTCTTGTATTGGTGCGAAGCTAAACTAAAGCACACCAAAATAGGCTAGTGGGGCCTAGCCCTTAACATTGCATCTGTTTTTGTGTGGTCTAAATGACCGTTTTGTATTAAGTTTTCCTAGTTAGTAGGGGACAATAAACATATATAAAAAGGCGATCCTGAAATCTATTCTAACGTTCACAATCTGTAACTTCCAGATGTACGCATATAAATCCCCTACAGAATATGCTTGTGAATTTTGGGAGTTGTTTTTAACACTATATTAACAGAAATTTCATGTCCCCTCTTAATTATAACACTTGGTTGGAAACAGTGTCGGACTGGACTGTTGGGGCTCACCAGGGTGAGTTTAAGGGTCCATCTAACATTTCATATCTCTATTATCACTCGATTACATATCTACCTAGGGCTGCTGCATTTTTTTGCGCTTGCGTTTTTAAAAATCATTGAAAATGCGGCAACGAAGAAAAACGCACGTTTTTGGGTGCGTTGCGCTTGCGTTCTGCATTTTTAATCGCAATCGCATGCGTTTTACTATACCTATTGAAGAAATCGCATGTGCAAACAACGAAAATCGCACGCGATTGCATTTGCGTTGCAGTGTGGCCTTGCCCTTACTCCTACTAACTCCTACTATTTATTAAAATATTTCTTAGTATTCCTTTTGTTCTGCATTTAACTTTATAGCAGTTTTCTCTGTGGTGAATGAGCTGCACTTGGAAAGGTTTGCAAAACCAAAGCTCTTCATCAGAAAATAAAGTGTGTAAATCAAAGCCTATGGCTGCCACTGCTTCCCATACACATTGGACCAAAGGTCTTTCTGGCATGTTAAGCAACCAGATCATAGCCATAAGATGCCATTAAAGTGCCTTATTAACATTTGACAAAGAGCACTGTGCACCTAGATGTACTCATCTGTTTCTGGCTTTAAAGAGTACAAACAAATAAACGTGGAAGTCGCAGACTTCAAATGTGCCAATACACAATAAAGGAACCCAAATGTGTCCAAATGGATCATTCATTTACATCAAAACTCCCCTGAAATAACAACTGCTCTCACAAATAGAAAATGACAAAATGTGAACACAGACCGAGTGATTAAACCTCTAAACTATTATTTAAATGTTAATTATTTAACACAACATCATGTAAAACAAATAAAGGAAGCATGGTGTACAAAAATGTAACCTTTGTGAAAATCCCTTAGATATATGTGAAAACTAAAGCAGTTGCTTTTCTTTGAGGTTACAAAAGTTTGTTTGGTGAAACTTTAAAGTCCAGAGTCTCAAGTCCTGCTGAGGGGTCAGGGATTGCCTACTGCAGAGTCCAAGCAAGCACTGTTTTAAATACAGGCTGAGCAGAAAAGTTGACTTATTTACAAACTGAATAACTAAAAAGTTTGTATTCTGCAATCTGCTGAACAAGCGCACAACCAAGGCAAAATTACCAAAATACTTCCCAAACTGATTTTAGCACAACACACACATCAAACCAATAGGAAAGTTTCACTTGGAAACCTGCAATTTAGATCTATCGTTCGGCCATTTTCACTTTCTCTTATCAAATACGGACTAAGTTTTCTTCATTTATTAAGAACAGTTTTTTTAGTTCCATTAAAGAGGTTAATTCTGTTGGATTATCTGTAACCGATTTTAATCCAGCAAAAAAAACAGCTCAAACAATTGGCATTAATTCTGACTCTTGAAAAGACTTCAACAGTTGTTAGAGCAGCTGTAGCACATTGAAGAATTTCAGAAACCTGATAGTATGTATCCCATACAAAGCAGAAAATGGGTGGACATTACTGGCTTATCCCAAAACCTGCATTTCTTCTCAGGGCTGTAATCTTGAAATGGTATGCAGTAAGATAATTGATTATAACCCTGAGAAGAAATGCAGGTTTATAATGAGCTCATTGTACCCAACAAATACAGATAAATGTTAAATAAATGTGATCTTATGCATAACTAACTTTAATACAACAAACAGCCCATTAAAATTCACAAACCAATTTCACAAATCAAGAAATCCATATACAATTTAAAAGGGGGGGCGCGTGGGGACAAAAAAAAAAAAAAAAAGAAAACTGTGGGTTTAAGGGGGGGGGGCTCCCTTAAAAAAACATTAATGTTTTGGTTTTAAATCTGTTAAAATGCAGACACTGAAGGAGCCATAGTGTTTAAGTACATACCTCTAATTCCTTAGAAACAGGATTCTGAACAGCTATAACTTGAATAGTCCTTTTTATAGGCAAAAGACCTCCAAACTCATCATGAGCCACCATACTTTATAATAATCCTCCCACAAGTCTTGCAGATTATCCACTTTAGAAACAGTCCTTGCTACTGCTCCTTTTTCATAAACTAGTCTCCGGTATGCTAAGAAACACTCACAACTCCTTCCCATACTGCATACTTCTCTTGCTGCAACTGAAGTGTGGACTGAAAAATGCTAATGCTTCATGGCAAATAAAGGTGGGAGGGGCAACCCCTATTTGCTTTCTAGGCGTGGTTTCCTGAAATAACAAATGTAATTTGCCGTTGACAGCTGGCACACCTACAGTCTGCTTCTCATATTACAGAGGCTTTACTTAGTGGCTCCAGACAAGGGAGAGACAGCTTTGCGTGCCATTACTATGTCAGCCAGCATGAAAAAGAACTACACAACATTTTAGTCTTGTATGGAAAAAAAAAAAAACCCACAGACATAGTTGCAAAGCACTGAGAAGTTTGTAACTTTAAGTTACGTGGATATTTATCTCTGCTAAACTTATGAAATTGAATATTTCAGCAACAAGAGTTACCTTTAATGGTAATTGTATTAGTAACAGTTACTTTAAAATGTTTACATTGTTTTTAAAGATATTTGACACTAATGAGAGCTACGGTTCCCACCTGGCGTTTGTTTTCAATTTATATTAATATTCAGTCAGGGAGATTCAATAAAAGTTCTTATTGTTAAAAATGGTGCTAACTTTGTCCCAACCAATCAGACATTATTTAATATTTGAAAGTGAACATCTGATTGGTTGGGGCAAAATTAGCACCATTTGTAACAATAAGAACTTTTATTGAATAACCCTGTGTGTATTTTTTTTATTGGTACACAATTTTTAAAAAAAGATTTACAGCCAATCACAGGCGCCGTTGCTTATCCGGCCCCTTCTGCAGTTCCATGCACGGAAAAGGCAAGGAAGCCAGGCAGAAGGCAGCCGAGGGAATGAGGGCTGGTAAGTAGATTTAAAACACATTTCAGCATTGTGAACCTTACGAGGTTGAGGTTTTGGGGAGCAATAAGGCTGAATACAAAAGTTTGTTCGTGGGGTAGACATACCCTTTAATTATATAACATATACCCAAGTATTCTAATTTATTTTGGAAGGAAAAAAAATCAACTTCATACCCGTTGCTATGCCCTAGTGTGTTCAATAGTGAGCGGCCATTTCATGCCCTTCAAGAAAATACTGTTCTTTTTAATTTAGAAAGCATATGTGTTTCAATTAATTTTCCCATTAAATGCTCACATAATGAATGCATTATGTGCTTAAAGGGCATCTCCACCCCAAAATTAATTTTTTGCTGTAGTGTAGGGACCCCCAACCCAACCCTAACCGCCATGTTTAAAACTTTAAAAACTAGTGCATAACATTCGTTCCCTTCTAGCTCTGGGGCAGAGGGGAGAAGCAGAAATCAGGTGATGTCATTCAACCGACAACAACACTCCAGCACACGAGTTTAACATGGACTGGGAGACACCTAAAGCTGGGTACACATGGTCCGATCCTTCCCCCTGACCAACTGTTCAGTACTTCCGACCGGTCGGTTAGGAGGAAGGACCGTCTGTTGCGGCAAAAGTAGCAGTGGCCAACAGTTAGCCGTGACAAGTATGTTCAATAGAGGACAGCATGATTGTCCATGGTTTTTAGACGTGTCCAAATGAATGGTTGCGGCCAAACAAACGAACCCTCCAATATTTTAGTCCAATCGACCAATACACTGAAATGTTGGTTGGTCAGGCTGAATTATTGGATCATGTGTACAAATCAGTGGAGGAAGCTCCAGTGAATAACAAAGCCAACCTTCTGGTTGATGACATTTGTGCATTGGATATTGTTGCCAAAACACACTTAGCACACCTTAAGAAAAGTAAACAGTCAGGTGGGTGATTCATTGCTGTTACAAAATCTGTAACGTTATCAGAGTTGTGTCACTTTAGACATGTCCTTGCGTGGAATAAGTGTATATTTCAGTTAAATGTTTAGCCTAGATGTAGTTGTGTAGTTCAAAAAGAATTAAGAGGATGTGCCCTTGATTTTTTTAGGCTAAATAAATCTATGATAAGTCTGAGACAGTAGCATGGGACAATGTTTCCAAGATTTTTCAATATTAGTACAACGATACATTGGCAAACTGTGCTGGCCACTGGAAGTAATTATATTTCCAGTTTCTGCACGCTTACAGAGCACTCCAGCTCCCCCTGCTGCTGGCCAAAGAAATGGTGATGTACTACATACAAGAAGAAGGTTCAAGGCAGCAATTTATGGTTCAGGAATTCTTCCCCCCGCTTTAAATTAACAGGATAATGACCATTCAAAACTTTTAAAATCTAGCATACAAAAACCACACATTATCATTTTACTAATAAGCTGCCTTCAAACCACAGATGGTTTGGAGATAAACATTTGGAAATTTATTTACAACTAGGCTAACTAATATGGTTAGAACTCTATAATGACATAAGGGGAAAGGTAGGAGGGGTAATGGAATTGATAAAAGGGTACATGTTATATCCACCATAACTGTCCAAGATACAGTGATCTAAACCTAAAAACAAAATATACTAGTACATGGTTTGGATCATCTAAATATGAAAATGGACTTCCTCTGGGCTGGGTCTAACTTGGCTAATAGTTTTTCCAGCACAAGCACGTGGTCAAATTATGTCAGAATACCCAACTGCACATGAGCTGGAGACAAAACCAGTTTAAAGGTCCATACACACGTGCGATCGCGGGTGTCGGCCTGTGTATGGGCACTTTATCGGGCGAAATGGCCACTCGTTCGGATATCGCGCGGCGGATCGGGCAACGATCTCCGAACAAAAGGTCATTTTCGATGATAAAGTGCCCATACACGGGCCGATTCATACACATAGTGTGTCACGGTCTGGCACCCGCGATCCCACATATGTACAAACCTTTTTTACCATTTTTACAACATTAACAAGCAAGGTGGGGAATGATGAATAGCTACTTAATTTGCTATTTACCATAACTACAAATGCCAATGACCAGTTCCAGGTGCTATGGGACAGGTAGCAATTTAAGTAAGCTAAATATTAGATAAAACATTAGGTAAGACATAGTTAACCCACCTGAAAGGCAGGAAGTTTAATGACCGATTGAGATTTTTTTTTTTTTTTTAAAGTGTTTTTTTTTTTTTTTAGCACAAATTAAACATGTTGAAAGTTCCACAGTATGTTGTATTTTAAGGGATGTCCACCTAAAAAAACCCACTTTTTAGTGATTGGCTGAGAGGGCTCCCCTGCGCTAGCCAGAGTCCTCTAGGATGACAGGGAAGAGGCAAATACCTTTTCACATACAGGAAGGCTCCTACTTTTCAGTTTCCTGGACTTTAGATAGGTACTGCAGGACAACCATTTGGACCATAGGAGTAAGGTAAGGATTTTTTTAACACTACAAAGTGGGGCCAGCAGTGGGTTAAATTTTAGTTGGGGGTGGACATGCCCTTTAATTGGCTAAGAAATAATTTAAAGCTTAAAATGCAAATTAAAACCTTATATGCTTTTACGGAGTTAAAGGGCATGTCCACCCCCAAAACTATAATCCCCCCAACTACTGGCCCCACCATGTAGTGTAGTTTAATCCTTACCTCACATCCCAGCTCCATAGGGTTCTCCTATGGGTTCTCCTGTAAACCCCCCCACCCCCAAAGTCTCAAAACTAACCACCAGGAGGATAGCAGGTCTCTGCCTGCTATCTAGCCTCCGGTAGATATTTGCCATGCGCACTGCCGCCTTCTCCCCCTCCCTCGTTCTACATCCCTCCCCCCTTATATGCTGCTCCCCCATGTCCCCCGCCCCAACCGCATGTTTTTTTTCAAAAAGCTCCCCAAACTCTTACTTACCTCTCCGCTTTCCTCCGCTGCACTGAATGACCGGCAGCCGCGTCCGTTGATTGGCTGCCGCTCAGCCAACACAGACGCGACTGCCGGTCCCGCCCTCTGCTTGCATTCTCGCAAGCAGAGGGGCGGCGTGCGGCGGAGGATCGAGGGGAGGTAAGTAGGAGTTTGGGGAGCTTTTTGAAAAAAACAAACATGCGGTTGGGGCTGGGGGACATGGGGGAGCAAAATATTAAAAATGTATTTATGGGGTGGACATACCCTTTAAGGAAAATATAGGAACAGAAAAACAAATAACAGAAACAACCAGAAAAAAGAGCAGAAAGGTCAAGCTAGGTAGTACAAGGGCACAGAACCCAAGAGCACTCCAACTGCATATAAATACCATCCAATAATATACAAAAAAACGGAGGGCTAATACACACCTCGTCAATAAATAACGGTCTGGAGGTGGACACCACACTATATATTAAAAATATCAAATAGTTTTTATTGTAATTTTCCCCCTATCCATTTAAATGCACACACAGAAAAACACCATAAAATATAAAACAAATAGGCACATCAGTTCCATAGGGAACAAGAAATAAGTATCGGCAGAATAACCCCTGCAGGAATTACAGGGAACAGTTACTATGAATCGATTCGCAGCCCATAAGTATGAATATGGAACATATCCAGTCCTGATTGTATACCCCAACACAAAAGCCAAAAATATGAATAGGGCTAAGATGAAGGACAGTCAATAGGTAACTGGGCTCAAAAGTCTAAGGAATGGTCTCACCCAGTAGTGATCAAGTCCCACAAAGTCCAAGTCCAGATCCACGAAAGATGACAGCCATCCGGAATGTCCGTTGGTAAGCTAATCAGAAAAAATCTGTTACTTTCACTGCTGGGTAAATGCCATCCTGCTCCGCGTGCCTGATGTGCTATCTCAAGAACCGACCGAAGCACGTTGCGGGAAACACGTCCCTTCTTCCGGTCACAGATTATACAGTCCAATAGAAAAGCTTAAATACCCCTTTTCCTGGTCACATGATTGTATAGTCCAATAGGAAAGCTTGAATACCCTTATTCCGGGTCACAAGATTCATGCTGCAATAGGAGGGCTTTATTACCTAACACCCGTGTATACACACAAAAGTCCCATGGGAAACACGGGACACAGGAAATTCAGTTCCTGACTCTACATTCAATTCAATGTGTATGCAACAAATGGCTATGGGGACCACAATTATTAATCCACATACAAGCTATACAATGGGGTCAAGTAATTTATATAGGGGGGAATAATATGACATCTATTACAGATTATCGTACAATAGGAGAACAAACCCAGTAAGGCTGAATACTGAATTATAGCCGATAGGTCATATAAGAGAGTTTGGCATTCAATATAGCCCAAGATTAAAGGCAAGTAAACAAAATTAAAAATAATATCAAAAATAAACTTCAAGGAAAACGTAATACCCAGTAATACCCAGAGAACACCTTGGGGAAGGAACACAGCTTAAAGAAACATGTGGTACTGCAGTTTCATTCATCCCCTTAGGAGATGCTCTTCATAACATAAATCCACCTGCTTCCCTCTGGAGGATCTTTCTATCCCAGTCTCCACCCGTATGGGTGGTAGCACCTTTTCAATCCCCCAGACGGACAAGCAGTCTGGATTGGAGGCATGCTGCAACCTAAAATGTCTTGCAACACTGCTTTCCTCCTTATTGTGCTTAATAATATCCCTACATATAATAAAGGGCAGCCACATTGAAGGGAATATATATCACACCTTTTGATCTACAATTAATAAAGCTTTGGAATATAAATTCTTTGCCATCCATATTAGAAAAGCTACATCGCTTTACCATGAACTGACAGATCTTACATCTGCCACATTTGTGGTTGCCCTTAGTGCGACCCTCCGCAAGCCAAGAGGGTTCTTTTGTGGGTGAGAAATCACGCAAGACTAATGATTGACCCAATGTAGGAGCCCTGCGGGGTGTTATTCTTGGTGTTTGACCTACAAAACTGGAGATGGATTCATCCGACAAGAGAATGGGCCAATGTTTCTTCAACAATTGTTTCACCCCAACCCAGTCATTATATATCAGTTACAACACATTAGGGCTCATATTGGCTTTAGACTTATTACCAAATATCAGATTTTCAGTTTTGGAAAACTTGGCTCTTTTATAGGCCTTTCTTAGCCAACTCGCAGGATACCCCGTCGGAGAACCTGACAGAGTTCCGAGGCTGCCTTCTCAAAATCACTTAGGGAGGTACAGTTCCGTCGTGCCCTTAGGTATTGTCCCACAGGGATCCCCTTGAGTAGGGGTGTGGGGTGCATGCTCTGGGCACAAAGCATACTGTTCCCCACCGATTCTTTCCGAAATAACTCCGTAGTCTACTACCCACTTTCTTAATACTGAGGTCCAAGAATGGTATATAGGGCATATCGTATTGTAAAGTGAAATGTAGGTTCCAATTGTTGGAATTCAGGCGTTCAACAAATTTACGTAAAGCCTCAATTGACAAGTCCCACAATATGAGGACATCGTCTATATAGCGACCCCAGAACAAAACATGATTGATGTCTGAAGTTAATTCCTCATCAGAGAAAATTGAATGCTCCCAAGCCGCCAGGTAGAGGCCCGCATAGGTTGGAGCACAAACCGTACCCATGGCGGTACCTCGTACCTGGTGGTAGTATCTGTTTTCAAAAGTGAAAAAATTATTGGTCAGAATGATCTCTAGTAACTGCAGTACCAACATGGAGTGTCCTTGTATTTACTACTGGTGTTGATAGGAAATTCCTGACCACCTCAATGCCCAAATGATGGGGTATGGAGGGATATAGGGCTTCAACTTCCAAGCAAACCAGGATTGTCTCATCTTTAATATGGATGTTGTCCAACCTCCTGAGAAAATCCAATGTGTCCTTCAGGTAAGAGGGGACAGTGTCCAAAAATGGACGTAATGCCCGATCCACAAAGCGTGAAATATTCTCTGTTGGACTACATGGATTTATGTTATGAAGAGTAGATCTCCTAAGGGGATGAATGAAGAACTGAAGTACCACATGTTTCTTTGAGCTGTGTTCCTTCCCCAAGGTGTTCTCTGGGTATTACTCCAATGTTTTCCTTGAAGTTTGTTATTTTTGATATTATTATTTTAAATTTATGTTCACTTGCCCTTTATCTTGGGCTATATTGAATGCCAAACTCTCTTATATGACCTATCAGTTATAATCAGTTTCAACCTTAGGGGTTTGTTCTCCTATTGTACGATAATATCTGTAATAGATGTCATATTATTCCCCCCTATATAAATTACTTGACACCATTGTATAGCTTGTATGTGGATTAATAATTGTGGTCCCCATAGCCATTTGTTGCTATACATATTGAATTGAATGTAGAGTCAGGAACTGAATTTCCTGTGTCCCGTGTTTCCCATGGGACTTTTGTGTGTATACACGGGTGTTAGGTAATTAAGCCCTCCTATTGGACAGCCCGAATCATGTGACCCGGAATAAGGGTATTCAAGCTTTCCTATTGGACTATACAAATCATGTGACCAGGAAAAAAAGGGTATTTAAGCTTTTCTATTGGACTGTATGAATCATGTGACCCGGAAGAAACGTGCGTCGGTCGGTTCTTGAGATAGCACATCAGCCACGCGGAGCAAGACGGCATTTACCCAGCAGTGAAAGTAACAGATTTTTTCTAATTAGCTTACCAACGGACATTCCGGATGGCTGTCATCTTTCGTGGATCTGGACTTGATCACTACTTGGGTGAGACCATTCCTTAGACTTTTGAGCCCAGTTACCTATTGACTGTCCTTCATCTTAGCCCTATTTCATATTTTTTGGGCTTTTGTGTTGGGGTATACAATCAGGACTGGATATGTTCCATATTCATACTTATGGGCTGCGAATCGATTCATAGTAACTGTTCCCTGTAAATTCCTGCCAGGGGTTATTCTGCCGATACTTATTTCTTGTTCCCTATGGAACTGATGTGCCTATTTGTTTATATTTTTATGGTGTTTTTCTGTGTGTGCATTTAAATGGATAGGGGGAAAATTACAATAAAAACTATTTGATATTTTTAATATGTAGTGTGGTGTCCACCTCCAGACCATTATTTATTGATGAGGTGCGTATTAGCCCTCCGTTTTTTGTATATTATTGGATGGTATTTATATGCAGTTGGAGTGCTCTTGGGTTCTGTGCCCTTGTAATACCTAGCTTGACCTTTTTGCTGTTTTTTCTGGCTGTTTCTGTTCTTTGTTTTTCTGTCCTCTTTTTTATTATCTATTTATCCTATTGGCCCTAGGTTGTGCACCCGCTTTATTGGTGTTGACGGATTTTAATCAATTATGCCCATTACACAACTCTTTGTGTACTTGACACCCCTTTTCTTCTTATAATTTAAATAGATTCAAGTGCACCTGCATTTTGAAATATGTACTTTTTTATTGTGGATTTATATAGCACCAACATCTTCCATATCAGTTTGTACTTCTTTGTACTTCTAATAAACCAATATTCTGCACTGTTCATTAGGGAAAGTTTTAGGTTTCAAAGGCCTAAAGTTAATTTGTTACCTTGAAATCAAAACTGCAGAGGCTGAGTGAATCATCCTCCTTTTCACGTCGCTTCCTTTTCTGGAAGGGCAAAACAATGTTTTTAGTATATTCAAAAACAATACATAGGTGTGTGGAAGAATGACAATTGAATGGATATATATGCATACGTTTAAAAGCATGACATATCTGTGTATGTCATATAGGTACCGGTATATGATAATATAATAACAAATGCATTCACATGAGTTTAAACACCAAAATGTATTTGCTCGTGTCATTTGCCCGGGAACGTTCATGTCATTTTATGCATGAAAACTTTGTTGACCATTAAAAACGTCAGAGGATGTGCAATTGTTAAGGTGGATCTAGATAGATTGTCACATTGGGATGCTAAGTGGCAGATGAGATTTGATGTAACGTGATGCATTTTAGACTTTTTGTGTTAAGTAAATCCCTGTTGGAAAAGGATCTTTTGGCCTAATTTACCCATAGGTAAATTCTGCTCTTTACCCATAGGTAAATTCTGCAATCTGTTAGCGCAACATCAAGTCTCGATTGTGGCGGCTGCACGAGTACAAATGCAAACCAATTTACCACTATTTGAGTATATGTCTTAGCTGGCGTTAAATACTTAAGTGCCGGTGAGATTCTGAGATTCACCCAGAGTCGTGCAGCCTCTGGTAAATCTACTATGGGAGATTTGCCTAGATCGCTTGCGCCTCTGGGAGAAACTCCCTGTTGAAATTTTTGGTGGATAAACTTAAAGGAAGCAAGTAGTGCCAAGCAGCAACAGCTTGAGCCAACAAGATATTGTCTTGTATAAAGAGGTATGGGTTCAAGGGAAAAGAATGTTATTCTCCCTCTTTACAAAGCATTAGTAAGGCCTCATTTGGAATATGCAGTGCAGTTTTGGAATCAAAAAGAACATGTAAGGGTTCAGAGAAGGGCTAAAATAATTAACTGAATGGGGGGCTTGAATCACTATCTGGGGCATTGTTCACCAATAGAGGACACGAGGACATCCCTTAAGACTTGAAGAAATAATTTTAGTATTTAAGTTCAGAACGGCTTCCACTGTAAGAACAGATAAACTTAGTAACTGTCTTGCATTGGATGTGGCAATGACAAGTTCATTGGATAGTTTAAAAAAAAAAAAAAAAAAAAGCTGGATGAATTTCCAAAAACAAGAAATGTTGGAGGTTACTGTCTACATAAAGTAGTTTTGATCCACAAGGAACACCTTTTAAAGAGAAGTAAAATGTAATTAGCCTTTTGAAATCACAGAGGCATAAAACACACTAGGCAGTACTTTTCCTAGTTCAAATGTGATTGAGAAAATTATAAAGTAGGTGTGGTATGTCTATGTTAAACAATTTGAAGCTGAATTGTAAGGATGTATACAGGTATCAGATCTGTCAGAGCGGCAAGGGACAGGGTGTTGTAAGTATACAGCTACATCTTTGGGTAAGGCAAGTAAAACGTAACCGGGGTTTGGGGGGTCCTGTTCCTTTATCAAAAATTTCAATGGGTGGACATGAATTCAATTCAATAAAGATTTGTAGGATGTCCACACACAAAAAAAAAAAGACTAATTTTCTTATAGAGTTTGAGGACTGGTTCCTAATGTCAAAAATAATATTTCATGCCTTAGAAACACATTTAATCTATATGTACACACATTCACTTCTCTCCCTTCCATGCATGTGTACATGCATGCAAATGAAGCTGGAATTCCCATTCCTGAATGGATCCAGTATACAAGTTGGGAAGACAGAGCAGACTTGACTGTACTGGCAAAATCTGAAAGGTGATTTCCTTTAAATGAAAGCCAAACAGAAGTACTGCTTGCATAAAAATGTTAAATATTACGTGGAACAGCAATATGTCAGCAGTTATCCTTTACACACTAAAATAAGTAAAATGTGCTTACCAGAGTAAAATCCCATTGAGTCCCAGGGGTGAGAAAGGTGAAAGAACTTCCTCTTCTAAGGGAACGCCTAAAAGAAAATAATTACCCAGGGTGAAAAATTCTACTGTAAAGAACAATTTACATTACAATGTTTTGATTATTGAAATGAAGGGTGTATTGTCTTCACACACATACGGGTTCATTCTTCATCACGTCTCTCTTCTTAGGCTAATCAGATGCCTGGCCAGCTTTTAAGCTTTTGTTCTTGCAAAAATTATAAATTTATATAGCACCAATATATTCCATGGGGGTTTACAATTACAATGATACATTTACATCAGACCTTCCACAAAGAGCTTACAATGCAAGCACTTTAACGCATATAACCTATGGGTACGTTTAAAGCGTATATCCACCCTAAAAATAAACTTTTAGCATATTGTAGGGGACCCTAGCCTACCCCAACTACTAGGTTTGTTTGTTAAAAAACAATCACAGACGCAGCTGTCGGTCTGGCCCCCTGCTTGCAGTTAAGACAAGCAGAGGGCCTGGATCAGAGTCCCGGGGGAACAAAGGATTTTAAGTAGAGTTCTGCAGCTTTTTTTTTTTTTTTTTTAACAGAAAAACCTAGCGGTTGGGAGTGGGATAGGGTCCCCTACAATATGTAAAAGGTTTTTATAAAGGGTAGAAATACCCCTTTAAGGGTTGACATGCCCTTTAAACTCGTGCAGTATAACTACATTGAAACAAATACAGTCTTCTTCATATTCTAATGGGAATACTGAATAGCCTTGCATCATGCTCATGTCAGGGATGTCAAACTTTTGCCCCACTAGATGTTTGAAAACTAGGACTCCCAGCATTCCTTGGTTGCAGAATGCAGGGAGTTGTAGTTTTAAAAAACATCTGAAGGTAACACAGATGTAACATGGCAGCAAAAGCACGTGACCTGCATACAGAGTGTGTTGCGGGTTTCACCCTTTTGCGGCCTTAGGGATCTTGCAAAAGCTAGTTAACACGTGCTAAAATCTCACAAGTATAAATAAGGGATCTTGACCAGGCAGTTTTGGCAGGAATTTTTACTGACCTACTGGCACACATATTAAACTACATCTAAATTCTTTATTACATCACAAGTGTTCTCTCAAGAATTTTTTCCATCCGGGTGGCATGAAAAAGTAGCCACCCTAGGGAGAACACTGCCTAGCATATTTGTGTCTAATGGATATGAACCCAGGAATTTAGCACTGCAAGGCACCAGTGCTAACCACTAAGAAGCCCAGTTATGATACTTGCTATGACCCAAATAAAATAAAAACAAGAATCCTTTCTTTCTATACGACGCTATGATACATGCACTAGCATTCAATGAAAGTTTGTAACTTAAATTTTTGTGTTTTCTTTAAAACTGGAATCCAGTTTCTTCAGTCACAAGGGTATCTCCAGCAGGAGAAAGCGTTCAGGGCATGTTTATAAAAGGTTATGTTATAAGGAGGTCTGTAGTTTTATATTTTACATGCTAAACCCCCCCCCCCCCAAAAAACAGCAGTGAAAACCGATTAAGTGCCTTGGTAATGTGCCTTCTGAGGGAGAACAGTTGTGTGCAGCATCAAATACCAGACAGCTGCACAATTGGAAAGAGGAAGAAAAATAAATAAAGTTCCTAGTTCCCTATGCTAAGCTATATTTTAACCACCAACACTGTAAGCAGTAAAATACATTCACAACCAACTTAGCAGGAGAAATATAAATCCTGTTTGCACGGTTTGACTCTGATGGCAAAACCACTCACCTCTTAGTAAAAGGTTGGCACAGGAAGAGTAAAACACTTCCAGAATTGTAAACAAATTTATTCCAATTATTTTCTATTAAGCCAGAGCTGGTTGGCATTGGTTATGTCAGACACAACAGACAATTGAACATGTGTGACGACTTGGTCTGTGTCATTTATTTATCTGCGGGATGGACCAATAGGGACTTCCAAGTAGCGGCCACACAACTTAGGACTTTATGGTCCTTTAAAGTCAAATCCAACGTATATTCCAGATTAGCATACACTACTTCACCCTGATATTTCAGCCAGATGGATGGCTGCAGAAACTAGAGGCGGAAAGGTTTTTAAATGAAGCCTTGACAACAGGCTATGGCAAGTTACCATAGGATGGTACTTAAAGGGGAACTGTGGTCTCCACAACAAGTTTAAATGAAAGGCCAGTATCCTACCTTTAAAATGAGCCATCAACCACCACTCTACATGCTCCACAGCCCAAGATATAAAGAAATTACTGACCAGAAAGTTAATGGGTGGGAGGATGACACCTGATATTCCTAAGGCTGCTCCTCCACCTCACCGCACAGCCTCAGACTTCAGTTACAGGACAGGAGAAAGGAAGTCCCTCCCCCTCCCTTCTGTGGGAAGATCCCCACAGAGAAGGGAATCTACAGCCCTACTCTCCCACTATGTGAAAACAGCCTTTTCAGGCAGAGTTCTCACTTTTCTGTAGGGAGGGGTCTGAGTGGCCACAGCACCCGTGAGTGGGCAGGGCCACGGCACCCACGAGTGGGCGGGGCCATGTGGGGCTGTAAGGGAAGGGGCCGAGGGGGCCTGCAAATGGAGGGACCATGGGGTCCATGAGTGGGAGGGGCCAGGGGGGCTTGCAAGAGGAGGAGGAGACACAGGGCAGATTGACTGTCATCCACTGACATGCTTTCAGAGCAGGAAGTGCAGGGGACCTGGTGATGCTGCTGACATATCACAAACAAAAATGTTTTCAAAACTATGCAAAATAAACAATGAAAATAAACTGCAAACATTCTCAGGAGAGCAATTCCTATCAATTTACCTAAAGTCATTTTTGGACCACAATTCCCCTTTAAGATCTCTGCACAATCTCTCCTTCTACAGCCTGTGCTACTTAGGCTGGGTACACACGGTTGGAATTTTTGTTGCGACTGAGCGTTCGGCTGGGATAAATGACTGTCAGTCGCGGCAATAATGGCCGTGGCTGACCGATCGTGCGGTCCCACAGGGAACCGCATGATCGCCCGTGATTTACCGACCGTTCCGATCGCCTGTTCGGCAGATACAGACATACTGCAGATTGAGCTCGGTTACGGCCAGCTTCCCCACAACATCCGATAATTCTGTCCGATCAATACACGGTAAATATATGCTGGTGTGTACCCAGCCTTAGGGGGTGAGTAGGTAACAGGAGGGGGGTGGGGGGTGGTTTGAGTTCAAAGGGTGAGTGAACCACAAGGCAGAGAGAAACAATACACCCCCAGGCTAACAGTAATCTCTACACATTTATAAACAAGATTTTTGCATATTTATATCCATTCTCAATACAATGGAGAAAGAGGCACTCATCAACATTGCTTGTAAGTGGGGAATTGACTTTAAGGGTATTTCCACCCACCATCAAAACTTTTAACCTAACCTAATTATCCCCCAAAACCTGGCTAGGTTTGAACGGGTGTATGAGGCTCCTAAATATACTTAAACAGACTTGTTGCCTCGGCTCTCTGCAGCTGCTCAGTGCCTTTTCTGTGCAAAGCAGCAGGAGACGTGATGTCTCAGCCAATCACTGACATTGCCTTTTATATTTAGGAGCCTTGTACACACTTTTAAACCTAGCATGGTCTAGGTTTTGAGAGGTAATTAGGTTAGATTTAAAGGGACACAAGTGAAAAAAATTACGTGGCTTTAACATTTTCTATATATTTAGAGCAGTCAGGAATTCACTTCTAGTTCGTATACATTTTGCTTCTCTGCGCCCAGACCGTCACGGAATCTGAGGCACAGCTAGAGTGGGGAGCATATTTGGGACTTCAAGCAACCAAAAGCATTTACCCTGTGATTTTGTGTTACTGAGAAAGTGAAACTGCTTTACTATGAGAAGGGAAGCACACTGGCAGGTGTGATCACTGTTCAAATTTTGTTGGCGAGGGGAGGAAAGGGACTTTGAAATTGAGTTCTTTATGTATAGTGCTACATTGGGACTTCAGTAACAGACACCTCAAACAGCTGCCTCCAGGGTTGGGTGTTAGCTGCATACACAAAAAGAGCAACTTACTTTTCATGATCTTAATGCCGAATCAATGAACCATGCAGTGCCAAAGGAATGAGCTTTGCTTTTATAGAATGGATAGTCTACATAAAGTGTGCCAGGGCCTAGGATCTGCAAATAGAGTGGGTGATTGACAGTTCTTTATGGACTAGCTGTGTCCCAACCCTTTAATAAGAAAAACTACCAGAGTTTATAAAAAAAATGAGGGCTAAGTAGATTTATGATTAAGACAAAAGTTCAAGCAGTCTAAAGCTGGGTACATACCATCCAATAATTTGGCTCGACCGACATTTCAGTGTATTGGTCAGTTGGGCCGAATTATTGGATGGTTTCTGGACGAGACGAATGATTGGATGCATCAGAAAACCACAGCCGATCGTGCTCTATATTGTCAGACGCAGCTACTTTTGCCTCGACCAAGAGTCCTTTTCCTGGCCGACAGACGGTAGGAAGGATTGGAGGTGTGTACCCACCTTATACAATTAAAAATGTTTAGGGCACGGCCACACTAACGCAAACACAATCGCATGCGATTTCATGTGCGATTTCATTGTGTTTGCGCATGCGTTTTTGAAAAACATACGCGGTTTAAAATGCTGAACGCAAATCGCAACGCACCCGAAAACGATTTCGGGTTGACGCGTTTTCAGTGATCTGAAAAAAACGTGAACGCATAAAAAAAAAAAAACAGCAGTGCGGCCTAGCCCTTAAAAGCACAATTTAGATGATTTTCTATAAAAGCCCAGTATGCACAGCTGGCTTGGGAAACAAATTGCACTGAGAATTATGGAATATCTATTCAAATTAATTCTAAAAATTTAAAAAAAAAGGAAATATTTGTTAATTAATAATTAAGGTATAGAAATACCAATGTGTGGAAAAATAATTGTGTTTTCTCCTTAATGATACACTGCCATCAAGTGGTACTGCAAGATCACTGCATTGGTAACACACATAACATGATTACGAATTATAAGTATGCTGTTTAAAAAAAAAAAGTTAATGTTAGAGGGAAGCAAGCTGCAGCTATAAAAATTTTTTGGCTATTTTGGCGCATGTGTGAAACTACCGGAATTCACCTGTTGAGACCAAGGAAGCTGGAGGAGCCAGGAGATCTTAGTGGGGCGAAGCTACAAATTGCAATTTACAGGATGATGGAGCCAGCAACTTTAAAGCAGTAAAGGTAGGCTTGGAGGTGGGGGACGGATCTTTTTTTATTTGGACGGTATGGATCTTTTTCGATTTGTTCAATTTGGTACAATAGCGGTGTTCACCCAGCTAAGGTGGATTATAGGAGCTGACCCCTAGTACCTACAGGTACTAGGGGTCATAAATCACCCAGCAGTCACAGCAAAGGGAGAGGTGAGACAGCTTGTTGAATGTTTGTAAATTTGCTCTGTCTATTGGAAGAATGTTGTCTGGAGACTTTAGTTCTGTGAAAAAAGAAATCTTCACTTGAGGAAGATAGGGCTGTAATCATATAACTAGCTTGATCTTTCAAACATTTTTTTATTTATTTATATCTTCTTTAAAGGAGATCTACAGTGGAAGAACCACCTTTAGGTTTGAAGGCTACTTTACACAGAATTTACTGACCTATAGATGCATCGGTAGTTTCACAGTAACAATATACCCATCTAAAGTTAAACAGTTGGGGGTCTCCATTTTTCAGCTATAGACTTGCTCGGTAGCTCTAAATTTCCCACAGTGTTATGTTCCTTAGGGGCCGTGAAACATTTTCAATCCATTTACAACTTTTCTAATGCATGTTGCAGACTGCATTGTATACAATGCAAGTGATTTGTTTTGTATGGATTCATTAAAGGGCAAGTTCACCCCAAAAAAACCTTTTCTTTAAATTGTATATTATGCCCCCAAACCCCACTTTCACACTTTTCCCAGTTTTCAAAAATGCTCCTAAACTTTTTTGCCATTTAGGTGCTGCCCCCTGCTCCTGTTTCGAGCAAAAACAGGAGCAGGTGACTTCTGCACAGACAGCTATCTTCCTTCCTGGTTGTGGCTGTCAGGCCATTGGGCGCGACGTCACGGCGCACCTTTACTGACATCCGCAACCAAGAAGTGGAGCGGCTGTCAGCTGCAGAGTACGGAGCGGCGAGGGTACGGAAAGCTTCCAATAACGTGAAACCGGGTTTGGGGGGAGGGTAATATACAATTTTAAGAAGTTTTTTTTCAGTGGACATGCCCTTTAAAAACACCTGAATGGGAGCTGCATAGACTGCAACTTTAAAAGGGAAATATATGTATATAGTAAAATTGTATTTATTTCAACAAATCACTGGTGTTTGTTCAGTTTCAAAGGAGTCTAGATTTGAATGTAAAAACTCTCAAATTTAATGTTAATTAACCTTAAATGCATATCCTCCAACATTCCCCTTTAATACACTTATAAAAAAAAAACAACATAGTACAGAGCTGTGGGGGGGGGGGGGACTTGTTCTCAGCACAGCTCTGTGCAATGCATTTCTCAATAGTGTACCTATTTAAAGGGGAATGTTGGAGGGTATACATAACAAAATAAACTATGTTGCCTTTAATCAGGTGGTAAAGGATGGTTGAACCTGTAGTTCAGCCATTAGGCAACAAATAAGAGATTTTCATTACTGAAAAATACATTTTTATTTATTTCTTAAATAACTTTTGCTTGTAAAGGATGCTGGGATAAGTAGTTCAGTATCAGCTAAGATCATTTTACTTATGTGTTGTTGTTAAAAATAACCATTGCTGCCCTAAGATATGCTTTTTTAGATCACTTAAGAACTATTTTAAAATTGTCCTGGTTGGTAGTTGAACTACACATCCCATCATCCACTATCAAACAAAGTGATATATAAAACAGCATCATTCAGAGCAGCAATTAATGCCACAACAATGAATGGCTATAATTATCCTAGTTAATGGTTATACTACAATTTTCAGCATTTCTTACCAGATATACAGGGCGATGCACCAATGGGCGCACCACTCCTGTTTTGGAGTTTAAGTCACGCTAACCAATATAACATCTGTTAGCATGACTTAAACTCCTTCATTGCAGCGGCTGCGTGGCTAACGCAAAAGTTAACCCCACAGCGACTGAAAATCTGTGTTATATGCCAAAAGCGTCATTCTATGGCGTCACAATCATGACCCGATTGCATGCTAAAAAGTGCACACTAGTGTTGGCCTGGCCACACTAGTTTCGCTGCGATACCTTATTTGCGCAATCGCAGCGCATGGCACCGCACAATGAAAACATGCATGTTCATGTTTCCAGTGCGCTTGGGTATACTGCAGCGTGGCCTCGACCTAAACAAGTAATTTAATAAGCGGTCTGACCAAATTACAATAGAGAACACAATTTAAAAGTTTGAGGCACATAGTAAACTGTTTACAAAAAGGAGTCACACGAAGAAGCAGATTCCAGAATACCCCCCAACATTCCCTTAAAAGGAGAAAGTCCCAAGACAACATTGTCCCAATAGAGAGAGCACATTCACAAACGCACAACAAGCTTTGCTGTGCATGCTGGGCAATTTATGAAAATAACCTGTGTGTACTAAGGGTCAGCTCCCATAATTCACCTTATCTGGGAACACCCAGCTAAGTGTGTGCAGTCTTGGTTCCTGGAAGCTGACAGCCAATCATGTTACAGTTCAGAGATTCCTCCCTCTGACACAGAACACAGATATCAGTGCATTTTTTGTGTAAACACATTAGAAATGCTCCTGTCCCAAACAATGATAAATTCCTAGGCTTTTCATACTAAAAAAGAATAGTAATCTTTGCAGTGTATGTCTTTGCTAGCATGGATGAAAGAAACATAAAATTTAACATTTCAGCAAAAAATAAAAGTAAGTATGGGGAATCGAACCAGCAACCTTCTATACTGTGTCTTTCTAAAATGAAAGCTTTCTACCACTAGGCCACAATGGCTAATTATAAGTAATGGACCAGTACATGTAGTCTTTATCTTTTGCTAGACACATAACAAAAACAAAAAAAGGGAACATGGGGAATCAAACATGTGTCCCAATAGTCTGATTTCTTTCCTAACCAAGCACTTTAGCAGAACGCACCACAGGTGAACACCCAATCAATAGAAGTAAATGTCAGTAAAATCAGTACACTGTTTTGTATTGCTACTGGAAGACTGTCAGCAATTCATGCTGGTTGGTAAATAAATAACAGAGCTGCTATAAAGTTTGTACACATGTAGGAAATATGGAAACAAAAAAAGCAATAAACCCAGGCAGTAGACTATGTTGTATTGTTTCATAAGTAAACTCGGGGATTCGAAGTTGTGACTTCTTGGTCTGTTAGTTCCTAAAAACACTGCATTTACATGGTGCGTCACCAGCAACTCAACTGTGATCACAGGTACATTTAGATACTTTCAGGGTTATTCAATAAAAATTCTTATAGTTTAAAATGGTGCTAACTTTGCCCCAACCAATCAGATGTAAGCTTACAAATGTTAAATAAGATCTGTTACAAATGTTAAGAACTTTTATTGAATCTCCCTGTTAATCTTTCGCTAGAAAGAGAAGCTAGAAACTCTGCACATAGAGACAGTGAATCCTGGGGTCAGTGGGTGTGGCTCTTTGAAGCCAACATGGGCTATGAGTTGTACTGGCAACAACATGGAAGCCTCCTTTGTTACAGAATCTATTACTTATATCTGCTAAATGCAAATAACTAGAGAAAAATCTTTCAACGTGTAGGTATTCTGGGGAGAAAAAAAATCACATTAGGATCTGAAAAAATGAAGTTTAGTTCTCCTTTATCTTGGCACAGCTCTGTGCAATGCATTTCTCACCTTATTAAAGTTCACTTCATTACCCTCCCACTGCAGCTCTGCACAATGTTGTTTCTATAAATGTACCCCCCCCCCCCAAAAAACCCCCCCAAAACTAAACCATGTGCTGTACAGGGTCTGCTAAAATCTTTACTATCCTGAAATATCATTTAAAGAGAAGAAAAACTAATTACAGGGCTATAGACATTTCAGCACCTCCTTCCCTTAACCTCTCTCAGTGGTCGTCCACAGAGACTCACCGTAATGGACACACACTTGACCTTGTCTTCACTCGGCTATGTTCCTTATCTAACTTTTCTAATTCTCCCTTTCTGCTATCCGATCACAACCTTCTCAAATCTTAGTTCATCTTTCCCAGCCTCTACCCCAAATGGAAAAAAAGCTACAAGACCAGTGACTTTTTTTCATTTAAAAAATGCTCTTCATCGGATCAGGAATGCTTTGTCTTTAGCCAAACATATTTCTCCTCCCTTATTTCCAAACAATCCCACAATTTTCAAAGTTTTCAATTCTTTGCTCGTTCCACCACCTCCTCCACCAACACCTTGTTTATCTACTGATTATTTCAGAGAAAAAAAACGTTAATATAAAATGTTTTTTCTACATGTTCTGGCTCATCTCCACAGCTTCCATCTCTGTTCTTACCAACTTTTCCACTATTACAGAACATAGACTTTTTAAGCCTTCTCTCCAAGGCCCATCTCACCACCTGTCCCCTTGACCCCATTCCTTCTTCTCATTCCCCATTTCTCATCTTCCTTTACACCAGCCCTAATGTCTCTTTAACTTGTCCCTATCCACGGGTAATTTCCCCTCCTCGTTCAAACATGCTATTGTATCACCTATTCTCAAGAAACCTTCTCTGGATCCATCTGCTCTATCCAGTTACCGGCCCGTCTCTCTTCTCCCGTTTGCGTCTAAACTGCTTGAACAACACGTCTATGCTGAACTGGTTAATCACTTTTCTGCCAACTCCCTCCTTGATCACCTACAGTCTGGCTTCCGTCCCAACCACTCCACAGAAACGGCTCTCACCAAAGTTACTAATGATCTGCTTAATGCTAAATCGGGGTACCACAAGGCCCTCTTCTCTTCTCCATTTATACCTTTGGGCTAGGTCAGATCATTAGTTCCTTTGGATTCCAATACCACCTGTATGCTGATGATACCCAAATTTACACCTCCGCCCGATCTTTTTACGCTGACATCCCGGGTCCCTGACTGCCTAAATGCCATCTCTGCTTTTATATCCTCCCGCTTCCTCAAACTCAACATGGATAAGAATGAACTTATAATTTTCCCACCCTCTTGATCTACCCCTATACCCAACACTACTATCTACATCAATGACATACCAATCTCCCCGACACCTTTCGTGCGATGCCTGGGAGTAACTTGACTCTGAACTTTCCTTTAAACACCATATTAATACCCTGTCTAACTCCTGCAACCTCTAAACTCACCTCTAGCTTACCTGGAGGAAAAAACAAGCAGCCATAACTATAATTTTATAAATATTTAATTCAAACAGGATTTAGCAAGCTGGTCTTTTCTAAAATCCATATGCACAGCTTTTATTGCATTACTATTTCTAATCTAATGTAGGTGAAGTATTAATGAGTTCTGATAAGTATACATGCGTAAGAGAGGAGTTTGCTATTTATCCTCAGTCACTAAGGCATGGCTATTGGGCATGTGCGATACACAGTGGGTACAGGGGGAGGAGCCAAGATGGCATCCCCCATGGCACAACTTTAAAACTACATACTACACTTCACTGTCATTAAGCTGATGTCACTGAGTAGGTTTATACACAATGCACTATTTTGTTTCTTTTATTCACTTTAGTTGTCCTTTAATATTGTGAAAAATGTTGAACCTCTGGCCCATGGCAAATGTGCAGTTTTGATTCTGATCAGAACAGTTTCTTAAAGGCCGGCACCTGATGGGATACAGATTTCAACAGTAGCGAGCACGCTTGGTCGGGACAAATAATTTCCGTGTGTACCCAGCCTTACATCACCAGAGGAAGGGGGCACTTATGTGTGGTCTTTAATAAATATTGGACTTTTATCTTTGGAGTGTGACCCTCAATTCGTTCTTGGTGTGTTTTTTGTATTCCAGTGAGGGTGGATACTTAGAAGAGTCTAAGTTTGCTTAAACCTCCTCTATGGCCAATGGCAAAGGTGCAGTTTTGATTCTGATCAGAACCTGATACCTGATCAGAACCCGATAGGTACAGACTTCAAAAATTTTAAAACAAAAGCATAATTCTTGCATGTATGAAAACAAGGACATTATCTGGTAAAAAATCTGTATGTTCTCTGTGTTTGCATAGTTTTTTTTCCAAGTGTTCTATTTTCATCTAGAGCACAAACTAAGTACTGGTGAGCCAATGCCGAGCAGTCTTGTCTGTACAGGCAACGCTATGTAATGCAAACAAATGTTCCCAAAGAAAATAATCTTAAATCAGGAAAAATTTATTTAAGACCAACGTTCTCCTGTATATGCTTTATATATTTTTATAGGAACTTTGCACTAGAAACATTTGTCATATAAACCAATATACGGTAGTTCAATCAAGATTCAAGTAATTAATTGCACAAAGGCTGTGGTTGTCAAATGTTTTCATTTTATGGAACATATGCAAATTAGTGTCATGGCATGTTTTCAATGCTGGCCTCTCACATGAGAAAATACAATCTCCAGCATAGATTTCAAACTGGCGGCACTCCAGATGTATGTTATTTATAAACACGCCACTTGTGTATGCAGTGCTGTACATTACAAAAAACAGAGTATACAACTAACGGGAAAATTGCAAGCAATTAAACAGATAAATTAAATAATGTTTGAAAACTACAACCCCCAGCCATCCCTGCGGGCAGTATGCTAGGAGTTTTCAAAACATCTGGAGGGCCACAAGTTTGACATCCCTGCTCTACAGTGCATGTTGAAATAGAATCTGAATATAATCTATGTGGTGTAAATGTACCGACATGGTACCTTTCCTATACTGGTCTTATAAAGGGACTGCACATAGACAGCTCAACAGTAGCTACTGTTGTTCTATTTTAACCCCAAGGGTAGGGGATTGGTAGGATTGCACCTACCATCTATAGGCCATTGCCAACTCTTGTGTGCTTGAGTGGATTTGCATTAGAGTAGACAGCTCACCTGTCATTAAGGGCCCAGTGAGCCTTGTGCTGACCATTTACCTGTTCAACCTTTTCTCTGAAAAGAAGGAAACTGTCCAACTGACCTTGCAGTTAAAATCTTACCATGTGTGCCCCCCCACACTCAGTCCTGCGGCCCCACCACACCACACTCAGCCCTGCCGGCCTTCACAGCCAATGGAACGTTGGTTTACTGTGATATTTAGTTCAATATCACTGGGAGGCTGAAGGATCGATTACACCATACAGGGAGCACATTAAATAAACAGCAGCCATAGCTTGTCAATGGCAGAGACACAATGACTGGGAAGGCAGGTCCTCGGACCCTCCACAATAAGCGTAAAAGCACCAGGCGCAGTGGGCCAAATATCTGACTGAACACCGCGCAGCTCGGCCCTGATTTATGACTATGCACCGACTCCCAGGAAATCCTACCTCCTCGAGATGCTTCCCTCGGGGGTGACCGATCCTCCGGCTAAACTAGAGACGGATGACTTCCTTTTAACTCTATTATTAGTTTTCTTGGCCTTGGCGGTTTGAGAAGGCGGAGTGAGACCGGCTGGAGGCGCCATTACCTCCTCCCCCTCCATGATGATCTAGTGATCAAACTACAACATAACGTTCCTCACAGAGCCTGGCCACCAGTTTGAAAAGAGCGGAAGACGTAAAGTGTCCAATCACATTGCAAAGCGAATGGTTGCTAGGAGACCAGGGGCATTACCAGGGCCGCATGCGTCCAAAGCAAGAGAAGGAGAAGCCACTGGTAGATCCTAGGCGGTGTGAAGAGTGACTATCCTTACTGGAAATGCTACGTTCATGTTGCCCGGGGCCGAGACATTCCTTCTGTATCTACATTATTGTGAATTTGAGCAAGATGACATCACACAGACACCCCTGCAGAAACTCAGTTCAGGGAACAAACAAAAATCTAATGCAAGATACGTATGTGAATATGCTCCATGGGATCGGGCGAGAATCGCTTAATGAATGGGCGTTCGGTTAGCATCGTTGATGATCTGACAGGTCGGAACCAATTCTAAATACTAAACCTGCATAGTACCCAGGGTGAGGACATCCCCCCATGGTACCTGACCCAGCAGGTCGTTTCCCTTCCCATTCCAATCCTTTTGCAGACAGGCAGTGTTTCGGAATGAACTGGAGCGCTGAGGGAAACCTTTAGGATTCATTAAGGGCTAGGCCACACTAGCACGTTTGCATACACGTTTTGCGCTCACTATTGAGCCTGCAATTTTCGCTAAACTTGAGATTGCTGGAAAGTAAAAATTCCCACGATTTCCGGTGTGCATGCGATTGCGCATACGTTTCCATTTTGGCAACGCATGCGTTCACCTTTTTGGTGCATTAACTCGTGTGTTTCCATAACAGAAAATGGCAAAATTGCATGCGCAAACGCACAAGAATTGCGCACACAATCGCATGCGATAACACGCAGTTTGGTGCGTTGTAGTGTGATCTTGGTCTAACACTATAGAGCATTGTGGTGTGATTTTCTGCAGAAACATCGCACCAACACTCTGCTCATAGGACTGAATGGCACAGTTCACACCTATGGGCTGCAATACAGTGCGTTGCGTGCAGAAGTTGTGTGTGTTAATTCACAGCAGCGGCATTGAAAATAACGGCCACCACCATGCGTTAATGCATCAGAACATAGCACAAAAGCGAGAGGTACCGCTGAGTTAAAAAAAAAAAACACATTGTGAACGTTGCCCAAGTAGAAAAGTGGATAGGTAAAGGACCCAGGGGTGAGGACATAACAATTTAGGTCCTAACACTGGGCACTATGCAGGTATGGAAAGGGGGACAACTGTCCTTTTAATTCTAAAGCTTGTGCTGCTTCTGGAACAATCTGGTAAAGGGGCAAGATCATGTGGAAGCTGTAAAGTGAGCCAGTTTCTAATTGCATGGTGTATAGAACCATATTGGATGAACGGGCCTCTTGGTAAACTACGTGCGCTCATGCAGTTCCCTATGGGACCGCACAATCAGCCACGACCATCAGTCATTTTCCCCAGCTGAGCACTCGCTAGTAGTGAGCGCTCTGTCGGGACAAAAACTCTGCTAGTGTGTACCCAGGCCAAAGAGTAACTGTTGCCTCTGCTGAACAGCTACACCTTCTGTCAATTTAATCAGAACCGAGAGTAATAACTGAAGGCCCTTTGGCTGGGTACACACCATCAGATCTTTCCGGGCAATAGTGTCGTGTGTCAGTCGGAACGAAATCTCATTGTGTGGGACACCAGTTTGTCTGTTACAGGCGATCTGAACCATCTGTAAATCATGGCCGAACTTGCGGTTCCCTGTGGGACCGCACAATCAGTTGCGTGAACAGTTGGCCATGCCCACTATTGCCGGGACCAACAGTCATTGGTTCCAACCGATCGGTCACAGCAAACGCTCGGGACAAAAAAGGTCCTACTGTGTGTCCTACCCAACCTTAGTGATTTTTTTTTTTTTTTTTTACAAATAAAGCCCCACCCCAAGCTTTTCTGGGATAGATCATTGTCACAAGGTGCTCCAACAATATTGCATCTGATGGGATTATTGGTTTTTAGACGTTAAAACTATCAATGTACCAAATTTGTGTATGGCCAGCATCAGATCGTAAGTGGCTTCCTCAATTCAGAGCTTTAAGGTTTGTACATACGTGCGATTGCAGGTGCTGACCCGTGACGCACGTTGTGTATGAACGGCCATTTCGGGCTCTTTATCGCCTGAAATGGAAGCTCGTTCAGAGATACGCCCGGCGATCGGGCAACGATCCCCGAACGAGCGTCCGTTTTGGACGATAAAGTGCCCATACATGGGCCGATTATCGCCCATTCGTGCATCGCTGGACAGCACCCACACATGTGTAGAAACCTTTAGTTACATTCTCTAGCATAGAAATAGTAGTCACAATGGAAATGACATGCAGTACAAGAAACAAACTACCATATCATGCATAGCATTTTTATTTAGATAAGCATCACAAATGGCGTTTACTTGAAAAGACATTATAACCCACCTGTGTTTTCCTTTAACCATAGTATGTATGTATATACACACACAAATCCTAAAGTGCCACAAGAGACATTCTACTGCAGTATCTAGTAAGTGTTTTTATACATACAGTTTTAAAGCCTTACTAAGATTAATTTAAAGCAATGGTTTAGTCAACATGCTTTTGTTCAATATTATTCAGTATTCATCTTCCTCATTATCTTCACCATTAGCATACTCTGTCCCCACTTCTTCGTAATCCTTTTCAAGAGCAGCCATATCCTCTCTTGCCTCAGAGAATTCCCCTTCTTCCATACCTTCCCCTACATACCAGTGGACAAAGGCCCTTTTAGAATACATCAGGTCAAATTTATGGTCTAATCTGGACCAAGCTTCTGCTATAGCTGTGGTGTTACTTAGCATGCAGACTGCTCGTTGGACTTTTGCCAAGTCACCCCCTGGTACTACAGTGGGAGGTTGGTAGTTAATTCCCACTTTAAATCCAGTAGGACACCAGTCAACAAATCTAATGCTCCTTCTAGTTTTAATGGCAGCAATGGCTGCATTCACATCCTTGGGGACCACATCACCTCTATACAAGAGACAGCAAGCCATGTATTTACCATGTCGAGGGTCACATTTCACCATTTGGTTGGAATATTCAAAACAAGCATTGGTAATTTCTGGCACAGAGAGCTGTTCATGGTACGCTTTCTCTGCTGAAATAATAGGGGAATAGGTCACCAATGGAAAATGAATTCTAGGATAAGGTACCAAGTTGGTTTGGAATTCCGTAAGATCAACATTTAAAGCACCATCAAATCTTAGGGAGGCTGTGATCGATGAAACTATTTGAGCGATTAACCTATTTAGATTTGTATAGGAAGGACGCTCTACATCCAGATTGCGGTTGCAGATATCATAAATAGCTTCATTGTCCACCATAAAAGCACAATCTGAATGTTCAAGAGTTGTGTGTGTTGTCAGAATAGAATTGTAAGGTTCTACTACTGCAGTAGATATTCTAGGAGCAGGATAAACAGAGAATTCAAGCTTCGACTTCTTGCCATAGTCAACAGACAGACGTTCCATTAACAAGGAAGTAAAGCCAGAACCTGTACCACCTCCAAAACTGTGGAAGACAAGAAATCCTTGTAGACCAGAACATTGATCAGCCTGCAAAAAAAAAAAAAAAAAGCACTCAAGTCAGAATAACCCACTTAACAGGTCATACTTACCTGAGGCACTATGCGAGGAAAAAGGGGAAAATGACAGACACAGCAGTGCTACAGGATTGCGGTTTGGGGTTGATATCGGACACAGGAGCAAGTGCTCCTCTCTTATAACTTTGATCAAGAACGTAATATGATTTGTTATATTTTTGGTAAACTAATTCTTTAAAGGGTTCACACAGCCAAGGAGGTGGCACATCAGTAAGCAGTTGTAAATCATTTGCTGTGACTGATGGCTTCTACAAGGAAGTTCAGGAGGCCTAACTTGCTTTAGGCACATCAGGTACACAGGAGAGTACCATAGTGTTTGGGGGGGGGGGGGGTTCCTAAAACTTAAAATTGTTGCTGCAGTCTATCCAAAATGATAGCAGTAAGCTGGCTTGAGCATGTCCATTTTTATCCTACTGCTGGGGCACAGCATCATAAGTCCCACCCCCAAATTTCTTTATCATTTTTAAAACTAGTCACAAGCCTAAAAATCAACTTTTCAATATCTCCAAGGAGTCCACAAGCAGAGGGAAGCACAGAAAAGGATTGCTACCTTTAGAAAAGATTGGGTTTGGGGCTTAAGTTGCCTTTACAGAGGCACAAAGATAGTACAGGCTAGGAAGTGAAATTTACAAGACAAACTTTGGATTTGCAATGGCTAGAGACATCATTGTTGGCTTGTTTGTAAAGGTATGATGTCTTTACATGTTCACCAGTAAAACAAAAGACTGGTTACTTATGCAACACCAACTGCTATTTTTACCAGTTTATTACAATTATTTATAACCAGATATTTAATGATAAGTTATTTCTTTTTGGCAAAAGGTATCTGCCTCCTCCCTCTGTGTAAAGAGCTTTTTATATGCTTGAGCATGTGGAGGAGGCACAAGGTGAAACCGCAGTCAATCATTGGTTGTATAGTATATAGGATTTGAGTTTGCATAAAGACATGTGTCCATTCAGTCCAACCCACTTAGTAATATGCACATTTCTGCTAACTGTTGATCCAGAGAAGTATCCAGGGGGGATACTTCCTGGCACCAAGTGGCAATCAGAAATATCCCTGGATCAACTCCACTTTATGGATCAATACCAGTAACATAGTAACATGCAACTTTCCTTGATTTTAGAAACTCATCCTGTTTTTTTTTTTTTTTTTTTTTAAACTATCCAATATACTTGCCATCACCACATCCAATGGAAGACCGTTCCATAGTTTTAACCTTCTTACAGTGAAAAACCCTTACCAAACTTGAAGACTACACTTATTTTCTAAGTCTTGGGGGATGTCTGCTTGACATGTTCTATTGGTGAACTATGTCTTAGGCAGTTTATGGTATAGCCCATTAATGTATTTATACACAGCAATCATTTCCCCACCAAGTGCCTTTTCTTTAGATTACATAATTGTAACTTATCCAATCTGTCTTCATATTCAAGCTCCCCCATTCCCATTATTATTTTAGTTACCCTTCTCTGAACCCTCTCCATTTCCAAGATGTCCTTTTTGCACACAGGATTCCAATATTGCACTGAATATTCCAAATGAGGCCTTACCAATGTTTTGTAAAGAGGGAGAATGACATTTTTCTCCCTTGAAATCAATACCTCTTTATACAAGACAATTTCTTGGTGGCTCTAGCTGTTGCCTGGCATGGCTTGCTACATTTGTTATCCACCAAAACTCCAAGATCCTTTTCCAACTAGGATTAATTTAAAGGGCATGTCCACCCCCAAACTATAATTCCCCCCCCCCCACTAATGGCCCCACCATGTAGTGTAGTAAAATCCTTACCTCACATCCCAGCTCCATAAGGTTCTTCTGTAGTCCCCCCCAAAGTCCCAAAAACTGCCCTCCAGGAGGCTAGCAGAATCCATATAGGACTGCCTCCTACCTGGCCTCCAGGAGAAGTTTGGCATGCGTACTGTAGCCCTTCTCCCCCTCCCTCCCGTTTTGCTATCCCTCCCCCTACCATAAAACCCCTTGGCCACATAATAGTATATGTTCCCCCAGCCCCAACCGCAAAAAAAATATTTTAAGAAAGTCCCCAAAACTGTACTTACCTTCCCTCTCTCCACCGGCATTCTGAGAAGCCGACAGCCGCGTCCGTGATTGGCTGCCTCTCAGCCAATCACGGACGTGGCTGCCGGTCCCGCCCCCTGCTTGCAGTGTCTTGCAAGCAGAAGGCCGGGCGTCTGAGGAGAGAGGGAAGGAAAGTAAACATCTGGGCACTTTCTTAAATTATTTTTATAGCGGTTGGGGCTGGGGGGCTGTATTCTATTGTGTGCTAAAAGTTTTTATTAAGGGTGGACATGCCCTTTTACACAGAGCCATTTATAAGTAATACAAGGATTTTTAAGTCTAAAATGCATCACCTTACATTTCTCAACATTGAATCTCATCTGCCACTTAGCAGCCCAATGTGACAATCTATCTAGATCCACCTGCATCGATTGGACAGCCTCTGTAGCTTTTAATGGTTGACAAAGTTTTGCATCATCGGCAAACAGATGTGATATCTGCCATCACAACCTTGATTGACTGCAAAGGAGGGACCAGCTTACTCTGCTAGAATGGGGACAATAACAATCCTTAAAGGGTATGTCCAGCAAAAAAGTAAGTATGTTTCTATTTGATTTACTGAAGAACAGGAGGTAAATGCACTCTCTTACCTCCCGTTCTTCAGTTAATCTTCCAGGAGAGGAGGAGACACTTACCCGCGGACCCGCTCCAAAATCCTCGACGCCTCCAACGCATCTCCAGTCTTTTGCACTGTGCGCGCATGCGCACACAGTGCGAAGGAGTGAGGATGTGTCAGGGATTTCGACGCTGGAGCGGGTCCGTGGGTAAGTGTCTCCTCCTCTCCTGGAAGATTTACAGAAGAACGGGAGGTAAGAGAGTGCATTTACCTCCTGTTCTTCAGTAAATCAAATAGAAACATACTTATGTTTTTGCTGGACATACCCTTTAAATATCTGGTTAGTAATGCAGGTAATAAAGTGCAAAATGTATCAGTTGGGGTTGGGGGCAGGTAACAGATTGACCATTTTTGTTTTAAGGGTAAACATGCCTTTTAATTGTCTTTGTATTTAGGACACTTGTATGGAGAAAACCGTTCTTTAAGTGATCTGTCTTCTCAGATCATTTAAACATGTTGGGAAGGAATCCTGTAGGAGTTCTCAGGATTATTCTGCGGTTTAATTAAACAGAGCAGGCTGCTTGACAATTGCCAAGTGGCCTGCCTGTAAAATAATCTTCACATAATTGCCATTTTATGTGCGTTTGTTAAGAGCAAGTGAAACAACTCTAAAGGTTTGTACACAAGTGCGATCGCGGGTCCCGACGCACGATGTGTCCAAACGCCCGTGTATGGGCACTTTATCAGACGGTCATTCAGAGATCCGGTTTGGCAACAATCCCTGTCCGAACGGCCGTTTCACCAAAAAAAGTGCCCATACACGGGCCGATTATCGGCCGAAACGAACGTTCAGACACATCGTGAGTCGGGACCCGCGATTGCACGTATGTACGAGGGAGGCTTAAGAGCCAAAATTATCTCTTGATAGGCAACTTAATAGAAAAAAAAAAAAACCTCCTAAAATGTTAGTCCCCAGGTATAATTTTATAGGCCAGCAGCAATCCAGAATAATAAGTTATCACCTTAGCCTTGTCAAAAAGAATTTTCTATATTAAATCTATCTGAATGATCTGCGTCTGTCAAAAGTATTTGGTTTAATACAAAAAAATGTGTCGGCAACTGATATTGCGATCTATATATCTGCAGTCATTTTAGATAACATTAGCCCCTAACATAACCCAGTTCAGCCTAAAACTTTGACTCCACTAAATAAAATTTTAAAAATTTTTTTAACTTACCATTTTTCTGATTCGATCAAGTACAATATCTATTAATTCTTTCCCAACTGTGTAGTGACCACGTGCATAGTTATTGGCTGCATCTTCTTTCCCTGTAATTAGTTGCTCTGGGTGGAATAATGAGCGATAGGCATTATTTCTGATCTCATCTGTAAATAAAATGTGAGAATAAAAAAAAAAAAAAAAAAATTAAGATTCCAATTAGTTCAGAAATTCTGCTTCTGTAAAGTTCCCAATACCTGAGAACCACCCCTTGTGAAACTTTGTCATGTCAAAATAAATTGTTTTAAGTGGGGTAGTCCACACACTTAAGCAGTGTGCATATAAGTTAAAGAATAAAAAAGCCGTTATACTGTACCAACGACTGTTTGCTCCAAGTCAACGAACACTGCTCTGGGTACATGTTTTCCTGACCCAGTTTCACAGAAGAAAGTCCCAAACGAAGAATCTACCATTGCTGCTGCTTTTTCACTAGGTATCCTGCCATCTGGTTGAAATCCATGCTCTAGGCAGTAGAGTTCCCAGCAGGCATTCCCCATCTGAACACCTGCTTGACCAACATGGATGGATATGCATTCTCTCTGGGAAAAGATTAAATAAAACATTCATTTAAATAAATTTAAATATAGACAACTCTACTCAACATCCCAAATTTGATAGGTGAGTGGTTAGTTTGTGCAACCAGAACTTCTTTAAAGAGGCAGTCGTAAAAGCCATTGTTTGATGGCTTTGTTTAAAGGACAACTCCACCCTCATAAGAACATCTTTTAGAAAGATTGGACTCTTTAAAATATGTTGATACATCATAGTTTGTCCTATGAATTCATTACTGTATGCCTGCTATGCTTCTGGATGCCTCATGGAAACTGAGCAATTTAGAAACCTGTACTGAGCATTTACTGAGCCTGGGCATGCTCAGAAGAGGCAGCTAGGGGATTAGCATTCATTCATTGGCTGTGATGTCAACTGTCAAATCCATAACTGACAGTTGCTAACTGGATGAACCAGGAAGCAGAAACAGGGGAAACAGGACATTGTGCAGGATTTCAGGTTAGACTTATATATTTCAGATTTCAAACTATTACAGTTTAGGGTTTTGGGGGGGTGATTTACCTGTATGTAAGTTTTCATTTTAGGCCTTAAAGGGCTGGACTTGCCCTTTAAGGAAACTGAAAGGGAACCAAAGGGTGAGGACCTAGTGGTGCAATATTTTATACGGTCAGGATGAACATTGGATAAAAGTTTGATCAGACCTGCTGGTAACTTCTGATAATCTGCACAATCTGTCATGCCTAAGTGGTGGCAATGCATTTTTTGTTGTTGTTTTGACTGGCAGGCCACTAGTCTAAAAAATAAGACAAAGATCTGAAGGCCTAAGGTGGCCCATACAAGCAACAATATGGCCAATCGTATGGTTTATTTCCCTGATCAGCCCAGTTAGAAACTAAATACACAGTTAATTTATTATCTTAAACTTAGGCCTTGCACTTCTTTCTGTTGTGGTTAAAGCCAGTTTGTGCAGCTCTATGAAGGCTCTAGAAAGCAGTGTAGTATGAGAACGCCAATTTCTCAAATGGAAGAACCTGGATCTTTTATAATGGTAGTTTTTTTGTGTACAACTAAAATCATTAAGACGAATACCAGACAGTATTTCAATTCCACCCGGCATTTGTTCGTTATAAGTCTGATAGCAGTGAAAATTTGACAGACGGGGGAAAAAAAAAAAAAAACTTTATATTTGGAGTGCGACCCTCAATTGTATTTTATCGCCAGTCAGAATTTATCAGCATTGTTCACCTGGTATTAGTTCAAAAAAGTAAACATTACATACGTTTACAGAGAAAGACAAAAAAAAAAAAAAAAAACACTTTTTAATTATAGCTTTCTCTCATCATTTCAACAAAACCAAGAAATTATATTCTACTTACCGTAATTTTGATTTCCCAGTCACTTCTCATGGCAACAATCACCAACAGAGTGAGCTCCTTTTAGCCTGCTGGCAGGAAATAGATAATGGTCTCACCACCCCTTCCTTCTCCTCTGTCTTAAGGTGGCCATACATTAGGATGATTTTACTTACCCGACCGAGCGATCCCACAACGTTAGACCAATCCTGCTCTTTGTGACTGACATGTGATCGCAAAATTAATGGGATTTGCGATCACGTCGGCTGCAAAGAACGAGAAAGGAAGGCTAAATCTAATGTCATGGGATCGCTCGGTCGGGCGATTAAAGTTTCCAAGAACCCAATGCTAAAATATACAAAAGCATAGAAAGGCCAGACTTATAACACTTTACCAAAGCTGAATGATTCCTAGATTTTAGCAACAGGCAAAAGGTAGGAAAACAGATAAAGATTGGGCTGATGGACTACTTTTACAAGACATTTACTGCTATGGCCCAAAGATACGAGGTCATTGAGAAAAGACTTCTTGCACTTTTTGTGGTCTGAATAATCACATCTTGACACCACCAGAGGAGTTGATATTTTACTTTACTGGGAAGCAAAGTCATTGAGAGAGGTTTGTGGGGACTGCTAACTGTGCTCAGAAAATGTTTTCAATAAAAGTAGAAGTGGTCTTGCATGAAATTCTCATCTTACAAAAAAAGGTTGCAGACATAAGGCCTAGGACTTTCAGTATTGTCTTTACCTGCTGCAAAAAGGCTCTGTATGGCAGGTTTTGTCTGAAATTCTTCTAGTATTTTGCGAAGTAAGCAATTGGGCTCCAAGGAAGACCAAGGATTGGGTGGGTAGTAGATGGCTTTTTTCAAAATGTTCTGCCCAGCCAAATCTCTAAATAAAATTTAAAACTTTTGAATCTTCCTCTGCTTGATGGCAAGTGCCTGCAAACACTTAAAAGATGGTCTCGGTAGTGAAAGATGTGAATACCTTATTTTCTGCACCGGTTTGAAGTAGTTTTTGGAAATCTAAAACGAGTTGAATATTCTTTCAATGGAGGATCTTTGGAAACAGCAAAATTACATTTATTATAGGGACAGACGAACTCTAGGTGGTAGCCAATGGAAATTTTGGTTACCCATGCATTTAGAATAGTACCAACCCAAACTGACTAAATCTGCATAGTCTTCCTGAGATGCCTGGACTGGCTGGGAATTCACTGCCGAATGCTTTCTGGATCTCAAATTGTACCTTTTGCATCTTCATGGCCTGGCTTGTACTGCCTTGCAGAATTGAAGGCACTGTTGATAATTTGATCTAGCCTTTTCCCAAAAAGCATTTGCTCCTCGAATGGTAGTTTACACAAATTTGATTTGCTTGGCCAGACCTCAAACATGAGGCTCTTCTCACTGCCACCAATAGGGCCGTGCATCTAGCAGACAGGTAAAATATTTCAATTGAGGCTTTGCAACAAAAGTGTGTCCATCTTGCAATCATTTAATGTCAAAAGCTCCAAGCTTTTAGAAATGTTAGAGCCAACCACTTTCTCCATATTTTGAATCCACTTCTTCATGGACCTATAGACATGTCAGGGCTACAGCAGGCATGCAGGTAGCCCTTGCAGTTTTAAAGATTTCCCGAGATTAAATTTAATTCTTTTTTTCCCCCCCCACAGGCTCATCGTCTACAGGTAGGTTTGTTCTTCGAACCAGGCTCACCAGTTTTCCCAAGTTTTGAAATCTCTTTCTAAAATGGATACTTGTTACTGAACAGACCAGAAATTAGGGTATTTTCAAATTTTTCCATTCTGATGCTATCGTTTGTGCCACAGATGGATAAAGCAGAAATGTAACATTTAATTTTTTTAATTGGTGGAAACAATTTGTCTGTTCCAGATGTTTTAGGTTGCTCAGGAAAGCAACTAAGTATATCTTACAATCTGGATTTAAAGATTAAATGATTGTGAAATTGAACGTCTGACCCATCATCTTAATGAGGGTCCATCTGGGCATCAGATACAGTGAAGCTTCAAACTCTGATTGCTCTGAATCAGAGTCCTTGGTTCTGCTACAGCAAAGTCTGAATCTTTCTTAGAGGCAGAAGATTCTGGTTCATAAACTAGGAGAAGGCTTGCTTCACAACTGACAAAGGGAGTACATTTGATTAGACATAGGGTTAATAATAGGCTCTTCTTCTGGTGGGAGCTGCTTTCAGTGCGATGCACCGCTCCTGTGTTGGAGTTTAAGTGACGTTAACTGATGTTATATCAATTAGTGTGACTGGAACTCCTTCCTTGCGGTTGCTGCGTGGTTAACGTGAAAGTTAACCACGCATTCACTGCAAACGATGTTATATGACGAAAGCACCATTCTTTTGCCACTATGGGCATATAAAACATCGCCGGGCTGTTTGCTCCGGGTTGCCAATAGCGGCTCTCCGTGCATCGCCCTGTTTAACACTGGCACAGCTGCTTTCCTTTCTGCACTTGGCAGGCTGAAATTATATTAATAATTATTATATGAATTAAGCAGCAGGATCAGTATATAACCGCAAACTAGCTTCATTCTTCCCCCTTACATAGATCCCTTGCATGACTTCTTGAGAACAGTCAAAGCTTAAAATGAAAAATCAAGGGACTAAACTAAAACAGTGAAATATTAGTCTAACCAGACTACAACAGGTGCAATAGAGGCGCTTCCCAGCTTGGTTTTGGGAAAAAAAAACGCAGTTCCAAACTGCATAGGTAAAGACCAACAGTCAAAATGGCACGTAAAGCCACACCCCCTCGAGTCTTCCACCAGAACCGAAAGTGACATGGCAGCCAGGAGTTTATTGTATGGCTCATTAATGTTTTAAATATGGTGATCATATCCCCACACAAGCACCTTTACTCTAGTGTGCATAAACGTATCCAATCGTTCTTTATATTTAGATTCCCTTTTAAGTGCCCTTATTAATTTGGTTGCCCTTTTCCATTTCCATAGTGTACACAGGATTCCAAAACTGCACCTCATATTCCAAATGAGGCCTTACCAGTGCTTTGTAAGAAGGGAGAATAATATACCGTACATACTTGACTATAAGCCAAGGTTTTAAAATAAAAAAAAATGTTTGGAAACTACAACTCAGAGCAACTAAAGCATGGAGGGAGTTGTAGTTTCCAAACATCTGTATGGCAATTCTACTGTCCATTTAAAGGGCAACTTAAAGTGTATGTATACTGAAAAAATGACTTTGCGTCATCTTAATCTATAAATATATACATGCAAGTAGCACTTACCCTGAGGTGTGCATATTGCTGCATGCCTTTAATACTCTTCATGCTCAGGCTCACTATTTTCCCCACATACCAACTTATTTTTATTATTAACATGTTAGACTGTATGGCTTGAAGTGGGGATGGGGGGGGGTACCTTTGATCTAGGATTTCCTTCTTATTCACTCCTACCTCTATAACAGAATGATGATAGGCCAAAGCTTACCATTAATGCAGACAGCTTGTAAGCCGAACATACACTTCTATAGGCACATTTGCACACATGAGATAGAAAGTAAGGGGGGGCAGCTGCCCCATAATTTTAAAAGCATGAACAGGAAGGAGTACTACCTCCAAAAGAAACACAGATACACCCCTTTCCCCGAAACATCTTCTTAGTTTAATTTTCTTTTAATGACATTACCGGTATGCAATGAGATGGCCAGATGAACAGTTTGTAAGCAGCTTTCTTAAGAAAATAAATCAAAAACAAGATATATTCTATGCAAACAAGGAGGAATTGCCACACTTGAGGTACCCCTGTGTTTAGGGCTATGCAAATAAACCTTTGAATTCCTAGGCATTTCTTTTTTATTTTTAGTGTTTCTTACAGTAAAACAAAAGCTATATTCTAACTTATTGTACCCAGGGTGAACCTAAACCCTAGGAATACAGCATGTATACTTACCTCCTAGCATCACCTCTCTCCAGTTCTCATTGCAATGATCTAGGGGGTGCCCTGTCAATAGGACACACTTGTTGCAGACTATGTATGTATTCTTATAATCCACAGCACTTTACATTTTTTTAATCCATTCACATTAGGCCCTGTGGCAGAAACTGGAGTTCCAGAGAAAAAAAATAAAATAAACACAAGCCCAGGAAGAATACATACTACTTGCAGACTTGTATTTATCATTGCTAACAACTGAGCTACCGTGTGTGCTTCCAATAGTTTGCCGTCCAACCTACCTAATGAGAGGGGCAGGGCTAAAACAGAGCAATGTACACAAATCATTTGAACCATCATTAGTGAGGACCTAGTGATTTAGGTCCTTACCCTGGGTACAGTCATGTACTCCTTCATTCCCCTGGCGCTCTGCTACCGTCCTTCTGCTTGCCAGAAGTTGCAAGCAGGGGCTGGACTAGCAGCCGCATCTGTGATTGGTTGAGAGGCAGCCAATCACAGAAGTGGTTGCTGGCAATGCAGAGAGGGAATGAAGGAGCACAAGTATATTTCTGCTTGTTTTACAAAATGAACTTGGCGGTTAGGGGTGAGCTACACTACAGCAAAAGCTTTTATAGGTAGGGGGTGAAGAAGCCAAGATGGATCCAGAGGGATGGAGAGGGGCGCTCCCCTGCACATGCCAGAATCCTCAGAAAAGACAAGGAAAAATCAGGCATCCTCAGACAGCTCTTACTCTTTACTTTCTGGAACTTTGAACATGTACTGCAGGAGAACCAGAGGAGGAGCAGAGGAGTAAGGTATGGATTTTTTAAAAACACTACACAGTGGGGACAGTAGTGAGTTAAATTTTAGTTTTGGGGAGGACAGCCCTTAAAATAGGAGTCAAGAAAGAACTCCTTTAAGTAATATTACTCATTTGCTAAAGCGTGGTTAAAATGCGTGTGTGTGTGTGGTGATTATTTGCTCTGCCACCCCTACCTGTGGGTATGCTCACTGAACAAGTGTTGAGTAGAGTGATGATCATGTTACAGAAGTGGACAGGCTTTTGATTATTCTCTGTTAGGAATGATGATTAAATAGCAACAAACGCTATCCACCACCCCAGTATCTGTAATTTAGTTGTTAACAGGCAATAAGTTATAGAAAAACAACATGCTCACCAGGCTTCTAGTTTTACCACAATTTAACCTTTATTTTGATTTATGTTACCTTCACTTCATTTGGTCACATTAAAGGGCATGTTTAACCCCCCCCTCATCTATATTTGATGTTTAAGTTAAGTACCCCTTCAAATCCCATTTTTCGTTTTGTTAATACTTGCCTATTCCTAAGATGCACCTAAAGGGACTGCTGTCACAAGATTTTAAAAAATAAAATATATATCTCCAACAACACTGTACTGGATTTAACTGTGGGTGGAGTGCTGTGATACTCGAAATATATATAAAAATATATTTATTTATATAGTTTGTCGGGGTCAGCGGGCACTCCTAAATGTCGGACGCCTGGGTGCACTATCCAAAAATATACAATAACGATAGGAACGGAGGCACTCTCAGGACTTCGCAAATACGCAAGTGTTTATTCAAACGTGGAGGTTGACATGTTTCTGCCCCTAGAGCGGGGCCGTCTTCAAAACATCAGAATACAATGTTACAAGGGATTAAATACCGTATTCCTCCAATCCGTGCAAGTGAATGGGCGTGTCTCAGTGATGTCAAAGTGGAAACAATAACCTGGCACATATGTACTTATCAAGCCATATAGTATATGTACCCATATTTATATCTTAGATGAGTTTGTCTTTTTCACCTCAGGTCCCATATTTATATCTTAGATAATTTTAATATGGTCTCTTCTATTTCTATTTATTGGCTTATATGGAGTCCACTGGGTAACATTATCCCTGACTTTGTTTTTCCCCAGCTTGAATAAACATGTATTTACGAAGTCCTGAGAGTGCCTCCGTTCCTATCGAATATATATATATATATATATATATATATATATATATATATATATATACACACACACACACTATAGTGTTGGGGGGGCCTCAACAAATATAAAATATATATATAGTTTTGTTGGTGGATATGCCCTTTCACTTTCCATGCCTGTCACAGCATATATTGGCAGCTCAGCTCAATGATAAGACCTTTAAGAGTTTTTGGCCCACTATAGGTGGTCTGGAGAACATTGTTTAAGTTTAGATACACAGATAATTTAGAGTTAGGCTGGTCATTCACTACCTCAACATTACACCAATTTCTTCAAAAAAGCTGATGTTTCCACATTTCCCAGACAACATATTTGAAGTGTATGACCAGCATTAGAATTGACAAGTTAATAAACTTAGAGAGTCTTAAGGAGTGAGACATACGTAAACGAGTAAGAAAAAGGGAGATGAAGTGTTAAGTAGTCCCTTAAGGTTTCCTGGTGGCCCCAACACCCCAGTCTTACTTAGTATAGGTAGCATGTAGGAAAGAATCAATATCTAAATAAGCATTAGAAATGGCAGCTTACTGTAAAGGTTCGTCTAAGACAGCAACAAAATGGAATCCTTTTTACATTAGTGGCCACTATCTGTACCAAACGCATATTCTACATTGGTGCACTACATAAAAAAAAAAAAACACAACATATGACTTCAAGTTTACATCAGTAACTGGGCACACAGGCTTCCAGGCCATAGACAAAAGGCCAAGAAAAGCTAAAAAGACTCACAAAACTTATAGCAACATTTGGGTTTATTCTTAATACAGCATAAAGAGATTTCCAAAACATAGGAATAATAGACTGGTGCAAATGTAACCAATGCTGCAAAATGGCAGGGAGTGGACCAGAATATGCAAGGTAAAATGTATAAACTAGATTGAGAAGAATTACAATATTTAGTTGTCCCAACACATTTGCTTTTATTTTTCAAATTAACATTAGACTAATTAAGAACAACATCTCAAGAATTCTTACCATGGTTACACCAGTATTCTGCACAAAGCCAAATGGATTACACAAAAATGAGGACCTTCTTTCCTTCCCAGCTACCTATCTAATACTAATCTTATAGCCAGAATACACCCCTATCACATGACTTCAAGCGCATATCACCTGAAAAAGAGAGACCAAAGACAGCAAAACCAATTTAAAGAACCAAATTAACCCCTTTAGTGCATTTTCTTATTTGGGGCGTGTGGGACATGAGCTGCTGGGCTTAACTACAGAACTTCCTAACAACGTTCCACTTTAAATAGATATACTGTGTAAACTGCTAAGCAGGGGGAACTTTGCAGACCCTTGTTTGATTTTTTTTTAGTAAATAAACACTGTTAGAAAAGATAATACCTGACATACTGAATTGTGTCACACCCTGTACAGTGAATTTTTAATAGCTCTTACTTTAACTCCTTTAATGCATTATAATGTGCTTGGGTGCCAGTGAACACAGTAACCAACATAATTTGAAGAGATGTAATGAAATGGAAATGTAATTATAGACTGTTGTTATTCTTCAAATGAAAGTTGCAAAATGTTTCCAGGGACTGGAACAGGGAAGATATGTTTGCATCCATGCAGTAGGCAAATTATTAGCCCTGACGTAACACCTTAATCCTTAATCACTGGTTTGATTCAACTTATATATTCCATACCCTTTAACATTCACCTTTAAGTACACTTTTGAGAAATGCATTGCACAGAGCTGTGCTAAGATCATGTTCACTTCATTATCTCCCACGTGCAAACCTGCACCATGTTGTTTACACAAGGGCTAGGTTACACTACCGCATTTTAAGGCACAATCTGATTGGCCAATCGGACTGGTCACACTAGGTGCGTTGCTGTTCGTAGTGCTGCATTAGCAAGTGTGCGTTCATTGTAGTGTGGCCTCAGCCTAAGTGTAAATTTTAAATGTGAATGTTGAGAATAGAATTCATTTTATCTAAAATGCCAGAAATTTACTTGGTATACATGAAGTGCCCCTATCATAAAAATAAGACTCTGACCAAATCAACTATTGATCATTAAAGGATAAGCTTTAAAAAAAATTTAATTAGCAGGTTGGTTTACCTAATCCATACTCTCCAACATTAACCCCATTACACAATCGCAGCAGAATCGCACACACAACCGTTCGCGTTTCCAGTGCGATCTTGGCAATGTCACGCATTTGCGATTCCCCGAGGTTGGGCTATGGTTACACATACGATTGTGCAAAAAAATGGTGAACGCATGCGTCAGAAAAATGGTAACAAATGCGGGAAACGCAACACATCTGAAAATGCACAGTGTTTCATACTTCCCATGATTTACATCATATTGAAAATCGCATGCGCTATTGCATTCGCAAACGTGCTAAAAATGCGTGAGTGTGGCCTAGCCCTGATACACTTATGCATGTATAGTTTTATTTATATAGCACCACTTGGGGATACAGGGCTGTAGAATAATATTATTATAGTCATACAAGGGGGAACATAACATGTAAAATACAGTAATTATGTACTTTAATAAGTTTACAAGTGCTTGAACCTTGCAACATGAGAAAACAAGTCCTTGTCCCGTAGAGCTTACATTCTAGTTATAGAATCAAAATGGTGTAGAGGTAAGGAATACTGTAGTGAACCTGATCTGTTCTGTGTAATGCATTGCTCAGTAGTGGACCTACTTATGGGGAATGTTGAAGGGTAGACTCCCATACAACTGAGCACAAAACAAATCAATTAAACTATCTACATGTGCCATTTTTTTTAAAAATGCATGTTACATGGCTACACTATAACCAATGCTATCTGTTCATGCGTCTTATGTAAATACTGCCATGCTTACTGTATATGTGTTTGTATATATGTCTTTTGGTTTTAAGCAAAAGTAGTAAACCTGTTCCCAAATCAATGGAAAAAAAACAGGATGCATATTAAAAAAAGACGTGCAGCAAAGCTAAATTAGAATTCATTTAGTTTAAAAACAGTTTACAATTTAGTGCAAGCCTACTGATAACATGTTTTGAGAGTGTCTTCCAATCGGCAGTTGATCTGGTTACCCTGAAGAGAGCAGTAGGGCAGGTTATCAATTTGCAAACCATGCAGCCCTGCTAATTACATTACATAAGGGCACCTCCCAATCAGCATCTTACTAGCACATAAGGTTTAATTAGGCACTGGCTGCACATCCCCTTTATAAAGCCTATTTATATTTACAACTGAGGCTGTTTAGTTCATATAAAGAAAGTTCAGCCAGGGTGAACACCCCTTAACTTTAAGTATTTGTAGGATTTTAGGTCTAATCGAATAATGGTAAGATTTCCTATATTTTTTGGGGGAAAATGCTTTGTAATTAATTTGTATGCTTTAAATCTACAGACATATATTGGAGTTTTCTGTGCAGATACTACGAACAAGATGTGTGTATTGCATTTAGGGGCAAGTAGTTTTCTCACATTGTGTGTGTGTGTGTGCATATATATAAAATTTTAGTTTCTTTGCAGATCAGTTCTGGAAGAATTGTATTTCTTTGCACGTTACATTTCCTTAGTATCCATTGCTCTGCTTAATAATCCTTAATAGTATTGCTAGTTTTTTTAAATAAGCAAAGGTCTGATCTATAACATGTGGATGTTACAGCTTAGCTTTGTGAATTTAGTTTTTCTCCCATGTTATAGCGATGTTGCAGCAGTTTTCACATTCTTATAAGGGCTAGGCCACACTGCTGCGTTTTTTTTGCACTTGCGATTGCTTTTTTTTAAAATTCATTGAAAAGAGCGGCAACGAAAAAAACACGCGTTTTTCAGTGTTGCGATTGCGTTTTTCGTTCTGCATTTTTAATCGCAATCGCATGCGTTTTCCTATACTTATTGAAGAAAACGCAAAAGAAATCGCATGCTATTGCGTTTGCGTTGCTGTGTGGCCTTGCCCTTAGAGAAAATTAAAAAGGTTTCTACTTAACTTGTTACCCATACAATTAAATGGACGGGCTTTTTTGATATGGTGTATCCATGTACAATATTTGCTATACAAAGCAATGAACCGATTTGGTACGCTAAATAAACTTTCACATTATTTGAAGGTAAATGTGCTGCTGCAGAGTGAATATAGAGGAAAAAATGGGAAGTTTGTCCCTGTGTGTTTAAAGAAACTAAAACCTTTATTAACCAGCTGATGGCACATATGCTGCATTGGCTCTATCAAATTAGTTATGCCAGGGTAGGTAAACAATTGAGGGTTATTTACCAAAATAAGTAGTGCACTTAAATGAGTATATCTATATGGACCTTAGGTAGAAATGTGGGGATGCTTTGATGAACTGGGATAATCACTTTTATAACCTAAAAAACCAGACAGACAACACTCCATAGGATTTCATAATATCGTTCACGCTTACTGCGTAGTATTCTGTTCCAGTCAGTTTTAAAAGCTGCACGCTTTTATCTAAAATTCATGAGAATGAGGTACAATGGATAACCACGAACACGTTTGCATTTCTGTCCATTTTTTGAAAAGGATGCCTGGGAGCTCCTGTGTTGTCGGCAACAGATGCAAAAATATATCAAAACATCGCTAAATGCACTGTGTTTTTGTCCATTCCTAGTGTGAACCAGCCCTAAAAAATTATCTGGCTACCACTTACCCAAGTTAAAGGACAACTGTACTGTTAACAGCCCTCTCCAAATAAATGTACCCAGAGTGAGGATCTAAACTGCTAGGTCCTTACACCTGGGCTTGTATTCAGTCACTGGAAAACTTCCTCTGACATTCCAGTTGCTGGTTTGTTTTCTGCTAGAAGCTCCTCTTTCCTTTGGCCAGGTCCTGCTCTGTGTGTGGGATGATCTAGACTGGACCTGTGATAGGAAGAGGAAGATTCCGAGTGACTGAAGGTAAGACCAGGGGGTGAGGACCTTTTGTAGTTTACATCCTCACCCTGGGTGCTCTTATTTGGAGAGGGCTGGTTGTTTGCCTAGGTAACAGCCTGTTGAACACTTCTAGTACAAGGAGCAACCGACATTGCTGCAGTCCCCACCCCACACCCAGGTAGTTGGTATACAATATGTATCTAGCATTACTTTGAAGTTTACCCTTCCCAACATTGGCAATGTAAAGGATGTTGGATAGCATGATGCTGGATCTGAAAATTCTCAGAAACCAAATGAAAAAGCAGTTTTCAACATCTTACAAAATACTATAAATTCATTACTCTACAGAAAAAATCTTTGAGTTCAAAGGAACTCAATGGCCTCTTTAAAATATGTTGGTATATCCTACTTTGTCCTCTGAATTCATTACTGTATGCCTGCTATGCTTCTGGATGCCTCATGGTAATTTAGTGACCTGGGCAGTGGTGTAACTGGTGGCCCACATGATCAGCTATTTTTAAACAGCTGATCATACATATGAAGGAGATGCATGTGAACAGCTGTTTAAAAGTTTGGGTCCAGTCTTTTAAACAGCTAATAGCGCATATGTTTCCTTCATATGCGCGATCAGCTGTTTAAAAACAGTTTTGGGGGTTTATTTACCGGTATATAAGTTTTGATTTGAGTACTGGACTCTTCCTTTTTAAGGATTTTAAATACATTTTTCTTTTTATTAGCGGGAATGCATCTCTATACATATTGGCCAAGCAGGAGTGCAGATGGGCAATGCCTGCTGGGAGCTGTATTGTCTAGAGCATGGAATCCAGCCAGATGGAATTATACCTAATGAGACGTGTTCTGTGGTGGATTCATCATTTGGAACGTTTTTCAGCGAGACTGGCTCAGGAAAACACGTACCTCGAGCTGTTTTTGTTGACTTGGAGCAAACTGTAATAGGTAGAACAGCTAACTAGTTTACATGCTTGCAAATTTAGGAACGATACCATTTCCAATGCTTGTAATTTTTAAATAGGATTTAACAATAGACCATCTTAAATACCAATGTACTCCAAAACAGAGCCTTAAGCAATACTTAATGTACTTTTTGTCCAATCAAATGTATTTATTGCTTGTGCTTTCATACCCAAATACTGTACATGGTCAATATGGATACCTATTTTTGAAAAGCAAATATGTTTCCCCAGTGTAATTCTAAAGTACATAGCACTATATAGCTTGTTCTGCTGCTTCCACTCCTTACCCAGTCTGCCACTGTCATAGGCACACCACAGCTATATTTGAAAGCTCAGCTCTGTTGCAAAGAAACACATAAGTATTGTTGTTTTTGGATACCATAGTGTCCTTTTAATATCACGTACAAATGCTATACAGCAGAGACCATTAATAACTATTCTAAATTACAGGTGAGATCAGGACTGGGAAGTATCGCACACTCTTTCACCCGGAGCAGCTTATTACTGGTAAAGAAGATGCTGCCAATAACTATGCAAGAGGTCATTATACTATTGGAAAGGAGATTGTTGACTCCGTATTGGACAGAATTCATAAATTGGCAAGTAGACATTTTTTAAAACTTGTTCTGTTTTTTTTTTTTTTTGTTTTTTTTTCCATGGTAAAACTGCATTACACCTTTTTTTTTTTTTTTGGAAGGGTTTCCTCCCACTACCGACTGTTCTTTTGTCATCTTTAGGTAATTTAACTTCAGACAACAGTACTGTCCTCTCCATCAGTAGAGTATCCTAGGTACCCACCACAATGGGTAAATCATGGATTCAATAAAACTCCCTGTTTTGCTAGTAACTTGTTCCATCTTCCAAATCTTTGTTTGTTTTTGCAGCCTCCAACTACTGGTGTATTTCTTTTTAAGCATACTACCTTTTGTTAAGATAAATCAGATAAAAGGTAATCTTGTAAATATAGTTAAATTGATTATATAATTCACCTAAAATTTGGGACATATGGACACTCATAGGAAAAAAATGGCGGCTATTGGTCAGATTTAAGAATCGAGAACTTGGTGGTTAAGATCGAATGTCTAAAAGCATACTATACAAACAGTTCAGTTGTAAAATGTTAATTAAGTGGAACTCTAAGGTTAAAGCTTTTTAAACTTATAACTAAAATTATAGCTATATCTCCTAAAATCGATTGATTGTGGAGAAATCTATTTGGTGCTTAACTCGATTCACAGGGAGGAATCGACACTTCTATCTCCCATTTTAACTTGCTTTGCCCAATATTCGCATGTTCAGGTAGCGATCGATCAGCACTATCTGCTACTCCCCTGCTACATACTCCAGAGATGCACAAGCCACTACCTTTTTAAATTCAGATACCAAGAGATAGGGATCATCAATCCGATCACCCAGTAAATGATGGCTTTTCCCTTTTTAAATTTCAGATATACCGGGTTATTCAATAAAAGTTCTTTTAAAATGGTGCTAATTTTGCCCCAACCAATCAGATGTTGGCTTTCAAATGCTAAATAAGATCTGATTGGCTGGGGCAAATTTAGCACCATTTTAAACGATAATAACTTTTATTGAATCTCCCTGATAGGTTTTTACATATTCAGTGAGTTCTCAAGCCCCCACCAGCTGTCCTACCCATGTATTAAAAGCATGATGTCTGACTAACAAGTACTGCAGTCAAGCAGAACTATATTGCTGCTCCCAACTGTCCCTCCAGCCTTGGTTAGTGGTAGAGAGGGACAATTGGGGAAGCTCTCTACCACAGACACGCAGATGTATTACATTTGATTGCAATGCTAGTAAGTAAGATCAGGGATTGGCAGTACTTTTAAAGCTAGCCAATTGCTTGCAGGTCTAACTAGCTTTAGAAAATATCGCATTTTTGGGGATGAGGCTTATGACACGGCTTATATCACAGTATTTAGATCCAGAGAAGCTAGTTTGCAAGGTAGGAGAGCTTTCACTTGTATGGAGACCAGCTATCCTTTAACCTGTTTGCTGATGCAGGAAGGCTTCGCTATAATAGGCAGTAGGAGTTGTGACTAATGTTGCCTAAAGGGTATGTACACAAGAAAATTTGTTTTTACAATTGCCCATTAGTGAAAACTATTCATCCAAACTCACAGTACAACTTTTTTTTTTTTTTTGATCTGCCCCCTATTTCTTTAGATATCCAATCTGAAACACCTTACATTTCAGCATTTCTGTGAACAGTTTTGCTGTAGCTGGAATGGTTTGACAGTTGGTATTTGGGGGAAAATAGTCAGGTCAGATCCTGAGCAAAAAAAAGTATTTAAGGCATGCAGCAACACACTCCTCAGTAAGTGCTACTTACATATATTCACTTATAGATTAAGATGATGCAATGTCATTTTTTCAGTATACGTACACTTTAAAACCACTTGCATGGACAGAGACCAAAAAAATGCTATGTTCGCTCTTCCCAGTTCTGCTTTGTGCTGTAAATTCAAATATTAACTCCCAATAAGGAATGTACTTGCTCAGAATTTTAATCTAAGGTTTTAAATTTTACAGGCTGATCAATGTTCTGGTCTCCAAGGATTTCTGGTTTTCCATAGTTTTGGAGGAGGAACAGGCTCAGGATTCACATCCCTGTTAATGGAACGTCTGTCTGTTGACTATGGCAAAAAGTCTAAGCTTGAATTCTCTGTATATCCTGCTCCACAGATATCTACTGCAGTAGTAGAACCTTACAATTCTATCCTGACAACACACACAACTCTTGAACATTCAGATTGTGCTTTTATGGTGGACAATGAAGCTATTTATGATATCTGCAACCGCAATCTGGATATAGAGCGTCCTTCCTATACAAATCTAAATAGGTTAATAGGACAAATAGTTTCATCGATCACAGCCTCCCTAAGATTTGATGGTGCTTTAAATGTTGATCTTACGGAATTCCAAACCAACTTGGTACCTTATCCTAGAATTCATTTTCCATTGGTGACCTATTCCCCTATTATTTCAGCAGAGAAAGCGTACCATGAACAGCTCTCTGTGCCAGAAATTACCAATGCTTGTTTTGAATATTCCAACCAAATGGTGAAATGTGACCCTCGACGTGGTAAATACATGGCTTGCTGTCTCTTGTATAGAGGTGATGTGGTCCCCAAGGATGTGAATGCAGCCATTGCTGCCATTAAAACTAGGAGGAGCATTCAGTTTGTTGACTGGTGTCCTACTGGATTTAAAGTGGGAATTAACTACCAACCTCCCACTGTAGTACCAGGGGGTGACTTGGCAAAAGTCCAACGAGCAGTCTGCATGCTAAGTAACACCACAGCTATAGCAGATGCCTGGGCTAGGTTAGACCATAAATTTGACCTGATGTATTCTAAAAGGGCCTTTGTCCACTGGTATGTAGGGGAAGGTATGGAAGAAGGGGAATTCTCTGAGGCAAGAGAGGATATGGCTGCTCTTGAAAAGGATTACGAAGAAGTGGGGACAGAGTCAGGTGATGGTGGCGAAGATGAAGAGGATGAATACTGATTTGCAATGTATGCTTGTATCTAATTATAAGGTCTTTAAGGGACAGATTGTAATAAAGTTAAATATGCATTAAATAAATATTATAATGTGAATTAGTTCAGACATTTCGTTCTTCACCGAATTCCAGCTTTCTAGCATACTCCCTTGCACCAGTGTACGGTTTGCTGCCAAACAGAATTTTTTTTTTTTTTTGGTCCAAAATACAAGACATTAAACGGCATCTATAGAGAAAATGTAACGCTCAAAGGTTATTCACAGAAAAAGGCAGTCATGTAGTATGGAAAATGCTAGATAATTTCTAAGCTTGTGTGAAGGGCATGTTAACTTTACACTGAAATATAAATAATGCTCCACCACACTGATAAACTTGCTGGACAATGTGCCAGTAAACAGATATTTCTGACTTTCTTTCCAGAGGTAATTTGAGATCACACCTGTTTAGAGGCAGCTTGAACACATTTATCATTGAAAACTGATTTTTGGCTCGTTACATGGCGGCTCATGCAGGGAGTCCATGGGATTCTAGACCACTCCTTAAACGAGCGTACAATTAAGTAGATTTCTCAACAATGTTTCTGAAACTTAATGGCCATCTTTTAGCTTTGAAATATAGAGTTCATTCAATTAGTATTTAAACACCTAATAAATGTAATTAGCAGGACAGCACTGACTGCAACACAATTGTTTACAGGGTATCTGCTAGACGTCCAGTCCCCTTTGGACACCTCCCCGCCAAATATACGAATATCATTAGTAAAGCAAAATAGGGCTGTCTAGCTTCTTTTAAGGGGTAATCCCATTTATATTAGTACAGAAACCTTCTAGTGAAGGTAAAAAAATTTTTTTTTTGTGGGTAAGGTTATGGAACCCACCTGCAAACTGGGTTGGGTGTGGGTAACAGTTTTGTGGGTCTATTTAATTTCTGGTGTGGGTAATGGGTGTAATTTTTAAGACCCGCAACTATAACACCGTGTGGTTAGGTGCTGGTAATGATTTAACCAGAACCCTGACTTTTGTGCATCTATCTGTTGGTGAATTGGGTCATCCCCCTACTGAACCAACAAGGTTTTGTTTCTGGGGGAAAAAGACAACACAAATTACTCTGCTAGTACTACATTAAGAAAGCTGAAGTCTCTTGTATTATTATATCCCTTTATATTATATAAATATATTTATATCTTCATAGGAGATTGCATTGAGTTTTTAGGAGCTACCAATATGGTGGGGGTATATATTACATATAGGAAAGTTGTATGTGTGTACTATCTCACTATTACCATTTAAATGACCATCAGTAAATGTATATAAAGTATAGCACTGACTTATATTAGGTACAACACAAAATACATAAACTTACTGAGATCCCTATTTCAAAATGGAATGGTCAAATGGCAGCTTAAACCACACCCCTGTGTCTGCTCCATGTGAAAGGAAGTGTAATCCAGAAAAAGGTTGTCTGCTACACAGGATGTGATGTGTTGTAATGGACATATACACAAGGCTCCTTATATAACATCTCCAGCCTGCAGGTGGCATCAGTGAGTAATGAAATACAAGACATCCCTGCTCTATATGGCTAGGAGGACAAAGTGAAAGTAGATTGTGTGTGCTTTGGAGAGATATTGACTGGAACACAAGATCCTGTGTATAAGATCCTGTTACCACCTGTTGGGAGGACAGATATTGGACAATTTACCTTATTGGATACAAACTCTGAGGCAACAGATAAGTGTACACCAACTTACAAGGACACACAATATACAGGTGTGGTCAATATTAAAGTGTTGCACAATAGACAGGGACACCCCTGATTACTGCACATGTTATGTGGGGAACCTGTTTATGTGCACTGTCTGCTTTGTGCCAGACCACCCACTGTGTGCCATGTTACCCATAATCCTTCCATAAAGCAGTGATCTGGTACAAATTGGTGGCAGTGGTGCTGGTAATACCATTTATTCTCCATTTTCTCTGTACGTTTGTTCTCTGTATAAAGCTATGGAGGCTGCTACTGAAAGTATTGATTTAAATCCTCCTGTCCTGGTACCTGCAGATGAAATTTCCCAATTAGACTCCGTAGCTCTACCAGACCCAATTGCCAAACCTATTTTTAAACCTGATCCATTTGATGGGGTAACTAGGGAGTGGACTGATTGGCTAGAACAATTTTAATTGGCAGCCACTATTAATGGTTGGGATGAAGGTTCTCGCTGGCAAGTCCTTAGCCTTTTGCTTAGTGGTAAAGCCAGGCAGGTATACCAAGGATTTACTGTAATACTGAAATAAAAAGCCGTTATCAGTTATTAAAAATTGCTCTGAAGCAATTTTTTTCAATTAGATCTGTATAAAAGAGTATATAAAGGATAAATCCATTTCTTTAGGTAAACTGGGAATGAGAAATGTTTGTTTATATGTTAGATTATTAGGGCAATGCTATTATAATAACATGATGCTGTGAGGTACCTTCTGGTATAATATATGAGGCAGGGCCGCCTCGCTAATGAAGCAGTGTGCAGCACAATGCAGAGCGGCACTCTGTAGCGAAGCGGCACCCTGTAGGGAAGGGAAAGAAGAATTTTTTTTATTTTTTTTTTTTACTGAAGGCCGGCGTCCGTCCTCCCTACTGCCTAATCTGTCGGGTGTGTGTGTGGATAGATAGATAGACAGATGATAGATAGACAGATGATATATAGATAGATAGATAGATAGACAGATGATATATAGATAGATAGATAGACAGATGATATATAGATAGATAGACAGATGATATATAGATAGATAGATATATAGATAGATGATATATAGATGATATATAGATGGATAGACAGATGATAAATAGATAGATGATAGATAGATGGATAGATAGATAGATGATATATAGATAGATAGACAGATGATAGATTGATAGATAGATATGATAGATATATAGATAGATAGATAGATAGTAGTAGATGGATAAGATAGATAGACAGATGATATATAGAAGAAGACAGATGATAGATAGACAGATGATATATAGATAGATAGATGATATATAGATAGACAGATGATAAATAGATAGATAGATGATAGATAGATGGATAGATAGATGATATATAGATAGATAGATATATAGATAGATAGACAGATGATAGATAGACATATGATAGATAGATAGATAGATAGATGATAGATAGACAGATGATATATAGATAGAAAGACAGATGATAGATAGACAGATGATAGATAGATAGATAGACTTCAAAAGTTTTTAAAGTTGCCATTGTTCCGGCATGTAGTTAAAAAGTTAAAGAAGTTAGAGACACCTCTGCAATTACCATCTGCGATCTACCTGACTCCCTTTCAAGTCTTCTTGGTAAGTAGTATTCTGCTTTTTTTAATACTTATTTCTTTCAGTTGCATTTAATCTGTAAAATGACATTGTAAGATTGTGCTTGGAGTTGGACTTTTTCATTATTAGCATTATGCATAACCCTTCTACCTTAACAGGTTTGTGTAAATGTTTGTCATTTTAATTAAAATAGTATGTGTGTATGTTACTAAAATACATTTCATATGCTAGCCTTAGGTAGAGTTTGTTAGGTTAAGCTAGGTTAGATTAGGTAGGTTAGTTAGGGCCCTGCTGTCTGAAAGTGTCTACCTCAACGTGGTAGCAACTGACAGGCTTACAAATCTTTTGGCCAAAACCTTTTATTCCACAGGAAGTATGGTTGATCTGGGGTGGGAATACTATTCTAGAGGGTGGGTCCTTCAATGGATTGTAAATAAATGGAGGAATGATATGTAAATACAATGATAATGACACAAGTTAAATCAACGTGTATTAAGCCCCTCCCACTTCTGGACAAGCCACATCCCACTTCCGGACAAAGCACCACCCATTTGATGGGATAACTAGGGAGTGGACTGATTGGCTAGAACAATTTTAATTGGCAGCCACTATTAATGGTTGGGATGAAGGTGCTCGCTGGCAAGTCCTTAGCCTTTTGCTTAGTGGTAAAGCCAGGCAGGTATACCAAGGATTTACTGTAATACTGAAATAAAAAGCTGTTATCAGTTATTAAAAATTGCTCTGAAGCAATTTTTTTCAATTAGATCTGTTTAAAATAAAAGAGTATATAAAGGATAAATCCATTTCTTTAGGTAAACTGGGAATGAGAAATGTTTGTTTATATGTTAGATTATTAGGGCAATGCTATTATAATAACATGATGCTGTGAGGTACCTTCTGTTATAATATATGAGGCAGGGCCGCCACGCTAATGAAGCAGTGTGCAGCACAATGCAGAGCGGCACTCTGTAGCGAAGCGGCACCCTGTAGGGAAGGGAAAGAATTTTTTTTATTTTATTTTTTTACTGAAGGCCGGCGTCCGTCCGCCCTACTGCCTAATCTGTTGGGTGTGTGTGTGAGTAACAGTTTAAAATATACCTGTGTTAAGATTCTATCAGGGAGATACAATATGGCCCTTTTCCGTCTAAAACCCATGTTAACCCGAAAAAATTTCGGGTTAATGTGGGTTTTAGACTGAATTTACAGCACAGTGTCATTTTCAAATGTTTTTGGAAACAGCGCTGTGCAAACGATCCAAAACCCCTGCCGTTAAGGTTTGCGCTACCTCGTAGCGCGAAACTTAATGGTAAAGGTTTGGGAGAGTTAAGGTTGCGATCCTTACCGTAGCCCGATCCCGCAATGCAATAACTGACGTAATCTCATTTACGTCAGTTATTGTATCACGGGATCGGGCTAAGGTAAGTAACGTGGCGTGGGGTATTGGATCTCTTGCACCAACGGGCACTAATGTAATGTTAAAACTATGAGATACATGTTTATGTAGCATTTTCTTAGTTACCAGATATGTTTTTGAATGGTCACTGTTTAAAAAAAAAAGTACATGCAGCATTTATCTGCTGCTAAATATTTGAATCCATTCGTAAATCTGCAATACCGTTCGGGTGACGGTAGCCTTTAAGATGTGACAAAGCCTTGGTCCTATGCAATTGTAATCTTCTTTAAGGCCAAGTCCACACTAGACCTGAAGGTAACTCATGTGAAAGGCACTCGTGTTACCATCCATTTGCGCTATAGTCTGGAGCGCATTAGATCTACAAAAAAATGGTTATCGCATGTAATCTGTTCTCGGAACCACCGCTGTGCACTGCTCGAGATTCTCATGTGGTAACGGGTCGTGAGAACGTGCAAGAGTGGCCAATAATGTGGTTTAATAGTTTGAACAGGTTATATATGCATGTACAGTCTGCCCATCGCTTATTTGAATAGGCTCCTCCTACCATGAGTTGGTTTCTTATTGCCTTGCTTATTAAGCTATCAGTTTTAGATTATTCATAAATTTGAGCTGTGCCAAGATATTTCTAAACTCTGGAAAGGAGTTTGAGGAAATATTTTTAAAATGCCACATTATACATAAATTAGGTGTGCCCAACTTAAGGCCCTATAAGCATCGCACCAGGCCACTTTAAGGCATCGGGCTACTATACATATCCCTGCTCATTGCCCATTTCATCTCAACTCCTGCTGTGTGTTGGACCCTATTATGTGTCATAATAACGAATACTGGCAACATTTTCAACCATTTTCTATTTTGAGTATAGAGCATCTATAGTGGGGGTAAAAAATGTTTGTCCGTCCCCCCCTTCCATGTCTTCTACAATTACTCATAACCCCCCCAAGTACTTTTACTTCCCTCAGATTCCTCCCCTGATATATGCAAGTTATAACAAACTGTAATTACAATACACTCTGCCTGCTTGAGCTGCCAATCAAACCAATCTGCATACGGCACTGCTACAGACTCTCACCTTGCTGTGTTACATGCTCTGCAAAAAAGATAATAGCAGAGAGGAGGAGGTAGCTTGGGAAATAAAGATAAGTCTGCAGTGATCCTCCTCCTAGTGATTTACTGCTTGATATCCAGCTGCAAACACTGTACCCCCTCCTCACTCACCCTCAGCACTTGCGCACATTAAACGTGTCTCCAGGGCAAAGGAGACACTTGATTCCTATTGGCTAATGTGTGGAGGGTGTGTTCTGCTAGTAAGCTTAGCCTGATATCGGCTTGTAAAGACACAAACCAGTACGCATGTGAGGCTTGCTTCACAGACGGATATCAGGTACGTGGGGAGAGGACAGAGAAGGGAGGGGGAGTGGGCAGCCCTGTAGTGAAGTCTGCCTGTCTGTGAATATGGAGCCACAGATAAAGTTAGGAGAAATGCACTATACTCACTCAAACAACTTTGTATAATCTGAAAGTACAATGTTAGGGTAGTAAAATGATGTTGTTACATGTGTGTTTGTGCCTGCTTTGTTAGCAAATTTTCAATGTTTAGAAACTGCTCCTAACTGCCCTCCCTTAGTCACTGCCCACTTGTAAATCCAGCCGACACTGGATAAATTCATACACATTCTGCAGAACCTTCACAATCTGACATTATACATTTCATTAACATATATTTTGGACACTGCTGATAGTGGGTGGGGGAGGGTGTACTGCTGTGTAAGACACTTTCTCCCTTTCTTCTAACAGGCAAGTAGGCATGCTGCTGCTGTGTGAGACACTTCTCCCTTCTAACAAGAAAGCAGACGCACTGGCCTGGCTCCTGTAAGTTACCTCCTGTGTCACACTCCTGCAGTAGACCTGGCTTGCATCTCTTCCCCTCTCACTGGTGTCTGTGTATTTCTACTACCAAACACCTTGGAGCTAGATAGGTAGACAGACACATAAAGACAGACCGATAGATAGATAGACAGGAGACCAATATGATTAATCCTAGTAAGAGGTCACTGGAGGGACACAAATTAGCATACCTTGTTTGAGTGACAAGCCTTTCCCTGTACATGCTGTTATTTAAAATGAAGATTTCTGAGAATCTACAGCTCTGATTTTAAATCTGAAAAATGTGTTGGAGTAGTGGACCTTTACTTACACTATATAAAGGTATAATTTTTGAAAATATAATTTTTGTAAGTATAGATACCCTTTAATTTAATTTTGTGTTGCATTGTAGGAATTTAATATTTTCGCTATAGATGCCCTTTAACTGCAGTATTTGTGCAGGTTAAAATGCATCCTAATAACTAGAAATGTGATTCTGATGTCAAGGTCATGTAGTGAATCTGTTATTTCTAGTTAGTTAAAGGGAACCTAAGTATACAGTACTTCTAAAATTTAACCATTTGAGCATGAACATCTATTGGCCCTGACCCCACTATTCACTGTATCTTTGCAAAAGAAGCTAAACCAATATGGAAGTGTATGAAGTTCATATCCTTTTTTTTTTTTTTTAGCCAGAGTGGCACAAAGAGCAGCCCACCAAGAGCAATATAAGTCAGCTAACTATACTTTTGTTTCTATTATGTTCCTAGGAAATGTTTCTAAATGTACTGACATTCTATATATTCACTCTGTCTGGGATAGTAGACCTGTATAAATGAAAGGAGAGAGCATGAAAATCCTTTATTAACCTAGGGATGTCATGCAAATTAGAATTTCCCCAACCCTACAGACCAATGGGGTCGTGAATAAAGCTCTGTTAAAGCAAAATGCGTTTAGTTGTGCACGCCCATTTTGTATGTATACAGTACTTTGATGTATACCGGTTAGGCCATTTTGTACCTTTGCAGTCTTTTGTTTGTCATGTTTTGTGATTTCTTAATGCTATAAGATCCACTGGTATCTTATAATTTGTTTTTTATTCTAAATTTGTGACTGTATATTACCTATTGCACCAATATCTTGATTGTATTTTGCTTGGTGGCTTGTTCTTCAGATTGGCAGGAACCCATTTTGTCCATCCGTGGCAGTTTTTTTTGACAGGAATTGCTTTCCTGAGTCATCTTGCAATTTATTTTTACATAACTTTGAAGATTAGCATTTTTATGTGTAATATGGTAACAGCATCACCAGATCCCGTGCACTTCCTGCTCTGAAACCATGTGAAATTCACCCTTCCCTGTGTCTCCTCCTCCCCCTGCTCAGTCCTCTCCCACTCATGGGGCACCGATGGCCCCTTACCCACTGGCACTTCAGACCCATAAACCCCCCACACCCTAAAGAAAATTCTGTAAAACAAGCATTTTCAGGCAGACAGAATCTGCAGTTTTAAACTTATTCTGCCTCTGCCAGAAATGCTGTTTTCTCATGTTAACATGAAATGAATGCATCAGGAGCCCTTTAGACACAAAAGATAACTTGCTTTTTAAATAGTGTATTCAAATTGCCTTTGATCCTTCCTAGTCAGTACCATGGTTTTTAACAATGTTTTCTAACATCTTTTAATCGCTTATTCAATTTTTATATTGAGCAAAGCAGGGATTAGCAGAATGCTGTGGAATATAAAAAAAGAGAAAGGTCAACAGAATAAAAGGAGAACAAACTGGAGTAATGGGAGAATTTAAAATAAAAAAAAAAGGAACATGGGTAAAATATTAGCAGAATGAATGTGTGAGGACAGGAATGAGGAAGAAGGTATGGGTGCCCATACCATACCTTCAGCTCTGGTTAAAGTCACCTAAATCTGTCTATTTCCCACCTCTGCAGCAGTTTTCATTTTACTCCCATTTTACATTTTTCCTTGTGCCAACTAGTCATTTGCAGTGTACCTACACTAGATCCTAACACTATGCTGAAAGCAGCTTTGACCAAACTTGTAAAAAGCATTAAAAGAAACCATAACAAAAGGAGGCAATATCTTAGATCTATATTTATTAATTTTTCAGTTTCATTCCCCAGTAAAATGGAGTTCAGATGATGGAAAACATACAGAAAAATATGCTTGTGAAGGTTCTCATTCATCCAGGTCATGGTATATCTGTTGTATTCAATTAGATCAACTGGACTTGAAATGTAGTTCTTGAAGACGTTTCGCTAGTCATCCGACTGGCTTTCTCAATTCAGAATGACTTGTACAAGAATCTGTGGCAATTAACTGTCTGCCATGTACAATGCTGTTTTGACACCTTACTCTGGGCGTTCCTATAACACCTCTTAGCCACTATGCAATCACACCCTTAACACCTGGCTGTGATATGCTAATTGGGCTTTTCCAGGGTACAAAATTGCCATAGATTCTTGTACAAGTCATTCTGAATTGAGAAAGCCAGTCAGATGACTAGCGAAACGTCTTCAAGAACTACATTTCAAGTCCAGTTGATCTAATTGAATACAACAGATATACAGAAAAATAGGCAAAACTTGCCACTTTCTCAGTGTATTATTTGTTTAATACTGGTAAAATGTGTTAAGTGCTAGTCCAGATAAATCAGATTATAATCTAATAAAACTCTTTTAAAATATTGGAATGGAATGTTGGAATGTTTGCAATATTATTATTATGCAATGTTAAGGGCAGCATGTACAACCTAGCCAGAAGCATTGTGTTGTTCTGGAATAAAACTAGTGAAAGTAGTAAACTCTTCTTTCTTTCCTAAAATCAATTTTCACTTCCTGTAGTTCCTTGATGGGTTTTAGTTGCTATAATTTTATTAGAATATACAAGCAACGCGTTTTAACCTTTACCGGGTTATCATCAGGATACTCCATATTGGCAAGTTCCCATCACACAAATATGCATTGTTCTCATTAAAGGGCATCTATACTGATATTTTTTTAAGATTGACCACAACTGGAAACTATAATTCTTCCCAACCACCACCTAATTCTTTAGATATACAATCTAAAACTTCTTATATTTCAGCTGTCAATCAAGTTCCTTGCTCTCAAAACTATTCTTGTAGTAGCTGGAATGGTGACAAGAATTATGACAGTTGGAATGCTGTGTGCAGGCTTGACAGTTGGTTTGTGGGGAAAAAGTCAGGTCGGATGGGAGTGGTTAAAAGAGGGAGGGGGAGATACTGCTCCTAAACAAAATGTGTGCTGGATTGAAGGCATGCAGCAACACACACTAATCAGGGTAAGGGCTAGGCCACCCTAGCGCAATTTATTTTGCTTTTTTGCTAAAATTGCAACCACGGCAACGCATACAAACGCACATGCAATCGCATGTGCTTGCGGCACAGTGTGGCCATGCCCTAAGTGCAATTTACATGTATTCAATTGTAGATTAAGATGAGGCAAAGTAATTTTTTCAGTAATAGTGTCCCTTTAATATTATTTGACTAATCGATCAAAGGCCCATACCAAGCTCTAGATCAGGCAAGGAAAGGATCCTGCACACTCCCAATATAACACAATTCAATGCTGGGTGCTCCAGCGTAGTGGCAAACTCACATATGTAGAGAAGAAATGCTGTGCACACCAGTCTTTATTCGCAGTAGGTGTTTATTACATCAGTATAACACCAAGAAGCTCTAGATCAGGGGTGAACAATGAAATTCCACAGGGGGCCGCACAACAAACTTGGATTGTCATGAAGGGACGGACCAATAGGTTCAACTCAATTATCAATGAGTAATATTTTAAATCCATTCCATTAAATTCAATAATTCAATTAATATTTTGTTTTATAAAATAAACTTAACAAAAACAAATCAAATATCCAGCCTGAGGCAATCATTTAATATCTGTCACAGACTTACCGCCCGGCACTTCCCCGCGCCGCTCGGCACTTCCGGGTGGGCGGCGTCGCGGACGTCATGACTTCACGACGCCGACCCGCCGGGCGGCGCGAGGTTTGAAAAGTCGGCATCCTCCAGGACCCGGCGCCCGATAGTAGCATTAGCTACCCTGGCTCCTTACTCACCTGCCTTGGATCCTGCTCCTTACCTGTATCCTGTACTTACCTTACCAGTATCCAGTGCTACTTACCTTGCCTGCCTCCAGAGAACACCTTACCTGTATCCTGTACTTACCTTACACAGTATCCAGTAATTACCTTGCCTGCCTCCAGAGACCACCTTACCTTTATCCTGTACTTACCTTACCAGTATCCAGTACTTACCTGCCTGCCTCCAGAGACCACCTGCCAGTGTCCAGTACTTACCTTGCCAGTATCCTGTACCTCCCTTGCCGGTCTCCAGTGGACTACCTTGCCTGTATCCAGTTTCCGTCTACTCACCTCATCTGTATCCAGTTACCTACCTCCTGTATCCGGTATCCAGCCTTCAGTTCCCAGCAGCACCTTACTCCTGTTTCCAGCCTACACTTCCCAGCAGCCTCTGTACCTGCACCTTCTGGACTATCAGCCTCCTCCTAAAGTGTACTGTGAGTACCCGGCCGTCCGCCATTTGTTACAGTACTACAGGCCATGGAAACGCCTGAGGGGGCTATGGACGCGAGTTGAATAAGACTCTTCAAGCTTTGTCCAAACGCATGGACCTGTTCGAACATCACCAGGGCCAGTTGGCTCAGTTCATGGATTCCCTAGCTGTCCGGCTACCCCCAGCTGCTGCCGCTGCTCCAGGTTCTACGCCACCTCCTTCGATGGCCGGATCCGGTGATCCTTCTCTTCGGAGAGAGCCCCGCATACCTCCACCCTCGCGGTTTGATGGTGATGCCCAAGCCTGCCGTGGGTTCATTAATCAGTGCAGAATCCAATTCGAACTTCAACCATCTCATTTTGCATCAGATCGTGCAAAGGTGGTGTACATCATCGCCTTGTTGGAGGGTAATGCGCTGGCCTGGGCTTCTCCTTTATGGGAAAGAGACGATCCTCTGGTCTATAATGTTGCTGACTTCCTGAGTATGTTTCGCAAGGTCTTCGATGCTCCGGGAAGAACCTCTGCTGCCTCCTCCCGTTTGATGCAGCTCCGCCAAGGGTCACGTTCCGTGGGTCAATATGCAATTGAATTTCGTACCCTTGCTGCGGAGACTTCTTGGAACAATGAGGCACTTACTGCAGCCTTTTGGCAGGGACTCTCTGACCGCCTCAAGGACGAATTAGTCTCTAGGAAATTACCTGTCCCATTGGAGGACTTGATTTCACTATGCATACAAATTGATACCCGCTTCCGTGAACGGCAGGCGGAAAGGTCTGCAGCTCGTTCCAACCTCCCTAAAACCTTTCCTAGGCCGGCTCAGCCCTTCTCGCAACCCATACCTTCGGGTGAAGAGCCGATGCAAATTGGCGGCACTCATCTATCCCCTGAGGAAACATCACGCAGACGTACCAATGGACTCTGTCTCTATTGTGCTGGGCAAGGACACTTTGTAAGAAATTGTCCCCAGAAGTCGGGAAACTCCATGACCTAGAAGTTAAGGAGGAGCTCCTTCTAGGTAACATTAAGTCTCCTGCCAAATTTGAACCACTGAAACTCTTTCTACCAGCTACTATCACCTGTAATGGTAAAACTTTTTTCTCCCAGGCCTTTGTCGATTCTGGTGCCGCTGGAAACTTCATCGATCCTACCTATGCAGCACAATTGGGGCTTCCTCTCCTTCACTTGCAGCAACCCCTTCGAGTTCTGGCTATTGACAATAACCCGTTGGCTTCAGAATTCATCTCCAAATCTACCTACGAAGTCCTATTCCGCATTGGCATATTTCACCAAGAACATTTATCTTTTCTTGTCATCCAAAGCCCTTCTGCTCCCCTAATTCTCGGACTTCCATGGCTCAGACTACACAACCCTGTTATAGATTGGTCTAACGATGAACTCAAGTCTTGGAGCCCCTTCTGTTTCAAAAATTGCCTTTCTGCCCTACCATTACCTGTGAAAATAAATCAGAGAAAAACCTCCCTGAATGCTATCATGATTTCTCTGACGTGTTCTGTAAAAAACGAGCTGAGAAGCTACCACCGCACCGTTCCTACGATTGCCCCATCGACCTTCTTTCTGGTACTATGCCTCCCGGGGACGCACATACCCACTGTCTCCCTCAGAAACTCTAGCCATGAAAGAGTACATTACGGAACATTTGTCTAGGGGTTTCATACGGCCTTCCACTTCCCCTGCGGGAGCTGGGTTCTTTTTTGTTGAAAAAAAAGACGGAGGTTTACGCCCCTGCATCGACTACCGTGGATTAAATAAAATCACAATAAAGAATCGGTATCCGCTCCCTCTCATCTCTGAGCTGTTTGACCAGATAAAAGGGGCTAAAATATTTACGAAACTAGATCTTCGGGGGGCATACAATCTGATCTGTATACGCCAAGGTGACGAATGGAAGACCGCCTTTAATACTAGGGACGGTCACTACGAATATCTCGTAATGCCCTTTGGCCTTTGTAATGCTCCAGCGGTGTTCCAAGAATTCGTCAACGACATTTTCCGGGATATGTTGGGTATATCTGTAGTAGTGTATCTCGATGACATTTTAATCTTTTCTCAAGATCTGCCCTCACACCGCATCCATGTTAAACAGGTGTTGCTACGTCTGAGAGAGAATAGCCTATATGCCAAACTGGAAAAGTGTCTGTTTGAGTGTCCACAAGTAACCTTCCTAGGCTACATCGTATCTGCGCAAGGGTTCCAGATGGACCCTGTTAAAGTTTCGGCCATTCAAGATTGGTCTCTTCCTATGGGAACCAAAGCTATTCAAAGGTTCATTGGGTTTGCCAATTACTACAGACAATTCATTCAAGGGTTCTCTTCAATAATTTCTCCGATATTAGCCCTCATCAGTAAAGGTGGTAAGCCCCATTCATGGACTCCTGCAGCCCTCGAAGCCTCAAACGACTCAAGGAGGCCTTTGCTGATGCTCCTGTTCTAGTCCATCCAGATCTTAGTCTTCCCTTCTACATCGAAGTTGATGCCTCGGTCGACTTGGGGGCTGGAGCCGTCCTTTCCCCCGTCCTTTTCCCCAAGGGCCTAAAAGGAAACTCCATCCCTGTGCTTATTTCTCTAAAAAGTTTTCTACCCAACGAGCGTAACTATGATGTTGGAAATAGGGAACTTTTGCCATCAAACTGGCCCTCGAGGATACATCGAATACATCCAGAACCTCAAAAGATTAAATCCCGTCAAGCACGATGGTCTTTATTCTTTTCCCGATTCAACTTTGTCATCACTTACCAACCTGGTTCTAAAAACAAGAAGCTGATGCCCTGTCCAGATCATTTGTTGCTTCCGACTGTAGTAAGGAAGATAAAGGCTCCATTATTCCAACCACGAAAATCTTGGCCGCTATATCTCCTCAACTTTGTTCAAGATCCAGCCGCACAAGACTCTGCTCCTCCTGACCAACCCTCTGGCAAAATCTTTGTTCCTTTCACTTCGGAAAGCTATCCTTCTTCTACCCACTGTCCAAGCAAGCCGGGCATTCTGGTGTTAACAAGACTTTTAATATTCTTGCCCGTTCCCTTTGGTGGCCCAAAATGAGAAAGGATGTGAAAGACTTGTTCAAGTGTGTACCAGCTGTGCTCAATACAAGTCTTCTAGAACCCTCCCCTGTGGTCTTCTTCAACCCCTCCGCCGCCCGGTCCCGCGCCGCTCGGCACTTCTGGGTGGGCGGCGCCGCGGACGTTAGCTATTAGCTACCCTGGCTCCTTACTCACCTGCCTTGGATCCTGCTCCTTCCTGTATCCTGTACTTACCTTACCAGTATCCAGTACTTACCTTGCCTGCCTCCAGAGACCACCTTACCTGTATCCTGTACTTACCTTACCAGTATCCAGTACTTACCTTGCCTGCCTCCAGAGACCACCTTACCTGTATCCTGTACTTACCTTACCAGTATCCAGTACTTCCTTGCCTGCCTCCAGAGACCACCTTGCCAGTGTCCAGTACTTACTTGCCAGTATCCTGTACCTCCTGCTGCGGTCTCCAGTGACTACCTTGCCTGTATCCAGTTTCCGTCTACTCACCTCATCTGTATCCAGTACCTACCCCTCCTGTATCCGGTATCCAGCCTTCAGTTCCCACAGCACACCTTACTCCTGTTTCCAGCCTACAATTCCTGCAGCCTCTGTATCCTGCACCTTCTGGACTATCAGCCTCCTCCTAAAGCGTACTGTGAGTACCCGGCCGTCCGGCCATTTGTTACAATATCAAGATTTTTTTGGGGGTACAGGTCTGTTATTACTTTGCCCAGGTCTGCTCTAGATACATTATTGTTACAGTTCTGGTACAATGTTGTTACATTGCAGAATTTAAGGAAAACTAAGCCCAAAATACAAAGGCAGCTTCACAGATTCTATAATTGTCACTTAGTAAAACAATTTGTCTCTCACTCTCTGAATTCAGCTTCTTATGGCTAGGCCACACTATCGCGCTTTTTTTGCGTTTGCTCATGCGTATTTTCCCAATCATTGAAATCGCGGCAAGACACCGAAAACGAGCGTTTTCAAAGCGATACGCATTTTTTTATCACAATCGCATGCGGTTTTCTATATCTGTTGAAAGACTGCATGCGCAAACCAACGAAATGACATGCGATTCCGTGTGCGCCACAGTGTGGCCATGCCCTGAGTGTAGCAATCATTTATAGAACATTCAGAGTACTGGCAATCTAGAATGTCACTGCTGGTTTCAATGGCTCCTGGACCCAAAAACTCCTTCTGCACATGCTAACTAGACCTCACATTCCCCACCTGCCAGTTTCTCCCAGCCAATCATCAGAGATCGCAGTGAATATTACTAGCTGATTTTCCTGCTCAGCATGGGGAAGGTGTTAACTCTTTCCATAAGTATTGATGCAACCTGTTAATCCTTTATATTTTGTGAGCATTTCTGCACAGACGTCTTTTTATGTGTTTATATCTGCACTCTACCATTCATATTAGTGTATGAATGTACATTTAGAAGTGTAATCAAGCTACATTGAGTTTAGCCTTACAGCAAGTATTTAAAGGGCATGTCCACTCCCAAAACAATAATTTAACCCCATACTGGCCTCACTGTAGTTTAAAGTAAACATTACATCTATGCTCCTTATGGTTCTCCAGCTATGCCTTTTCAAAGTCCAGGAAACTGAAGACTCCAAGCGAGCTGTGAGCTTTCTGTTCCATGCCGATTCCTTGTCCTCATCAAGGTCTGAGGCTTGCGCAGTCTCCTCCCACCATCTGGATCCATCGTTGCACCTAGCGTGAAATGTAAGGTAGGTAGCCCTGGCCCACCCTCAACTACCACAATATTTCTTAACCCCCCCCCCCCAAGATCCGTACTTACAAAGCCTTCTCTCCAGTTTTCCAGTGACACAGACAAGCAGGAGGCTGGATTGATCACGCGGAAGAGAAGGCTGTTGTAAGTAGAAATCATGGGATTTATTTAAAGAAAATTGTGGCGGTTGGGGGTGGGTAGGGGTTACAGGGGTTCCTACCTTACCTCCAAAGTTCATAAGTTCATTTGGGGGTGGAGATGCCCTTTAATGTAATGCCACTTAGCACTGCAGGATGAAGCTGCACCCGTGGGCACACAATTGGACCTTACCGGAGCACATGCGATACGGACCAAAAATGTCAGTTGCATGCATTCTGATAGCACGCGATAGCGCAGCGCATGTAGTGGGGCCATAGTCCCATAGGCTATTACATGAATGCCCTCCCACTAGCGCAGTCCGTTCACAAATCACAATCCAAAATGTGCTAGTGGGGCCTAACCTTAAGAGTTTGAGTCTTAAAAGAAAAAAGGTGGCAACCCCAGTAGAATTGTACTTATCACTTTATAAGGTACACTTTTAAAAACAAAACGGAGCTGCAGATGCACCATATTATAGGGAACCTGATCTTAGCAAAGCTCTGTCCTATGCGTTTTAATGGGGAATGTCGGGTTGCCATGTAGGGACACCCATTAAAGGGGAAGTTCAGTGCAAATACATATGCTTTTCAGAAAAAAAGAGCAGTAATTTTTCATCCCGATGACCTTAACCTGCCCATTCAGCATTGTGCCTGTATAAATAAATGCAACCAAAATACTAACTTCCTGTTTGCAGGACCCCTAGTAGAGACTGTTATGGTCTTGCCCTTGACCCAGCACCTGGGTTGATTCAGTTGCTCAGTAGAGATCTGAGCATCTTTGACTCATCCAACAGCCAATCAGTAGAAATTGCGGTTAGGAACATTCCAAGGATGTGGTGCATTCTGGGAAGGACCGTTAGAACCTGAAATGTCGGCTCACTAATGTCAACAGCAAAGGGTATGAAATCAACTGATTTTTAAAATAGGAGAGAGGTATGTAGAATAACTAAGAAGGCCTTACACAAACTAACATTTAACAAATATTGATAATTTCCACTGAACTGTCCCTTTAAAAGCACATGACATGGCTCAGTTAGAATTACTAATGTTTAATTGCAATCAGTGCAGCCCTGCTAATTACATGTATTAAAGGGCATGTCCACCCTTCTAAAAAATTTTTTTATATAATATTCTCCTCCCTGTCCCCCCAGCCCCAACCGCTATAGTTTTAAGTTCAGAAAGTGCCCCAAATATTACTACCTTCCTCTTTCCTCCGACAGGCCCTCTGCTTGCAAGAAAATGCAAGCAGGGGGGTGGACCGGCAGTCGCGTCTGTGATTGGCAGAGTGGCAGCCAATCACAGACACACTGCCGGGAGTTCAGTGTACGGAGGAAAGAGGGAAGGTAAGTATATTGGGGCACTTTCTGAACTTAAAACTATAGCGGTGGGGGATGGTGGGACAGGGAGAATATTATGTATAAAGATTTACGTTAGGGGGAGGGAATCCTAATCGTGAGGGAGGGGGAGAAGGGCTGCAGTGCGCATGCCAAACATCTCCCGGAGGGGAGACAGGAGGCAGAGTCCTATATGGACTCTGCAGTACTTCTGGTGGGCGTTTTTTTGGACTTTAGGGGGGATAGCAGAAGAACCATATGGAGCTGGGATGTAAGGAAGGATTAAACTACACTACACAATGGGGCCAGTAGTGGGGGGGGGATTATACTTTTGGGGGTGGACATCCCTTTAAGTGTGTTCCTACTAAACCAAAATGATCTGGAAAGTCAGGGTGGAAGTAGTGTTGTCTTTAATGCTGGGTACACACAGTACAGAATTTTGGAAGATGAGCAGGATCCTATAGGGAGAATGCTCGGGACTGTTTCCCTTCCGCGGCAGACTTCCTCTATAGGAAGTTACCGCAGCCGAGGGAAACTTACTGAAAAGCTCCCACATGCAGTGCGATAAAGACCCGATACTGTCAGGTCAGATCAGACGGTATCGGGGCTTTATCGGTACTGTGTGTACCTAGCTTTAGCCCTAAGCAGATATTAAATCTACAAGACAACGTCTGGTTATAATTTTATAAGAGAGCATGATGCAGGCAACATTGATTTCAGTGTAGTCATACAGCATGTATTTAAAGCAATGGAACTTAGCACAGCAGCATGTAGATTCATAAGTGCTCTAGTCTTAAAAGCAAAGGCAACCCTAGTCTTGTGCTGTATTGTAGAGAGATTTAATAGGTGTACCTACATGTTTCACTAATCAGGCAACCCTGACCCTTTAAATAGGTACACTCCTAAGAAATTCATTATGCAGAGCTCCTGCCAAGATCAGGTTAACTTCATAACACTCCCCCTATGGCTCTGTACTATGTTGTTTTTATACATTCAGCATAAACACACACTCTACCTACCCTCCAACATTCCCTTTAATAAGGTACATGGATGAGAAATGCATTGCTCTGAGCTGTGCCAAGATCAGATTCACTATCCTCCTCCTACAGTTCTGCACCATGTAATTTCTATAAATTCAGCATAAACAAACACTCTCTCCCTACCTCCAACATTCCGCCTTCAACATCCCCCTAATATATTGCTGCAGCTGACAGGGAGAGCTAGAGACCTTCACACTACAACACAAACAAAATATTGCAGGTAAAACATACAAAGACACAGGTCTGTAGCTGTGAATAGTGCAGTTTATTGCAAAACATGCATGCTACATGTTTCGGGCCCACTTTCCATGCATGTATTGAGGACGGCAGTAGGTCAGAAACATTTAGCACACATTTTGCAACAAACATTCACTATCATAGCTACAGACCTGTGTCTTTGTTTGTTTCACCTGCAATTATGTTTAGATTCGGTGGACTGGAAGCCGTAGTGAGACATACATTATTTCAGATACAGGCACCCTAATACATCACACTATAACACTGCTACTAGCAAAGTGTTTTATCAAGGAATCTCTCTGCACCAACCAGACATTTCTGCAATTTGAATATACCGTATATACTCGAGTATAAGCCGAGGTTTTGAGGTTTAAAAATAAACCTGAAACCTTTGTCCGGCTTATACTCGAGTCACATCTAAAATGAGCTGAAAAATAGTTTGACTAGTAAGGTTTTTCACTTGCCAGTCAATAGGTCGCCGCGAAATGCAAGCACAGCTGCCAGATATGGCGGGAGGGAGAACACTGCTGCTTTCGGGATCGCAGAAAGACCGATGCAGAGAGACCCGAGTGGGTACCGGTATGTGCGCGCGGGCGCGTCATTACGTACGGACTGTACTAATCTGCCGGAATGGAGGAGCAGGGAAGGAGCGATCTTTCCAATCATCTGTCCGTCCTGTGGGACCGGTAATTCCATATATTCCATTTTTATTGCTATTTCCATATTTACTGCTTATTCTTACCGGAATTTGGGGGTACAGAGTTGCCAATACAAATGTTAGGAAACTACAACTCCCAGCATGCTTTGATTGCTGGGATTTGTAGTTTCCAAACCCTCTGGAGTGCCCTAAACACAGAAAGATGGGTTACAGAGTTGGGAAAGGACCGGTAATTTTTTTTTTTTGAACTTGGCACTAGAGATGTTTAGGAACTACAACTCCAGAACCCAAATATGCTGGAGTTGTAGTTCCAAACATCTGGAGTGCCTCAAAAGAATACAATGATGTGTTACAAAGCTGGGCAAGGGGATTTTTTGTTGTTGTTGAATACTTGCCAGTAGATGTATTTCCAAACATCTGGAGTGCCAAGGAAATGAGTCCAGTACTGGATTTGGCTATAACCGGCATTGTGTGGGACTACTGTATGGGATTACCGTACAGTACTTTATGGCAATTCTGCTATCTATTTAAAGGGCAACTAAAGTCTCAAAACAATACTGATTTAGAAGGCTGAATACCTTGATATAAAAGCAGTAATCTGTGCCTCACTTAACTACGGTAAACTCTGCTCTTAAGGTATGGGGTTCAAGTCTTCTTACTGGCTCTTCTGTGTAATTTTAATCTGTTAGAAACGGTTGGTCATGGAAGAAAACAAAAACGCAGATCTTACGATGCTGGATTTAAACTCAAGGTTGTTTCAAGAGCAGAAGAAGCAATAACTCCATTGCAGTTCGGGAATTTGTCGTTGACGAAAAACAGGTTCGAGTTTGGCAAAAAAATTAAGTCAGAATTGGAGAAGATGCCGAAGTCAAAAAAGGCTCGTCGTGGTTTAACAACCTCATATGGGGCTCTAGAACTGACTGCAAAAATGGGTTGTGGAATGTCGTCAAAATGGATACTGTATAACACGCATGGGAATCAGATTACGTGCCCTTCAAATGGCTAAAGATGAGAAATATAAAACAGCGGGTATTGAGAATTTTTGCATCAGCTGGATGGTGTACCCGATTCATGAATGGTTTGGCCTTTGCTTGCGGCAGCGAACAAAGATTTCACAAAACTACCACATAACCTTGAAGAAAAAGTTATGTCATTCCATCAATTTATTATAAAAACAAGAAAGCTTTATAATTATGACCTTGGAAGTATCGGGAATATGGATGACAGCAATGACTTTTGATCTTCCAAGCAACAGAACAGTGGCATCCTTGGGAGAAAAAACTATTTCCTTAGAACAACCGGGAATGAAAAATTTCACAGTGGTTCTGATATGTTTGGCCAATGGAGTCAAGCTGCGGCCTGTTTATTATATTTAAAAGGAAGACCTTGCCTAGAATGCCAAATTTCCCCCGTCTATTACTGTCCGCCCACATGTTAAAGGCTGGATGGATGAACAGGAACAAAAAAATGGTTAGAGGAGATTTGGAATGGACGACCAGGAGTAGCTTTAAAAAAAAAAACCCTCATCGCTAGTTTGGGATATATTTAGAGCCCATATATGTGAAGATGTCAAAACAATGGCTAAGTCATTTCAAACCACTTTCGCTGTTATTCCTGGTGGGCTTACATCTGTTTTACAGCCCTTGGATTGTGTCTATAAACAAACCTTTTAAGACCGTGTGTGAAAAATGTGGCATGAATGGATGTTCATCTGGTCAAGCCAAACTGACAAAAGTTGGAAATCTTATGAAGCCTGACTTAGAATTAGTAGCAAAGTGGGTCGAGGTGCATGGGAGGACATTCCAGAAGACATTATCAAACGTGCTTTTCAGAAGTGTGGTATAAGTAACGCCATGGATGGTACAGAAGACGATGCTTGTTTCAGCACAGTAGCAGCAGCGATGAGATGATGTAAATATTGATGATGGTGATGATAATTTCTATGCAGATGACATTACACCAGCTGAATTTGAGGCCACTATTTGGAGAAACTGAGGATGAGGAACTGACTTTGAAGGATTTTAATTAAAAAAAGAGTACCGTACTGCATGTTTCATATTGCTGCTCAAGCCCATTCAGCAAAAAGTTTTCCCAGTTCAGTTAAAATATTTTCCATACTTTTTTGTGCAGTTGTTTTATGGGTACCGGTATGTTTTGTGTATTTAATGTTGCTTAATGCATATACTGACTACAAAACAGGTTGTTTTTATTGAAAATAAATACTCTAAAAATAAAACCTGGACCTCCTCTTTTATTCATGTTCATTTTCTAATCATTTTAGGTAATTACAGGTTTGCAGTAGTGGTGATATTTCTACCCTCGGCTTATACTCGAGTCAATCGGTTTTATTGATTTTCAGGTAAAAATGGATACCTCGGCTTATACTCGAGTATATACGGTAGATTATTTAATAGATTCTTAAATCATGGGGTTAAGTGGTGGGAGTGGGAATCACACAGGTGCAGAAAATGAAGGCAAAGTCAGTACTGGCAGGCAATGGAAAAATGTCAGCTTCAACTTTGGGGAACAAAGTATTAAAAATGAGCTCTTTCTAACTCAAACGTTGATTTTTGGGTTTCATTCTACTACAAATGTACTTCCTTGATTAAATAGCTAGATCAGACAATTGTACTGAGACATCTAGTGTTAGCTATGGAGTATTACATTGTGCTACATGTCTACAGCTATTTAAAGGGAATCCTTACAGAAGAATATCATTTTCAGATATAGTACAATTGAATAGAAGAAATGCTACAGAGGGGGAAGATTTATGGAAAAGGGCAACGGTGGTCTCCAAAAAATGTTAGAGTTATATCAAGCCTGCAGTCTTTCTTTAAAATGATTACTGTGTCACATCTCTGCTGCTTTGTGTGAGAAATTATATTGGGGCAATATTCAAATTTCCTGCTTTTAGTTTGTTGAGAGATATTTTTTAACTAATCACACAGTAATTAGGATTATTACCAACAATCTTAATCTGTTTTTTATTTTTCTTCTCTGACCTTCCTATCACTTTACATAGCTAGTCAGTAAAGAACTGTCAATCACCCAGCCAGTGAAAAAAGCCAGAAGGTATGAAGGAAGGCTTTTTATAGAACCCTAAACTTATTTGGAAAAATTGGAAACCCATTACCCATTAATCACTCTTAACAATCAATTATCATAACCTTCTCCTATCATGTCACAGCTCAGTGTAAGCAGGAATCACTTCTCTGTAAAATGTGGTGGTAAAACTGCATCCACGGCCCCAACCGACATATGCAGATCAATCAGCCACAAGCCCATAATGCTCAATTTAATGTCCACAAAAACAAAAAAAATCAAAAGAAAAAACATATATAAGTTGCGCAAAATGTTTTTACTAGCACTTTATGGACACTATAATTGCACTATACCTTACTAGCACTATAATGGCTAGTCTGTGAATGTAATACCATATTATCCCTTATACTATATAAATAATTTTATATTCATGGGGAATTCATTGGGTTTTCGGAGGTACTGTTGGTGTGGGGGGTGTTGTGGTAAAAGTAATATACATAGGGACAGTGTTTATGTGTTGTTTAAGCACTAAATAGTTCATCAATATTAACAAATATGTAGTAATGACATTAAAGTATATGAAATGTAAATAAGGCAAAATATATAAATAAAAAGTACTTCATAGTCCCCACTCCTGTTTTGTAATGGTATCTCAAAATGGAGTGTTATGCCACTCCCCAGGAGTGTTCCTAGGGAAGTTGCAAGACTTATGTCCCTTCCTTTGTAAAACATGCGACGGTCTTAGTAAAAACATTCTTCTAACTCTGACATAACTCCACCCCACCGCACCCCTCTCAATAGACAAAAAGGAGAGCTGCTGTTTGCTGGACAGGAAGGGATATCTATAGATCAGGGATAGGCAACCATGTATCTCTCCAGATGTTGGAAACACAACTCCCCGAATTCCCTAACTACAGAGTGCTTGTAGAGGAATGCTGGGAGTTGTAGTTTTCAAACATCTGGAGATCTACTGGTTGCTTATCCCCGCTATTATTTAAGGGGGACTGAAAGGAAAACATTTCCATGCTAATTTCTCTGAGACAATGAAGGGAGTTGGTTAATGTTTATTCCATTATTTAAGCAATAGAATCCAGTTTCTGTTTGCTAGACAGGAAGTAGACATAAAGAAGAAACTTACTGCTAACAGAGAATGCAGATTTGTAGTTTTTAAACACATGAAAAGTTCAACACCCATGCTCATATCATTACACTATATGAATCTTAATACATTCATTAGCCAATGGACATAAGGAATAAACTTGCTGCTAACAGAGATGCTGGGAGTTGTAGTTTTCAAACATGTGCATATACAAACCCTTGGTAGGAATTACTAAAGCATGGGCTTTTATGTCTAAGTCAGTAATGGCTTTATTCCAGGATGTATGAAAAATAAATTTTCCAGCATTCTGTGCAGCCAGGGAATGTTGGGAGTTTGTAGTTTTAAACATGTGAAAAGCTGGCAGGTCAAATAAAAATGGGAGAGTATGTGTGCATTTGATCATGTTATGTGGTGGGATTGCCTGGGGATTTTCAGACTTATCCCATTTGAGCTCCCCCTGGATACTTGCTGTAGTGGAAAGGGAGAGCAAGTTCAGAATGGATCCTAATACCTACCGCTAAAAGCATGCAAGTAGCCTCTCTCTGGCCCCACGCTTAACAGCTATATGCATAAGGGAGAGGCAGACAGATCCCGAATCATTGCATATTTGTGCACTTTCATTGCGTTATTTTTATTGAAGCTTGGGGTCATGCTTTCAGTGAGATCAATTACCTAGCAAAAACATTTACATCATTTCCACTTGCACCAACGGGCACACTTTTGCTAGGTCAGATATAGAATACATTTTTATTCAGTGTTTTAGTTTTACTGCAGAGATAAAGATACCCTTTGATTAGTATTTTATAGCTCTGCACTGTTGTTATTATATTTTCTAACCTTGTTTAATACATATATTCCCATTAAATCCTAGTAGATTCAGAGCACATTGGGTCTTGTACAGACTGTTACATTGTAAGAGCTAGGCCACACTGATACGTTTTTAACTGCAATCCAATTGCACCTTTTAAAAGCGCACACAGGTGGTGGCCCAGTTGATTTGGCCACACAGTTGTGCTACTGAGCGCTGCATGTGCAATCTGTTAATGGAGCGCATGTGTTTCGTATTTTTTACGCAAATCGCTCCGATTGTGAATCATCGGGCGACCACAATCGAATGGGAATGCGCGCACAATTGCAAGCGTGGTGCGGTGTGGCCTACCTAATACATTTTTTTCACAAGACCCAAGAGTGCTAATAATCACTACTAGGATTGGATGGCTACGAGTCTGGTACAGTAGCACCTGAGCAATGAAAGTAGAGAGCAGTTTGATTGATATTCCCATTAGACAGACCACCAATCAGGATGATTGTCGTTGGAATGAAAATGGTACCACCAATTACGTTGGGACCACTTGGGTGGCCTATTGATATGTGACTGGGAAATATCTGACCCTATGTCATAAATTTTGCAAAAATTCTGATTGCAGCAAAAATTCAGAGCAATATTACAATGTTACGGACCAGAATATCATGGCAGGCATATCAATCATCATCCTGTGTGACGCAGCCTTATTAAATGGTCAAAAACATTTAACTGGTTAATAGAGCTGGGAGGACAATATATGAGATCACTCTCTTATCCAAGATTTAAAAGCAGACACAAACTGCTTACATGAACATAGCTGTACAACTGAGAATAATATTATCCTTTAAAACTAATTTCTTCACATAAGCAAACAAAAATAATTTGAAGTACGGTATTAGTACAAAGATATTTTCTATTCCCTTCATCTTCCACTGCAAGCAAACTGTAAAATCTGTGAAAGAACAAGAACATTATCCTCACTAATCAGAGCAAGTGCAGAATGTCCTGAACACATAACCCTTTACGTGCCACTGGGTTTTACTACAGGAAATTATACTGTAACAATTTTTCACTGAAATGGATCAGTAGGAAATTAAGAAAATATAAAAGCTTTTTTTCAATTAAAATTCCTGTACTACATACACTTTGCTTGGTGTGCCCATCTAAGGTGATATGGGAGCTGACACTAACAGGAAGATCAATAAATTTCTTACCGTTTAAAAGGTGCTAATTTTGCCCCAGCCAATCAGATATTATTTAACATATGAAAGCTAACATCTGATTGGCTGGGGCAAAATTAGCACCATTTTTACCGATAAGAACTTATATTGAATAACCCGTTGTATCTACAGGTTATTTTGTAATCACCCAGCAGCCCCAGCAAAGGCGAGACACAGCTTTTTGTATCTTTGTGAATGTGCTTTGTCTATTGGGGCAAAGTTATCTGAGGCTCCATTTTTAAACATAAAAAGTTTTCGATTTTATCTTTACATCTCCTTTAATAATTTTATAGTAAACAAAATAAAACAAGACTAATAACAGCAGAAACAGTGGCTTTGCATGTCAGAATATGAAGAGATTTCTTTCATGAATGTGACTGTGTTTTTCCCCCAGCATCATAACCGATTTAAATGGTGCTAGAAATTGCAAAAGACTCTAAACACCAGAAGAAATCATCATCCTTTAAGGGGTAATATTTGCATCTCCACTGTGAGTGTGATATTTATTGTACAACACACAATACAAATTTTTATACAGTAAGTAAAATACAGTTTTTTCTAAGGCCAATGGTTACATTGGGCAAAATCATTTACTCTGTCCAGTACCATGTGTGAGTAGAAAGATAAATGTAAGGATTACCTGTAAAACAAATAAAGAAGTTACTGGTACTTGCACATTACACTCCTATGCACCTAAAACACAAATATTTCAGCAATAAGGCATGGTGTAGCTTAAAGGGGAACTGTGTCCAAAAATGACTTTAGGTAAATTGGGGTAAATTGATAGGAATTGCTCCCCTGAGAAATTTGCAATGTATTCCATTGTTTATTTTGCATAGTTTTGAAGATATTTACATTTTTGTGTGTGGTATGGCAGCAGCATCACCAGGTCCCCTGCACTTTCTGCTTCCTTCTCTGAAACTGTCAGTAAATCTGTCCTGTGTGTCCTCCCCCCTTTGCAGCACCGCTGGTCCCTCCCAACTCATGACCCCATGGTCCCTCCATTGCAGGCCCCCCATGGCCCATTATCTTACAGCCCCATGTTGCCCCGCCCACTCGTGGTGCCTAAGCCCCACCCACTCGCGTGTGCCTGGGTTACTCAGACCCCAAACCCCCCACACAAACTCTGTCGAATCAGTCTTTCAGGCAGAGTGAGAACACAGTGAAGAAGGGCTGTAGATTCCCTTCCCTTCTCTGTCAGGACTTCACACAGCAGAGGAGGAGGGACTTCCTGTCTTCCTCACACACTGAGGGAGTCTGAGGCTGTGCTTGCTGGCGGCACTGTGCAGGAGAAGCCTCAGGAATGTCACATGTTAGCCTCCCACCCATTAACTTTCTGGTCAGTTTATTTCTTTATATCTTGGGCTGTAGAGCACGTAGAGATACCAACTTGTTTGGAGACCACAGTTCCCCTTTAAATAAAAATCATAATACAGGGAGTTTATTTTCTGTAACATAGTTTAACACCAAATGTTGCAAAACTAAAAGCTTCCAATGTACAAATTACTATAAAATACAATGGAAGTCACAAAATTAGTCTTTTTTTGAGCAAAAAATAAATATTTTCCCCAATGAAAATGAAAAACAACTCATATTATAAGCCAAATGCTATTATCAACACGTAAATATCTGAACTGTATTTGGGGTGGATATTTACACGCAAGTCTTCTGTATATATCTCTTGAACCATACCATGGTGTCTTAAATTAGCAAAGTTAGAGAAATTGTATGCGTGCAATACCATTTTTAAGACCCCACCCCTTCTCATTAACAGTTTTTCAAATGTCTGAGATGGGAAAATCCTCAATGACAATGACTGTGGGAGGAGCTAGTTACTGGTCCCAGATTTGAACCTGCACATTACAAATGTGGCCACCAAATGACCTAGAAGTTACAGAAATATAAAGGGTATCTTTACTCACAAAAAACTAATTTTCAAAAATAGTACCTTAGATACAGCAAGATCTCTTCCAAACTTTTCAAATTTTAAATCTGAGCTGTAGATTCTGAGAAATAATCCTTTGAATCACAGCATTTACAGGTAAAGACCTGTCACTCCAAAAGCAGAAATTGTAATATGTGACACATGCTGACCTCTTTGCCTGCCTTCCAGCACACTTTCTGCAACATTTAAGAGGATCAGCAAAGATAAGGCAGGGGGGAGGGAGAGGTGTAAGCAGAGATGGGTCTGTGGTGAGGCTTGCAGAACTTATAAGGCAGTAAGGGCGGGTGGGGGAATTATGAGAACTCACTAACATATAATTTAACGACCACGATAAATATGTGAGTACCACCATTTTCTCTCAAATTGTAGTTTTAAAAAAATGTTAAGTTGTTTCAGTGAGTATAGTGACTCTTAAAGGGCATGTCCACCCCCAAAACTATAATCCCCCCAACTACTGGCCCCATCAGTTAGTGTAGTTTAATCAATACCTCACATCCCAGCTCCATATGGTTCCCCCCCCCCCCCCCAAAAGTCCCAAAAACTGCCTACCTGGCCTCCGGAGAAGTTTGGCATGCGTACTGCAGCCCTTCTCCCCCTCCCTCCCTCTTAGGATTCCCTCCCCCTAGAGTTAAACCCTTTATATTAGGATTCCCCCTGTCCCCCCAGCCCCAACCGCTATATTTATATTCTTAGAAAGCTCTCCAAACTTTACTTACCTTCCCTCTTTCCCCCGCCGAAATGAACTCCCGCAGCCACGTCCGTATTGGCTACCGCTCACCAATCACAGACGCGACTGCCGGTCCCCGCCCTCTTGCTTGCATTTTCTCGCAACAGAGGGCAAGACGCGGCGGAGGAAAGAGGGGAGGTAAGTAAAGTTTGGGGAACTTTCTAAAAGATAAATATATATATAATTTCATAATTATATATATAATATCAGATATAAATTCTTTTTAGGTGGACATACCCTTTAAGTAATGTCACTTCCTCCATATAATAATAATAATAATTAGGTAATTAACCTTTTAAAATATTAACTTACTAAAGATGTAAAGCACTATCCAGTGTGCCGAATTTCTGCCTTAGCTTTTCTAGAAACCATTATTTTGGTTTAGTTCTCCATTAAAGGGCATGACCACATCAGCACTACAATTTATACTTACCTTTCCCACTCCTATGATATATAATCTCCCTGCAGATAACAAGGATGTCACAGCCAATGACTTATGGAGTGCAGGCTATAACAACGTGTGATCGGGGCTCGATAGACTTGCAGAGAGGTTGTTGATTCATTTTTATAATGTGACATGCAAAATTGAAATCTTAATTCTATACAAAAAGTCTGTTTAGTCAATTATAGGTTTTGCAGCTGTGCCGATTTGTTGCCTCGCAGATTTCTCCTTCTAAGAAACACTGATTTCATATGGTGCTAGACAGTGTGTAGTTAATCTAATCCACCACATGAAACCAGCCTCCTGAAAAGTTTTTAGTCTTAGGACATCTTGAATAAAAGCTTTCGTTTGTTTTGTGACCTAAGAAGAGAGAAAGGGGAGGGGAATTTAGTAATGACACAATGTACGCTATATAAAACATTTACTTAAAAAGCTGTAAAATGTGTATGGTAGTATAATATGCACTACCACTACCACTTTTCATACCAGTCCAGGGGCTATTTAAACATAGGGAGGTCTATTTTTTTAGATCTGCTAAACCTGAAATTTTTGTTGGGGGTGGACATGCAAAAATCCAATATGTGCAATTGCCATTAATTCTGGAAGCAATTCTAATACTAGTGTGTATTTTTTTTGGGTCACAGTCAAGATACAGAACTGTAGGCTCAGTGAGTTCTCTATCCAATGGGGAAACCTATAACCACATGCAGCACGGCTTAATAACAATTAATGTTGTTTATAGCAATCTTTACACTGAAAGGCGCTTTGGTATTTAGGAGGCACCAATTCACTTCTCATTAAGGTAGCTAGTGTGCAGACAGCCCCAAGCCTGTTGCTTGAGCTCCACAGGTATATATAATGCTTGAAGAGAAAGACGTGTGCACTCCAAAGAAACGAAATTGTGAAAGTGTGTGTGAAATGAGCTTTATTGAATATTCTAAAGCAGATAAACAACCCACTTAGTTTACCCAACGTGTAGCAACAAGAAATAGTGAACAAAGCAAAGGAAAAATTTGAAGGTAGAAAAAAAAAAGGCATAAGGTTAGAATAAACTATATATGCCCTTTATGCATTGATGCCCTTGCGCAACCATGCACATAAACAGACATGTAATACAGTGTACTAACACACCATCATTCTTTACTATGATCTATTTATAAAAAGGTTTAGGGCTGGACTGATTTTTAGGAAATAGAAAACCATTATTTACCATGATTCCTAAAGGAATTTCGTCTAAAACAGGCCTATTTTCTAAATATATCACAAAACTGCTGATTAAAGGGGAAGTTCAGTGCAAATACATTTATTTTCAGAAAAAAAAAAAATTTTCTTCATCCAATGACCTTAATCTCCTTCATCACTTTGTCTGCGTATAAATAAATGCTTTCGAAATACTGACTCCCGTTTGCAGGACCCTAATAGAGACCGTTATGGTCTTGCCCTTGACCCAGCGCCGGGTGGTTCAGTTTCTCAGTAGGATCTGAGCATCTCTGACCCACCTCAGTCAATCAGTAGAAATAATTGTTAGGAACATTCCAAGGATGTGGTGCATCCTGGGAAGAAGAAGGACCGTTAGAACCTAAAATGTCAACTGATTTTCAAAATGGAAGAGAATATGTAGAATACCTAAGTATGCATTACACAAACTAACAATTTAACAATAATGATAATTTTCACTGAACGGTCCCTTAATGCTTGCTTAGAGGGAAAAAAAAAAAAAAAAAAAAAAAAAAAAAAAAAAAAGGATTGCATTACTTTTTGTCCTGGAGCTATCCTCTTAACAGGGAAACTCACTGTAGAGCTGATTTTACCAGGGATGATGCATTAATAATAATATCCTTTGTCTTTCCTAGACAAGAAATTGAACATATTCCATATCTATCATGAGAGAAGTCAAACCAATAAGAAAGAAACACTAGTAAAATTAGAATCAGTGTGCAAGAAACATGCAGGGAATGGACAGGGGACCTTGTCCATGATGCAAGTTGAAACTCTTAGGGCATTGGCTACCCCTTGCAATGAAGTATATTTTTGTGCTGCACCCCCCTCAACCAAAAGATAAAGTGCAAGGCGGGGCAGCACTAGAGGTGCCGTTCCCCTTTGAAACACCACTGGAAATGTTTAAAATTAATTAATTATGTAGTAAGGTATAAGTTGGAAAGAAAGGAGTTTAAATTCTTCTTATGTGTCACACCAAAAAAAACGTTATTAAATACGTAAATATTAAATTAAAATTATGAATTCAATGTTGGGGGCAACACGTTCCTTGGCTACTGTTGGGCAGTGTAAGTCTTACTCTCTGAAACCTTGCGCTAGTCAGGGACGGATCAGTAAATGACCTTGCTGATGTAGAATGACTCAGCATAGGTGGCATAAAAATAGAAAAAGAAAATACAGATTAATACTTGAAGCATGCTGGCAACTCTACCTCTTATCCCTTAGGAAACTAGTCAGTAAACAACTAACCCAAACAGGCACTTCAAAAATGATTAAAATGAAGACTTTATAAGCAGACGTTACATCTCATATCAGAGGGTGTAGAATTCATGTTTTTGTGTTTACAATATAAATGTATTAACCACCAATTCTGTGCCTTTTTACTTCTCTGTGCATTTACATAGACTGCCCTTCCCTATGAAGTCAGAGCTTGACAATGCCCAAGGAGGAACAATGTTCCATTCAGTTCATGTTTGCGTAATCCCTGAAAAAAAAAATTAAACAAAAAAAATGAATGATTACTATAAATCTTTTCACATGCAAACGGAATAGTAACAAGAGTATATTCAAAGCAACACATTGTAAAGTATTCAGATAAAATAATTTAGGTAGAAGACTTAAAAGGGCATGTCCACCCCCAAAATGAAAATTTAACCCACTACTGGCCCCACTGTGTAGTGTTACATTACCCTCTGCTCCTTATAATTCTGCAGTGCCTTTCCAAAGTTCTAAAAATGAAGAGTAGGAGCAGTCAGTCAGTCATCAGTCTCCGGTCCTGCTGCTTCTTTGTCCTCGGAGAGGTTTGCTGGAATGCGGTGGGGAGCCTGGGAAAATTTCCTTCAGCACTGAAGTTGCTATAATAAGGTCCTGCCATTCTAGATAGTAATTAAAGACCATGTAATACCCACCTTAGTTGCCCAGTAGCTTGTCCTGCCATTCTAGATAGTAATTAAGGTCCTGCCATTCTAGATAGTAAATTAAAGGACCACTGTAATACCCCACCTTAGTTGCCCAGATAGCTGTGGCTTTAAAAAGAAATTATTATTTCTTTCTATTCTACCCCCATAGCCTACTTTGCCTACTGGAATGTTGTGGCTTCCTCCTCTTGGTGTAAGGCTTGTTGGAGTGTGCACGTGCCCAACGTCATGTGCGCGGTTCTTGGGAACATGCGCATGTGTGACATCATGCTGCACCGCTCCACACAAGCCTTACCTGCATGGACCACCTGGAGATGGAGAAAATTCTGAAGATCTTGTGGGGGTGGGCTCCAGCAGCCATATCCCGAGGAAGAAGTCAGCAATATTCAAGTAGGCAAAGTAGGCTATGGGGCTTTATTTACCTTTAAAGCCACAGCTATCCGGGCAACTAAAGTTGGTTTTTACAGTGTACATATTCTTTAACAGTAATAGATGCTGTTAAACAGTGGTGAAACTCAATCATATAAGGGGCCAAAATCAATAAGATAGGCTAAATGGAGGGGGAAAAAAAACTAAGATACTTAGAAGGTGCAGGATTGGGACTGTCACGCTTGTGCTGGGTCACGGCAGGGAAAGGGTTTGAAGCACACTGTTTTGGAATGGGACCTCTGCCAATGGTGTGTTAATGGCATGTCCACCCTTGTAAAACTTTTTATATAATGTACTGCTCCTTCCCCCAGCTGCACAACTTTTATTTACAGAAAGTGCCCCAATCTTTATTACCATGCCTCATCCTTCGCCACACTGCCCAAGCCCTCTGCTTGCACGGAAATGCAAGCAGGGGGCGGGATAGGCAGCAGCGTCAGTGATTGTATGAGAGGCAGCCAATCACGGATGCGGCTGCCGGGAGTTCAGACCGGCGAAGGAGAGAGGCATGGTAAGATTGGAGCACTTTCTGTAAAAAAAAAGTTGTGCGGTTGGGGAAGTACGCAGTATATAATATAAAAAGGATTTTACACTAGGGGAGGGAGACAAAATCGGGAGGGAGAATGGCTGCAGTGGCATGCCAAACATCTCCCGGAGGGGAAGACAGGAGGCAGAGTCCTATATGGACTGCTAACCTCCTGCTGGCAGTTTTTGGGACTTTGGGGGGGGGGGGGGCTACAGGAGAACCATATGGAGTTGGGATGTGAGGTAAGGATTTTTACACACTACATAGTGGGGCCAGTAGTGGGTTGTTAAATTAGTTTGGGGTGGACATGCCCTTTAATGTGGACGCCCACCTTACACTTCTGTTGCGGTAATGAAACTGCCCAACTCAAATGGAAGACCCTTTGTCACACCTCTCTCCACTCCCCAGTGCCAGGCTAGATATGTGCAATCAGCTGTGTAAAGCGGTGACTGCATCCAAGGCTACTACACGCTTTCCATTTGTGCAGTCCCAAGCAGTGTCGTAACCAAACAATCTACCTGCTAGAACACCATGAAAAACTGTTTTTAAACAGCTGATAGTACCAATCTTCGTAAAAGGTGCCCCCAATTAGCGGTTTAAAAAGCGGATTCACTATCAAGCAGGCATATATTTCTGCCATTACTTGGGACTGCACAAATGCATAGCAGTGTAGTAAGTTTTGGATGCTGTAGAGTGGGGTGCCACAAACAATGGCCAGAAGGGCAGGATTCAGCCAGAGGGCCTTGAATTGACATGAGTGCTGTAAAATATTAACTAAATGGAGACAAATATCAAAGTGCTTTTACAGGGCTTGCACTGGAGCTTGTCATTTAAGTATATATTTAAATGGTTTTACACCCCTTAACTTCATATTATTATTGATTTATAAGCGCCAACATCTTCCGTGGCGCTTTACAATTACATTGTAAAAACATTATTACCCTGTATGTAATGTATGACTAAGTCATACTTATTACATACACAGGTAATACATAATATAAGTAAAGTGTGGAGTTTCTTACAGCAATCGTGATACAATAGGAAAGAGGACCCTGCCCAAAGAGCTTACAGACTAGAGGATATGGGGGTGAGACATAAGGTGACGTTAATCGGTAGGCTGTAAATAGATTGGCAGTGGAGAGTGAAAGGGGGGGTTGATCATATTGGGTAGTAAGAGTGGTAAGTTTAGGCCAAGTTATATGCTAGCCTAAAGAGGTGCGTTTTAAGGTTACGTTTGAAGTGTTAAGGGATGGTGAGTAGCGGACAGACTGAGGAAGGGAGTTCCAGAGCAGAGGGGCAAGTAAAAGTCCTGAATGCGGGCATGGGAAGATGTGACCAGGTGGATGAGAGGGGGTATCGTTTGCGGAGCAGAGGTTGCTTCTGGGACGATATGCTGGATCAGCTCGGAGATATATGGAGGGGACTGTGTTGGATAGTCTTTATAGAATAAGGTAAGCAGTTTGAACTGGATCCTTTGTTGATGGGCAACCAGTGGAGGGACTGACAGAGAGGAGAGGCATCAGAGAAGCGAGAAATGAATTAGCCGGGCAGCAGAGTTGAGATGGATTGAAGCGGTGCCAGATGTTTTTTTTGGTAAACCACACAGGAGTGTGTTGCAGTAGTCTAGCCGGGATATGATAGGGCAGATGGACTAGGATTTTTGTAGCTTCATTCGAGAGGAAGGGTAGAATGCGGGAAGGTGTTTTTTGAGTTGGAGCCGTCAAGAGTTGCAAGTGAATTGACATGAGGTTGAAGGAAAGATTGGAATTAGGCGTTATTTCCAGGCACGGACATGAGAAGATGGGGATATGGGTGTTTAATATTAATAGTTAAAACTAGGGAGGAGAACAGATGTGAGGGTGGGAAAAGGACAAGTTCAGTCTTGTCCAAGTTTAGTTTGAGAAAGCGGGAGGACATGAAGGCAGAGATGCACTAAAGCAGTCGGGGACCTGGGATGTCAGTGTGGGGAGGTCTGGGGCAGAGTGTAAATTTGGGTATCGTCCGCATACAGGTGATACTGGAACCCAAATGAGCTACTGAGTTGTCCAAGGCCATAGTGTTATGGAGAAAAGAAGAGTACCAAGCTTGTGAGTGGAGCTAATTTCAGAGTGGAAAACACTAAAAAGTCCTACCAAGAGATAGTATAGAAGCCAAGAAAGGCAGTGTCCTGGATACCTAAGGAGGCCAGGATCTGAAGAAGTAGAGGGTGATCAACAGTATCAAAAGGACAGATCAAGAAGAATGAGCAAAAGAGTAGTGACCTTAGATTTAGCACTAAGTAGATCATTGGTCACTTTAGTGAGAGCAGATTCCGTGGAGTGGTTAGGGCAGAAGCCTGACTGGAGGTGATCAAAGAGAGAGTTAGACAGGTGACTAACCAGGTCAGCATAGACAGTCTTTCCAGTAGTTTGGAAGCAAAAGGGAGAGGAGACAGGCCAGTAGCTGGAAGAGCAGACGTCAAGGGAGGGTTTTTTAGGTATAGGGGATACAACGGTATGCTTAAATATAGAGGGAAAAATACTAGTGGAAAGGGACAAGTTAAAGAGAGTTAGTGGCTGAAGGAGGAAGGGAGAGGAGCAGGGGAATAAGATGAGAGGGAATGGGGTCGAGGGGGGCAGATGGTGAGACGTGTCCTGGATAGGATAGATGAAAGTCCCTATTTTGTTATAGTGGTGAAGCTCGTTAGGGGGCAAGTTAAAGGGATTAACCAATGAAGGGAGGCTAGACAGTGCAGTGGTAAAGATGGAGGGGGTAGCAACGAAGGGAGGTTGGGCAGTGCAATTGCAGTGGTTGGAAGCTGTAGGGAGGAGCTAGGTGCACAGGAAACCCACTTTGGATCTTTTCAATTTTCTCTGAAATATGAGGCTATTTGATCAGTCAATAAACGGGGCAGAAAGTTGAATACTTTGAAGAGCTTTGGGGTTATGAGATTGGGAGGATATGAATGAAGAGAAGTAGTTTTGTTTGGCTAAGGACAAAGCACCTCTGATCGCCATAAAGGGCACTTTTAAATTCAAGAAATGATATTTTGTTATTCTTCCGCCACGTCGCTCGGCTATATGGGATTGTCTTTTCAACTTTTTAACCTGGTCCGTAACCCATGGTTTGGGTTCTTGCGACAAGGCGAGGGTGGATAAGGGAGCAACAAGTCGAGGGCATTGGAAACAGTGTTATGGTAGTGGACACTGCAAGGTTAGGGTCAGAGAGGAGAGCATACGTTAAGTTGTTGGATAGGGATAGAGAATGAGTGGGAGTCGAGATTATGCAGGTCCCTGCATCTGTACTTTGGTTGTTAGGGTTTATGGCTGGGACAGATAACACAAGATTAATTTGAGAAGATTATGATCTGACAGAGTAAAGGAAGAGTGGAAAAGTTAGATATGGGGCAGAGACGGGAAAGACCAATCCAGTGTGTGCCCATTACAATGGCTGGGCAGAGACCATTGGGTAGGGCCAAGGGAGGAGGTAAGAGAGAGTTAGTGGCAGCATAGGTGTTGATATCAATGGGGATATTGAAATCCCCTAAGATAATTGAGGGGATGTCAGTGGATAGAAAGTGGGACAACCAAGCAGAGAAGTGGTCAAAGATAGTGCTGGTCGATAAATAACCGCAGTCTGTAGGGTTTGGGAGAGTAACAGGGACCGAGTGGAACTCAAAGAAGTAGGGGAAAGGGCTGGTATGGGTGTGATGGGTTTGAAAGTACACTCTCAGAGAGAGAATACCAAACTCCCCCCACCACTATCGTGAAGTGAAGGCCACCATACGAGGATAACGGCAGGTGAGACAGAATCAGAGGGTGACAGCCATGTTTGGTATGACCAAGAAAATTAAGCAGTTAGAGTACGCACTAACATTCATTGTTAGTGCGTTGCCTTTCTGTATCATTAGTATGTCCTATTTTTTCACCCACACACACACACACACATCTAAAGACAGTGCTTCTAAATAAATTCACCATTGATGAAATAGAGAAAATAAGGTAACAATAAAATAAAAAAAAAAAACCCTGTCAGATATCATCATTGGAAAGATTGAGACCATTTTTTGCATTGAAATAATAAGCAATCTATTCCGGTACCCTATTAGAGAACACACACGGTCAAACTCAAGGCCGTGTGTGGATTCAGGCCTTTCTGGCCATTGTTTGGGGCCCATGGTGACTGTACAGCATCCAAGACTTAATAAACTTCTATTCATTGCCTAGATGCAGTCACCACTGTACAGCTGATTGCTTATCTAGCCTGGTACTGGGGAGTAGAGAGAGGTGTGACAAAGGGCCTTCCATTGGAGTTGGTCATTCATTACCTCACCTGAAGAGTAATGAGGCGTTCCACATTGAGCATGAGGTCAACGCCATAGGCAAGATCTCAGTCCAAAACAGTGTGCTTCACTCCCTTTCCTGCAGAGACCCAGCACTAGGCAAAGCAAACTGCACCTACTAAGTATCTTTTTTTTTTTTTTTTTAACTCGTTTTATTTTGAATCCAATGCATATAGTACATTACAAATGCTGTAAATCAGAATCAGTATACATATTGATGGTTAAAAATATAATACATATTTTATTTTAACACTGATTTGTATACACATGTACCAGAAATATTGATAACTATTTACATATAAACTTCAAGCATTCTTATGTTTTCTTTTCTGGTTTGATCTCAATTTAAAGTTGCATCAGAAATCAGTATAGTTGTAATTAATAGGACAAGTGGTTAAGGTAGTGGGTAAGGTGTCCAAATCGCTAGTTTTAAGTGTGGCTACTTTCCGCCTATCACAGACATGGTTGCGGCACAGCCCTACTGCTTTCGCCTGGGACGGACAAAGCAGTAGAGTCGTAGATTGGTAAAGTCACTTTTTTATTTTTTTTTTTAAACCCCTAGCGTTTAGGGTTGGGTTGTCCCCTACATTACAAAATGTTATTTTGGGGTGGCATGCCTTTTAAGGTATAGGTTGTAAACTTACATTTCCTGGTTTGCCCGTTTCTTGAAGCTTTTACAGACCTGGAACCCTTCTGGTTCTTTCTGACTATGGACACCTTAGGGAGAGAATTATTTTATTTACAGGCTTGTCGCTAGGTAAGGATTTTAACCACCACACAGTGGGGCCAGTAGTGTTAGGGGGGGTTGGTGGACATGCCTTTAGACATTATTAGGCTTATCTATGTCTCTGTGGCAGCAAAAATGTGCTGTGCTGCAGCAACCAGCTGCCTACTAATTATACCTACTACATTTAAGTGCAAACATTTCAGATGTTTCAAATATTTCTCTTATTAGGGTTTTACTAAGTCATTAAAAACTTAAATGATTGTGTTTCATCTTCACTTGACCTCTTGTGGTCATTTTTAAAAATGCAATTAAGTGCAATTAGCTCTTGTAAAATATGTACCTGTCCTGCATCGGGTTCGGGTCACCGCTTGATGAGGTTCAGCTATAACTACAGCAGGTATGTGGACCCCCAAATGATTGCGTTGTACAATGCTTGGGATTTTAAATGAGTGTACACAGGGAATTCTGGGAGTTGTAATTTTCAAACATCACAAAATATCTACACCCTTATAAAAAAAGGTGAGGATAAATATTTACACCCATATAAAAAAGGTGAGTATTTTGATCTGTATTCGTTTGAAGGAAGAGTTAAATCTGGACCAGTGAATGGGTTTTTTTTTTTTTTTTTTTTTTAACATCCTGTACAAATGTGGGAAGAAGGAATAAAAGTTAATAAAATAAAAATTTGTGAGTTGGGTCAGGGAAGCGGCTAGAAAAGCGGGTTGCAGGTCGGATCCAGGTACTGGTTTTTGCAAGTTGGGTCGGGTGCGGGACTGGAAAATTAGACCTCGCAGGAAGAGTTGGAACAATTTATCTGGGTAAAAAAAAAAAAAAAAAGTGTCACAACGTTAAACTACCAAATATCAAACATTTTCCTAAATTTTGGTAATTTATAATAATATAGACCAAATAGTGAGTAATATATTCCTATTATAGTGTCAGTCACAAAAGAGTTCATGAATACTTTAAGACTTGATAAAAAAAAAATCAGATGAGGTTTTGGTCACATTATTTAAAAATATAGAACATTTTTTCAGTGGAGTGAGAATACTTCATGGCAGACACTATATAAAACAGTTTATCCTTGCTGTACATTTGGATAGAAGAAGCTAGAAGCATTATCATGAAAATTATGGCAGACACTATATATCAGGGAGATTCAATAAAAAGTTCTATCATTAAAAATGGTGCTAACATTGCCCCAACCAATCAGATGTTATTTAACATTTGAAAGCTAACATCTGATTGGTTGGGCAAAAATAGCACCATTTTTAACGATAAAACTTTTATGAATCTCCCTGATAGTTTATACTGCTGTACATTGGATAGACTGAAGTAAGAACATGATCATGGAGTAATTTTAAAGGTAGGAGTGTGCTCTATTAACTCGGGCACTTGTATGGTGGCAGTTTCCCATGACTGGCGCCACTAAAGGTGCCTGTACACTATCAGGGAGATTCAATAAAGTTTTATCGTTAAATATGGTGCTAATTTGCCCCTTATCGTTAAATATGGTGCTAATTTGCCCAACCAACAGTTATTATTTAACATTTGAAAGAAAACATCGATTGGTCGGGGCAAAATTAGCACAATTTTAAACACGATAAGAACGCTCTCTCTCACTAACTCATATAAATAAACCCTAAGTGTGCGTCCCTGTGCCGTGTGTGTGTTCACTGCAGTTCCTATGGACTCACCACTAGAGGGAGATGTCTGCAGTTCCATTGACTCACCATAGAGGGAGAAACACATGGAGGGAGAACAGCAATTAAACAGACTGCAGGTAAGGTGCTTGGGACAGGGGCCCCTGGATTTAGACAGAGGGAGGGCTCTGGCCTTGGGACCTAAGGGGCACTCTGGCCTTGGGACACTAAGGGGGCACTCTGGCCTGGACCTAAGGGGCACTCTGGCCTTGGGACACTAAGGGGGCACTTGGCCTTCTAGCACCCGTTATTTGTAGCAGGCTTATGTCTAGTAGGTCCAATAATTAGTGTTGAGTGAAAGAGCTGTAATCTGTAGCATCTTTGATATCTAACCTTGGTGGGCATGGCTCATACCCTCTGGCCCATTTTGGAATGAAAGTCTATTGCAAAATAAATCATGTGGTGTTTGATGTGTAGGTACATACACAAAACTTCTTGTAAAAAAGGTAGGTAATCAATCAAGGAAAAAACACTTATGCTCCCTTTTCCCAAAGAATTGGTAAGGAGCCTTGTTTGAAATATGCAGGCATTAAAAAAAAAAAAAAAAAGTGCAATAAACAAAAATTAGTATTCAGAAGGATTTTTTTTTTTTTACATTAAGTTCAAATAGATGTGTCTTTAGAATACTATAAAAAGCAAAATCTTTCTTAAAAACTTTAGTTCCCTTTGAAGATTCAAACATCGGTCTGCCAAAATGGAAAAGGCGATTTAAAATCTGACTATGTAGATGTTTTCGCACCAGACTTAAATCTAAAGAAAGTGTTAAAATTAAAAAGTATGTACAATAACCGAAAACAACTTTGGTGTATTGCAGGTTATTCTTTTTTTGCCTTTAACATCAATTTTTAATTAAAACAGAATTCCATTATAATACTTCCTCTCAGGGGGATAAACAGTTCTTTTCTTTAAGTTGATACAGAAACATGACTGTTGGTGTGAATTTAAGGGCATGTCCACCCCCAAAACTATACTCACCCCCCAACTACTGGCCCCACCATGTAGTGTAGTTCAATCCTTACCTAACATCCCAGCTCCATAGGGTTCTCCTGTAGTCCCCCCCAAAGTCCAAAAACTCCAAAACTGCCCACCAGGAGGCTAGCAGAGTCCATATAGGACTCTGCCTCCAACCTGGCCTCAGGTAGATTTTTGCCATGCGTACTGCAGCCCTTCTCCCCTCCCTCCCTCTCCCGATTCCCTCCCCCTAGCATTTAACCTTTTAGTATAGGCTTCCCACTGGTCCCCCAGCCCCACCGCATCATTTTTATTTAAGAAAGCTCCCCAAACTCTTACTTACCTCTCCTCTTTCCTCCGCTGAAGTGAGCTGACGGCAGCCGCGTCCGTGATTGCTGCAGCTCAGCCAATCACAGACGCGGCTGCCGGTCCCGCCCCTCTGCTTGCATTTCTCGCAAGCAGAGGGCCGGGAGCGCGACGGACGGAGGAAAGAGGGAGTAAGTAAAGTTTGGGGAGCTTCTTAAAATAAAAATAATGCGGTTGGGGTCGGGGAAGCCTATATTAAAGTGTGATTTAAGGTGGACATACCCTTTAAGAATTGTTGGGATGCACTGTGTGTTAAGACTGTAAATACTCACTTCCAGGGTTGTTATTGGTTCCCATTTGGTAAACCGTTAATTGCCCATTTGTATTTTATTAACATAAACGGCTGGGTGTAGATCAAAGTGAATTTTTCTATGCTTACATGATTGGGTTACGGTATACTCTAGTATAAACCAAGGTTTTCAGGCTTTAAACTAAACCTTGATTTATACTTGAGTTCATCTCCTTTTCAGTAATCCGGCAGACACTCGTTCCACTTTCTCTATTCTGAAGGCTGATGTCACTACTCAGCACCCCTCACTTCCCAGTACATCAGCAGAGCAGAGAATGTGGAGTGAGCGGCTGCTGGATTATAGTACTCAAGAGGTAAGAGATTCTACCGGCAAGTTAGGTTAGGATACGAGGTTTACTGGTTACCATTTTGTACAAGGGGGGTGGGGGAAGAGACGGTAATCTCTGCAGTGACAAATTCTGCCACTGCAGATGTTTGGAAACTACAATTTCCAGCAATAAAGCAATTTGGTAGTTGTAGTTTCCAAACATCTGCAGTGGCAAGGAATGGGGTTCTGTATATTTAAAGGGCAATTATGCATCAAACAATACAGAATCAGGAGTATGGTATCTATTGTTAAAAAGATGCCTTCTGATCGTATTGTTCTGAGGCTTTATTTGCCCTGGATTTGGCTATTATGTATGGGAATTCTGCTGTCCATTTAAAGGGCAACTAAAGCCTCAAAACAATACAGAATCAGAAGGTTAGTAAGTGGTCATAATTTTTTACCCTCGGTTTGTACTTGAGACAACACTTTGACTCCTTTTTACAAGTAAAAATATGTACCTCTGTTTATACTCGGTGCTTATTTCTCGAGTATATATATAGTAAATGTTTAACATCATGCATTAAATGCATATCTAATTCTCTAAATAGATCAGAAAGAGTGATTGAAGATTTTGCTAGTTAATTGGCTTGAAAAAGCCAAATTACTGTTCTTTCTATTCTTCTCTGCTTTTTGGACAGTATCTCCTCCCACAGTTTTTGGCTAGAGGACATGAATTCGGTACAGAGGTGCAGGGATATAACAGAAGTGTGCTATCTTCTAGCTTAGGAATCCGCGGAAGTGTTATCTGCGAATTTCCGGACTTTTTTCCATAGACATAATGGTAACAACTCCTCAATGTGGATATTTCAAACAGTTTTTTTCATGGTCATAAATACAAATGGTGATACCCCCAACCCCCACACACAGACCCAGGGACACCCACCTGACCTACCTTTCCATTCCATGGAAGCCATATTTAAAGGGTAACAAAGTCAAAAAATTTATTAGATTATCCTCAATAAAAGAGTTTTGGTTATAACACAAAAAAATACCCCCTCAACCAGACCCAGGTACACACACTACTAATCAATTTATTTAGATATTATCCTCAATAAAGAGTAGTTTTATGGTTATAAACACAAAAGAAATACCCTTCAACCAGACCCAGGTACACACACCTACTAATCTACTTTCCATACTGTGGAGACATACTTAAGGGTACTAAAGTAAAAAAATATAAAAAAAAAAACTAATTTAGATTTATTCTCAAAAAGAATAGTTTATGGTTGTAAACAAAAAAAGACATACCCATCAACCAGCCCAGGTACACACACATACTGATCTACATATCCATTATGTGGAAGCATATTAATGGTAACTAAAGTCAAAAAAGCCCCCACGTGATAAGGTATCACAGCTACTGACCTACCCCTTCATACTGTTGCCGCCCATACTTAAAGGGTAACTAACAAGGCAAAAATTTTTTGGACCAATCATCAAAAGTTTTTTGTTTTTTTTTAACTCACAACCTGACACAGGTACACACCCTAATGATCTACTTATCCCTTACTATGCAGCCATACGTAAAGGGTAAAATAAAGTAAAAAAAAAACAACGCATTTTAACCAATCATCAAAAAGTTAGTATTTTATCCCCCAACCTGATATGAATAACACACACACCAACTGACACCTACCTTTAATGCATGTGACATATTTAAAGGGTAATTAAAAAACAACGTCCCTTCATGACATTATTGGTTTAAATCTGCAGCCCAAACACAGGACTTCCTTACAAAATGCAGTCTTTCAAGCCAAATTCAAGTTTATACTTAAACTTCCCTTTCTAGTTGAAAATGACAAAATAATACATGAGATTACAAAGGAGGTTTAATTTATATTACAAGTACTATCGTGCCATTGGGTACCAGAAATGCTGTGCAATGGCTTTATACTACATAAATATCATCCACATTTGCATTGGTGTTTGTAACAAGAACACATATGTAGGTTAACTATCTAAAAGAATAGTTAAAACATTATAATATGCTCATAGTTAAGAGACTTGAAAATTCCTCTTAACATGTTTGATACGTGGGATTTCACATACTTCTCACTAGTTCTTCATGCTAAACCACAGCTGCCAAATCTGGAAAAAAACCTTTTTGGCTCTTGGGACATTAATTGTTTTACCTTGCTATAGTGCCAGCTGAAATTTGAATAACTAATCTCTATTCTTCCCGATATCCAACATCTTTACACACCTTTCCTTTCTTTAGTTTAGTTTACTACCCCACATGCACTACCAATAAATCAGTTGCCTCTGACCTCAACACCCACGCCTGGCACTCACTAAGTTACTTAGTTCTTTGCATGGTGTTTAAACAAGTTTGCAATGCATACCTTTAACTCCTGGTTATACGGACAACCAATAAAAAAACTCCAGGGTTTATTCCTAATGAATTTGCAGTTAGTTTTTGTTCAGACTGTACTTTCAGAAACGCCAAGCTCTATCATTCTGTTGATTTACCTTTGCTATTCATTAAAAACTGCTATCATCCCATAACAACATCTCCTATTCCCACCATGCTTATACAAAGCAATCATATTTAATAGAAAACATAAAATGTAACTTGTTTCCTTTGTTTTCAAAAGAAGTTCTTTGAATACTATGGGGGCGATGCACCGAGAGTGCTTCTGTGATGTTATATGCGAATAGCGGCTCCTCTGTGCATCGGCAAGTACTGGAACACAGACAGTAAGGGCTAGGCCACACTGAAACGCAAACGCAAACGCAATAGCATGCGATTTCATGTGCGATTTTCGTTGCGTTTGTGATTGCGATTTCTTCAATAAGTATAGGAAAACGCTGCGATTGCGATTAAAAATGCAGAACGCAAAAACGCAAACGCAAACGCATCGAAAAACGCGCTTTTTTTGCGTTGCCGCGTTTTCAATAATTTTGAAAAATCGCAAAGCGCAATCGCAATTGCAAACGCAAGCGCAAAAAAAAACGCAGCACGTGTGGCTAGCCCTAAGCGTCTCCTGGTGCATCGCCCTGTATCTATTTAGTGGATTTTTTTTTAGTCTTTTAGTAGACTGCTTGCTCAGTGCAGTCTACTGTTCAACTTTCTCTGTGCCCATAGACTGCTACATAGATTGTTCCAGTTTATACATTGTTAATTTAGCTGCAATTGAAGAAGTAGCATTTGTTTTTACCAGCTGCCCTGCTGATGACAGAGCAGCATAGAGACTATGTCAACATTAACCTGGGAAGCGAGTGCAAGACTAGGTTATACATGTAATTACTACATCTACTTCACTGTGATGGAGCTTAAGAACAAGAGACATGAGGAGGTTGTGTAGCCGACTGTCAACTTTGCATTATATTATATATTACACATATTATATCTAACACAGGAAACAATGGGCAGAACTACATGGTCATCAGGATATAGATTATAATAATCTATATAAAATCAGGGGTGCTTCTAGACATTTTGGCACCTGAGGCATATATTAAATGCCGGCCCCTATATCTTTTCGTGCGTGCAATGCTGTGGATGCAAAAAATGGGTGTGGCAGACCTACCTAACTGGAGGGCTGACCAGTAGTTCAGTTCAGCATACACTGTAACAGAGGTGGTGAACCTATGCCCTTAAGCAACAGCAGGATTCACCAGCATTTGTTACCAGAAAAGCCAGAGAGAGAAGGACTGGTCATGCTACCTTTCTGCAATCCAGAGCTTGAGAAACGTGTTTGTAGCGCCTGTCCTGTAGTCAGAAAGAGGTCACACAAACACAGTCTCTCTCTGAGTCACTGGGTTCTGTATCTCTAGCAGTCCTATGTGGTACTGGTAGGGGTACGTACATTACTACACAGGATTGAGATCCGAAAAGCAGTGACCATTCAACTTTTCATTGAACCTCCTATAGGGAGTTTTTGGGTTGAATTTTGGACTCCTTATAAAGGTTCACCATCACGGGCATTAATAAAAACGGTCAGCCTCAAAAGTTCAGCAGACACTTTTTGCACACCCCCGTTCACCAGACACGGTTGTCAACTCTAGCCATGAAAGAGTACATTACGGAACATTTGTCTAGGGGTTTCATACAACCTTCCACTTCCCCTGCGGGAGCTGGGTTCTTTTTTGTTGAAAAAAAAGACGGAGGTTTACGCCCCTGCATCGACTACCATGGGTTAAATAAAATCACTATAAAAAATCGGTATCCGCTCCCTCTCATCTCTGAGCTGTTTGACCAGATAAAAGGGGCTAAAATATTTACTAAACTAGATCTTCGGGGGGCATACAATCTGATCCGTATACGCCAAGGTGACGAATGGAAGACCGCCTTTAATACTAGGGACGGTCACTACGAATATCTCGTAATGCCCTTTGGCCTTTGTAATGCTCCAGCGGTGTTCCAAGAATTCGTCAACGACATTTTCCGGGATATGTTGGGTATCTCTGTAGTAGTGTATCTCGATGACATTTTAATCTTTTCTCAAGATCTGCCCTCACACCGCATCCATGTTAAACAGGTGTTGCTACGTCTGAGAGAGAATAGCCTATATGCCAAACTGGAAAAGTGTCTGTTTGAGTGTCCACAAGTACCCTTCCTAGGCTACATCGTATCTGCGCAAGGGTTCCAGATGGACCCTGTTAAAGTTTCGGCCATTCAAGATTGGTCTCTTCCTATGGGAACCAAAGCTATTCAAAGGTTCATTGGGTTCGCCAATTACTACAGACAATTCATTCAAGGGCTCTCTTCAATAATTTCTCCGATATTAGCCCTCATCAGTAAAGGTGGTAAGCCCCATTCATGGACTCCTGCAGCCCTCGAAGCCTTCAAACGACTCAAGGAGGCCTTTGCTGATGCTCCTGTTCTAGTCCATCCAGATCTTAGTCTTCCCTTCTACATCGAAGTTGATGCCTCGGACTTGGGGGCTGGAGCCGTCCTTTCCCCCGTCCTTTTCCCCAAGGGCCTAAAAGGAAACTCCATCCCTGTGCTTATTTCTCTAAAAAGTTTCTACCCAACGAGCGTAACTATGATGTTGGAAATAGGGAACTTTTTGCCATCAAACTGGCCCTCGAGGATACATCGAATACATCCAGAACCTCAAAAGATTAAATCCCTGTCAAGCACGATGGTCTTTATTCTTTTCCCGATTCAACTTTGTCATCACTTACCAACCTGGTTCTAAAAACAAGAAGCTGATGCCCTGTCCAGATCATGTGTGGTCGACTGTAGTAAGGAAGATAAAGGCTCCATTATTCCAACACGAAAATCTTGGCCGCTATATCTCCTCAAACTTTGTTCCAAGATCCAAGCCGCACAAGACTCTGCTCCTCCTGACACACCCTCTGGCAAAATCTTTGTTCCTGTTTCACTTCGGAAAGCTATCCTTCTTCATACCCACTGTTCCAAGCAAGCCGGGCATTCTGGTGTTAACAAGACTTTTAATATTCTTGCCCGTTCCCTTTGGTGGCCCAAAATGAGAAAGGATGTGAAAGACTTTGTTCAAGTGTGTACCAGCTGTGCTCAATACAAGTCTTCTAGAACCCTCCCCTGTGGTCTTCTTCAACCCCTCCTGCCGCTCCGGTCCCGCGCCGCTCGGCACTTCTGGGTGGGCGGCGCCGCGGACGGTAGCTATTAGCTACCCTGGCTCCTTACTCACCTGCCTTGGATCCTGCTCCTTACCTGTATCCTGTACTTACCTTACCAGTATCCAGTACTTACACTTGCCTGCCTCCAGAGACCACCTTACCTGTATCCTGTACTTACCTTACCAGTATCCAGTACTTACCTTGCCTGCCTCCAGGACCACTACCTGTTATCCTGTGTACCTTACCTTACCAGTATCCAGTACTTACCTTGCCTGCCTCCAGAGACCACCTTGCCAGTGTCCAGTACTTACCTTGCCAGTATCCTGTACCTCCCTTGCCGGTCTCCAGTGACTACCTTGCCTGTATCCAGTTTCCGTCTACTCACCTCATCTGTATCCAGTTACCTACCTCCTGTATCCGGTATCCAGCCTTCAGTTCCCAGCAGCACCTTACTCCTGTTTCCAGCCTACAATTCCCTGCAGCCTCTGTATCCTGCACCTTCTGGACTATCAGCCTCCTCCTAAAGCGTACTGTGAGTACCCGGCCGTCCGGCCATTTGTTACAATATCAAGATTTTTTTGGGGGTACAGGTCTGGTATTACTTTGCCCAGGTCTGCTCTAGATACATTATTGTTACAGTTCTGGTACAATGTTGTTACATTGCAGAATTTAAGGAAAACTAAGCCCAAAATACAAAGGCAGCTTCACAGATTCTATAATTGTCACTTAGTAAAACAATTTGTCTCTCACCTCTGAATTCAGCTTCTTATGGCTAGGCCACACTATCGCGCTTTTTTTGCGTTTGCTCATGCGTATTTTCCCAATCATTGAAATCGCGGCAAGACACCGAAAACGAGCGTTTTCAAATGCGATACGCATTTTTTTATCACAATCGCATGCGGTTTTCTATATCTGTTGAAAGACTGCATGCGCAAACGCAACGAAATGACATGCGATTCCGTGTGCGCCACAGTGTGGCCATGCCCTGAGTGTAGCAATCATTTATAGAACATTTCAGAGTACTGGCAATCTAGAATGTCACTGCTGGTTTCAATGGCTTCCTGGACCCAAAACTCCTTCTGCACATGCTAACTAGACCTCACATTCCCCACCTGCCAGTTTCTCCCAGCCAATCATCAGAGATCGCAGTGAATATTACTAGCTGATTTTCCTGCTCAGCATGGGGAAGGTGTTAACTCTTTCCATAAGTATTTGATGCAACCTGTTAATCCTTTATATTTGTGAGCATTTCTGCAACAGACTGTCTTTTTATGTGTTTATATCTGCACTCTACCATTCATATTAGTGTGTATGAATGTACATTTAGAAGTGTAATGCAAGCTACATTGAGTTTAGCCTTACAGCAAGTATTTAAAGGGCATGTCCACTCCCAAAACAATAATTTAACCCCATACTGGCCTCACTGTAGTTTAAAGTAAACATTACATCTATGCTCCTTATGGTTCTCCAGCTATGCCTTTTCAAAGTCCAGGAAACTGAAGACTCCAAGCTGAGCTGTGAGCTTTCTGTTCCATGCCGATTCCTTGTCCTCATCAAGGTCTGAGGCTTGCGCAGTCTCCTCCCACCATCTGGATCCATCGTTGCACCTAGCGTGAAATGTAAGGTAGGTAGCCCTGGCCCACCCTCAACTACCACAATATTTCTTAACCCCCCCCCCCCAAGATCCGTACTTACAAAGCCTTCTCTCCAGTTTCCAGTGACACAGACAAGCAGGAGGCTGGATTGGATCACAGCGGAAGAGAAGGCTGTGTAAGTAGAAATCATGGGATTTATTTAAAGAAACATTGTGGCGGTTGGGGGTGGGTAGGGGTTACAGGGGTTACCTACCTTACCTCCAAAGTTCATAAGTTCATTTTGGGGGTGGAGATGCCCTTTAATGTAATGCCACTTAGCACTGCAGGATGAAGCTGCAGCCCGTGGGCACACAATTGGACCTTACCGGAGCACATGCGATACGGACCAAAAATGTCAGTTGCATGCATTCTGATAGCACGCGATAGCGCAGCGCATGTAGTGGGGCCATAGTCCCATAGGCTATTACATGAATGCCCTCCCACTAGCGCAGTCCGTTCACAAATCACAATCCAAAATGTGCTAGTGGGGCCTAACCTTAAGAGTTTGAGTCTTAAAAGAAAAAAGGTGGCAACCCCAGTAGAATTGTACTTATCACTTTATAAGGTACACTTTTAAAAACAAAACGGAGCTGCAGATGCACCATATTATAGGGAACCTGATCTTAGCAAAGCTCTGTCCTATGCGTTTTAATGGGGAATGTCAGGGTTGCCATGTAGGGACACCCATTAAAGGGGAAGTTCAGTGCAAATACATATGCTTTTCAGAAAAAAAGAGCAGTAATTTTTCATCCCGATGACCTTAACCTGCCCATTCAGCATTGTGCCTGTATATAAATAAATGCAACCAAAATACTAACTTCCTGTTTGCAGGACCCCTAGTAGAGACTGTTATGGTCTTGCCCTTGACCCAGCACCTGGGTTGATTCAGTTGCTCAGTAGAGATCTGAGCATCTTTGACTCATCCAACAGCCAATCAGTAGAAATTGCGGTTAGGAACATTCCAAGGATGTGGTGCATTCTGGGAAGGACCGTTAGAACCTGAAATGTCGGCTCACTAATGTCAACAGCAAAGGGTATGAAATCAACTGATTTTTAAAATAGGAGAGAGTATGTAGAATAACTAAGAAGGCCTTACACAAACTAACAATTTAACAAATATTGATAATTTCCACTGAACTGTCCCTTTAAAAGCACATGAAGCATGGCTCAGTTAGAATTACTAATGTTTAATTGCAATCAGTGCAGCCCTGCTAATTACATGTATTAAAGGGCATGTCCACCCTTCTAAAAAATTTTTTTATATAATATTCTCCTCCCTGTCCCCCCAGCCCCAACCGCTATAGTTTTAAGTTCAGAAAGTGCCCCAAATATTACTTACCTTCCCTCTTTCCTCCGACAGGCCCTCTGCTTGCAAGAAAATGCAAGCAGGGGGGTGGGACCGGCAGTCGCGTCTGTGATTGGCAGAGTGGCAGCCAATCACAGACACAGCTGCCGGGAGTTCAGTGTGACGGAGGAAAGAGGGAAGGTAAGTAATATTTGGGGCACTTTCTGAACTTAAAACTATAGCGGTGGGGGATGGTGGGACAGGGAGAATATTATGTATAAAGGATTTTACGTTAGGGGGAGGGAATCCTAATCGTGAGGGAGGGGGAGAAGGGCTGCAGTGCGCATGCCAAACATCTCCCGGAGGGGAGACAGGAGGCAGAGTCCTATATGGACTCTGCAGTACTTCTGGTGGGCGTTTTTTTGGACTTTAGGGGGGGATAGCAGAAGAACCATATGGAGCTGGGATGTAAGGAAGGATTAAACTACACTACACAATGGGGCCAGTAGTGGGGGGGGGATTATACTTTTGGGGGTGGACATGCCCTTTAAGTGTGTTCCTACTAAACCAAAATGATCTGGAAAGTCAGGGTGGAAGTAGTGTTGTCTTTAATGCTGGGTACACACAGTACAGAATTTTGGAAGATGAGACAGGATCCTATAGGGAGAATGCTCGGGACTGTTTCCCTTAGCCGCGGCAGACTTCCTCTATAGGAAGTTACCGCAGCCGAGGGAAACTTACTGAAAAGCTCCCACATGCAGTGCTGATAAAGACCCGATACTGTCAGGTCAGATCAGACGGTATCGGGGCTTTATCGGTACTGTGTGTACCTAGCTTTAGCCCTAAGCAGATATTAAATCTACAAGACAACGTCTGGTTATAATTTTTATAAGAAGCATGATGCAGGCAACATTGATTTCAGTGTAGTCATACAGCATGTATTTAAAGCAATGGAACTTAGCACAGCAGCATGTAGATTTCATAAGTGCTCTAGTCTTAAAAGCAAAGGCAACCCTAGTCTTGTGCTGTATTGTATGAGGATTTAATAGGTGTACCTACATGTTTCACTAATCAGGCAACCCTGACCCTTTAAATAGGTACACTCCTAAGAAATTCATTATGCAGAGCTCCTGCCAAGATCAGGTTAACTTCATAACACTCCCCCTATGGCTCTGTACTATGTTGTTTTTATACATTCAGCATAAACACACACTCTACCTACCCTCCAACATTCCCTTTAATAAGGTACATGGATGAGAAATGCATTGCTCTGAGCTGTGCCAAGATCAGATTCACTATCCTCCTCCTACAGTTCTGCACCATGTAATTTCTATAAATTCAGCATAAACAAACACTCTCTCCCTACCCTCCAACATTCCGCCTTCAACATCCCCCTAATATATTGCTGCAGCTGACAGGGAGAGCTAGAGACCTTCACACTACAACACAAACAAAATATTGCAGGTAAAACATACAAAGACACAGGTCTGTAGCTGTGAATAGTGCAGGTTTATTGCAAAACATGCATGCTACATGTTTCGGGCCCACTTGTCCATGCATGTATTGAGGACGGACGAGTAGGTCAGAAACATTTAGCACACATTTTGCAACAAACATTCACTATTCATAGCTACAGACCTGTGTCTTTGTTTGTTTCACCTGCAATTTATGTTTAGATTCGGTGGACTGGAAGCCGTAGTGAGACATACATTATTTCAGATACAGGCACCCTAGATACATCACACTATAACACTGCTACTAGCAAAGTGTTTTATCAAGGAATCTCTCTGCACCAACCAGACATTTCTGCAATTTGAATATACCGTATATACTCGAGTATAAGCCGAGGTTTTGAGGTTTAAAAATAAACCTAGAAACCTTGTCTCGGCTTATACTCGAGTCACATCTAAAATGAGCTGAAAAATAGTTTGACTAGTAAGGTTTTTCACTTGCCAGTCAATTAGGTCGCCTGAAATGCAAGCACAGCTGCCAGATATGGCGGGAGGGAGAACAACTGCTGCTTTCGGGATCGCAGAAAGACCGATGCAGAGAGACCCGAGTGGGTACCGGTATGTGCGCGCGGGCGCGTCATTACGTACGGACTGTACTAATCTGCCGGAATGGAGGAGCAGGGAAGGAGCGATCTTTCCAATCATCCTGTCCGGTCCTGTGGGACCGGTAAGTTACCATATATTCCATTTTTATTGCTATTTCCATATTTACTGCTTATTCTTACCGGAATTTGGGGGTACAGAGTTGCCAATACAAATGTTAGGAAACTACAACTCCCAGCATGCTTTGATTGCTGGGAGTTGTAGTTTCCAAACCTCTGGAGTGCCTCTAAACACAGAAAGATGGGTTACAGAGTTGGGAAAGGTACCGGTAATTTTTTTTTTTTGAACTTGGCACTAGAGATGTTTAGGAACTACAACTCCCAGAACCCAAAGTATGCTGGGAGTTGTAGTTTCCAAACATCTGGAGTGCCTCAAAAGAATACAATGATGTGTTACAAAGCTGGGCAAGGGGATTTTTTGTTGTTGTTGAACTTGCCAGTAGATGTATTTCCAAACATCTGGAGTGCCAAGGAAATGAGTCCAGTACTGGATTTGGCTATAACCGGCATTGTGTGGGACTACTGTATGGGATTACCGTACAGTACTTTATGGCAATTCTGCTATCTATTTAAAGGGCAACTAAAGTCTCAAAACAATACTGATTTAGAAGGCTGAATACCTTGATATAAAAGCAGTAATCTGTGCCTCACTTAACTACGGTAAACTCTGCTCTTAAGGTATGGGGTTCAAGTCTTCTTACTGGCTCTTCTGTGTAATTTTAATCTGTTAGAAACGGTTGGTCATGGAAGAAAACAAAAACGCAGATCTTACGATGCTGGATTTAAACTCAAGGTTGTTTCAAGAGCAGAAGAAAGCAATAACTCCATTGCAGTTCGGGAATTTGTCGTTGACGAAAAACAGGTTCGAGTTTGGCAAAAAAATTAAGTCAGAATTGGAGAAGATGCCGAAGTCAAAAAAGGCTCGTCGTGGTTTAACAACCTCATATGGGGCTCTAGAGACTGACTTGCATGAATGGGTTGTGGAATGTCGTCAAAATGGATACTGTATAACACGCATGGGAATCAGATTACGTGCCCTTCAAATGGCTAAAGATGAGAAATATAAAACAGCGGGTATTGAGAAATTTGTTGCATCAGCTGGATGGTGTACCCGATTCATGAATAGGTTTGGCCTTTGCTTGCGGCAGCGAACAAAGATTTCACAAAACTACCACATAACCTTGAAGAAAAAGTTATGTCATTCCATCAATTTATTATAAAACAAAGAAAGCTTTATAATTATGACCTTGGAAGTATCGGGAATATGGATGACAGCAATGACTTTTGATCTTCCAAGCAACAGAACAGTGGCATCCTTGGGAGAAAAAACTATTTTCCTTAGAACAACCGGGAATGAAAAATTTCACAGTGGTTCTGATATGTTTGGCCAATGGAGTCAAGCTGCGGCCTGTTATTATATTTAAAAGGAAGACCTTGCCTAAGAATGCCAAATTTCCCCCGCGTATTACTGTCCGCCCACATGTTAAAGGCTGGATGGATGAACAAGGAACAAAAAAATGGTTAGAGGAGATTTGGAATGGACGACCAGGAGTAGCTTTAAAAAAAAAACCCTCATCGCTAGTTTGGGATATATTTAGAGCCCATATATGTGAAGATGTCAAAACAATGGCTAAGTCATTTCAAACCACTTTCGCTGTTATTCCTGGTGGGCTTACATCTGTTTTACAGCCCTTGGATGTGTCTATAAACAAACCTTTTAAAGACCGTGTGTGAAAAATGTGGCATGAATGGATGTCATCTGGTCAAGCCAAACTGACAAAAGTTGGAAATCTTATGAAGCCTGACTTAGAATTAGTAGCAAAGTGGGTCCGAGGTGCATGGGAGGACATTCCAGAAGACATTATCAAACGTGCTTTTCAGAAGTGTGGTATAAGTAACGCCATGGATGGTACAGAAGACGATGCTTTGTTTCAGCACAGTAGCAGCAGCGATGAAGATGATGTAAATATTGATGATGGTGATGATAATGTCTATGCAGATGACATTACACCAGCTGAATTTGAGGCACTATTTGGAGAAACTGAGGATGAGGAATCTGACTTTGAAGGATTTTAATTAAAAAAAGAGTACCGTACTGCATGTTTCATATTGCTGCTCAAGCCCATTAGCAAAAAGTTTTCCCAGTTTTTTTTCTTTTTTGTTTTTTTTTCAGTTCAATTTTTCCATACTTTTTTTTGCAGTTTGTTTTATGGTTACGGTATGTTTGTGGTATTTAATGTTGCTTTAATGCATATACTGACTACAAAACAGGTTGTTTTTATTTGAAAATAAATACTCTAAAAATAAAACCTGGACCTCCTCTTTATTCATGTTCATTTTCTAATCATTTTAGGTAATTACAGGTTTGCAGTAGTGGTGATAATTTCTACCCTCGGCTTATACTCGAGTCAATCGGTTTTTATTGATTTTCAGGTAAAAATGGATACCTCGGCTTATACTCGAGTATATACGGTAGATTATTTAATAGATTCTTAAATCATAGGGGTTAAGTGGTGGGAGTGGGAATCACACAGGTGCAGAAAATGAAGGCAAAGTACTGGCAGGCAATGGAAAAATGTCAGCTTCAACTTTGGGGAACAAAGTATTAAAAATGAGCTCTTTCTAACTCAAACGTTGATTTTTTGGGTTTCATTCTACTACAAATGTACTTCCTTGATTAAATAGCTAGATCAGACAATTGTACTGACATCTAGTGTTAGCTATGGAGTATTACATTGTGCTACATGTCTACAGCTATTTAAAGGGAATCCTTACAGAAGAATATCATTTTCAGATATAGTACAATTGAATAGAAGAAATGCTACAGAGGGGGAAGATTTATAGGAAAAGGGCAACGGTGGTCTCCAAAAAATGTTAGAGTTATATACAAGCCTGCAGTCTTTCCTTTAAAATGATTACTGTGTCACATCTCTGCTGCTTTGTGTGAGAAATTATATTGGGGCAAATATTCAAATTTCCTGCTTTTAGTTTGTTGAGAGATATTTTTTAACTAATCACACAGTAATTAGGATTAATTACCAACAATCTTAAATCTGTTTTTTATTTTTCTTCTCTGACCTTCCTATCACTTTTACATAGCTAGTCAGTAAAGAACTGTCAATCACCCAGCCAGTGAAAAAAGCCAGAAGGTATGAAGGAAGGCTTTTTATAGAACCCTAACTTATTTGGAAAAATTGGAAACCACATTACCCATTAATCACTCTTAACAATCAATTATCATAACCTTCTCCTTACTCATGTCACAGCTCAGTGTAAGCAGGAATCACTTCTCTGTAAAATGTGGTGGTAAAACTGCATCCACGGCCCCAACCGATCATATGCAGATCAATCAGCCACAAGCCCATAATGCTCAATTTAATGTCCACAAAAAACAAAAAAAATCAAAAGAAAAAACATATATAAGTTGCGCAAAATGTTTTTACTAGCACTTTATGGACACTATAATTGCACTATACCTTACTAGCACTATAATGGCTAGTCTGTGAATGTAATACCATATTATCCCTTATACTATATAAATAAATTTATAATTTCATGGGGAATTCATTGGGTTTTTCGGAGGTACTGTTGGTGTGGGGGGGTGGTGTGGTAAAAGTAATATACATAGGGACAGTGTTTATGTGTTGTTTAAGCACTAAATAGTTCATCAATATTAACAAATATGTAGTAATGACATTAAAGTATATAGAAATGTAAATAAGGCAAAATATATAAATAAAAAGTACTTGCATAGTCCCCACTCCTGTTTTGTAATGGTATCTTCAAAATGGAGTGTTATGCCACTCCCCAGGAGTGTTCCTAGGGAAGTTGCAAGACTTATATGTCCCTTCCTTTGTAAAACATGCGACGGTCTTAGTAAAAACATTCTTCTAACTCTGACATAACTCCACCCCACCGCACCCCTCTCAATAGACAAAAAGGAGAGCTGCTGTTTGCTGGACAGGAAGGGATATCTATAGATCAGGGATAGGCAACCAGTATATCTCCAGATGTTTGGAAACTACAACTCCCCGAATTCCCTAACTACAGAGTGCTTGTAGAGGAATGCTGGGAGTTGTAGTTTTCAAACATCTGGAGATCTACTGGTTGCTTATCCCCGCTATATATTTAAGGGGGACTGAAAGGAAAACATTTCCATGCTAATTTCTCTGAGACAATGAAGGGAGTTTGTTAATGGTTTATTCCATTATTTAAGCAATAGAATCCAGTTTCTGTTTGCTAGACAGGAAGTAGACATAAAGAAGAAACTTACTGCTAACAGAGAATGCAGAGTTGTAGTTTTTAAACACATGAAAAGTTCAACACCCATGCTCTATATCATTACACTATATTGAATCTTAATACATTCATTAGCCAATGGACATAAGGAATAAACTTGCTGCTAACAGAGAATGCTGGGAGTTGTAGTTTTCAAACATGTGCATATACAAACCCTTGGGTAGGAATTACTAAAGCATGGGCTTTTAATGTCTAAGTCAGTAAATGGCTTTATTCCAGGATGTATGAAAAATAAATTTTCCAGCATTCTGTGCAGCCAGGGAATGTTGGGAGTTGTAGTTTTAAACATGTGAAAAGCTGGCAGGTCAAATAAAAATGGGAGAGTATGTGTGCATTTGATCATGTTATGTGGTGGGATTGCCTGGGGATTTTCAGACTTATCCCATTTGAGCCTCCCCCTGGATACTTGCTGTGAGTGGAAAGGGAGAGCAAGTTCAGAATGGATCCTAATACCTACCGGCTAAAAGCATGCAAGTAGCCTCTCTCTGGCCCCACAGCTTAACAGCTATATGCATAAGGGAGAGGCAGACAGATCCCGAATCACTTGCATATTTGTGCACTTTCATTGCGTTATTTTTATTGAAAGCTTGGGGTCATGCTTTCAGTGAGATCAATTACCTAGCAAAACATTTACATCATTTCCACTGTGCACCAACGGGCACACTTTTGCTAGGTCAGATATAGAATACATTTTTATTCAGTGTTTTAGTTTTACTGCAGAGATAAAGATACCCTTTGATTAGTATTTTATAGCTCTGCACTGTTGTTATTATATATTTCTACCTTGTTTAATACATATATTCCCATTAAATCCTAGTAGATTCAGAGCACTATTGGGTCTTGTGACAGACTGTTACATTGTAAGAGCTAGGCCACACTGATACGTTTTTAACTGCAATCCAATTGCACCTTTTAAAAGCGCACACTAGTGTGGCCCAGTTGATTTGGCCACACTAGTTGTGCTACTGAGCGCTGCATGTGCAATCTGTTAATCGGAGCGCATGTGTTTCGTATTTTTTACGCAAATCGCTCCGATTGTGAATCATCGGGCGACCACAATCGAATGGGAATGCGCGCACAATTGCAAGCGTGGTGCGGTGTGGCCTAAGCCTAATACATTTTTTTTCACAAGACCCAAGAGTGCTCATAATCACTACTAGGATTGGATGGCTACGAGTCTGGTACAGTAGCACCTGAGCAATGAAAGTAGAGAGCAGTTTGATTGATATTCCCATTAGACAGACCACCAATCAGGATGATTGTCTGTTGGGAATGAAAATGGTACCACCAATATTACGTTGTGACCACTTGGGTGGCCTATTGATATGTGACTGGGCAAATATCTGACCCTATGTCATTAAAATTTTGCAAAAAATTCTGATTGCAGCAAAAATTCAGAGCAATATTACAATGTTACGGACCAGAATATCATGGCAGGCATATCAATATCATCCTGTGTGTACGCAGCCTTATTAAATGGTCAAAAACATTTAACTGGTTAATAGAGCTGGGAGGACAATATATGAGATCACTCTCTTATCCAAGATTTAAAAGCAGACGACAAACTGCTTACATGAACATAGCTGTACAACTGAGAATAATATTATCCTTTAAAACTAATTTCTTCACATAAGCAAACAAAAATAATTTGAAGTACGGTATTAGTACAAAGATATTTTCTTATTCCCTTCATCTTCCACTGCAAGCAAACTGTATAAATCTGTGAAAGAACAAGAACATTATCCTCACTAAATCAGAGCAAGTGCAGAATGTCCTGAACACATAACCCTTTACGTGCCACTGGGTTTTACTACAGGAAATTATACTGTAACAATTTTTCACTGAAATGGATTCAGTAGGAAATTTAAAGAAAATATAAAAGCTTTTTTTCAATTAAAAATTCCTGTACTACATACACTTTGCTTGGTGTGCCCATCTAAGGTGGATTATGGGAGCTGACACTAACAGGAAGATTCAATAAAATTTCTTACCGTTTAAAATGGTGCTAATTTTGCCCCAGCCAATCAGATATTATTTAACATATGAAAGCTAACATCTGATTGGCTGGGGCAAAATTAGCACCATTTTTAACGATAAGAACTTATATTGAATAACCCAGTTAGTATCTACAGGTTATTTTAGTAATCACCCAGCAGCCACAGCAAAGGCGAGACACAGCTTTTTGTATCTTTGTGAATGTGCTTTGTCTATTGGGGCAAAGTTATCTGGAGGCTCCATTTTTAAAACATAAAAAGTTTTCGATTTTATCTTTACATCTCCTTTAATAATTTTATAGTAAACAAAAATAAAACAAGACTAATAACAGCAGAAACAGTGGCTTTGCATGTCAGAATATGAAGAGATTTCTTTCATGAATGTGGACTGTGTTTTTCCCCCAGCATCATAACCGATTTCAAATGGTGCTAGAAATTGCAAAAGACTCTAAACACCAGAAGAAATCAGTCATCCTTTAAAGGGGTAATATTTGCATCTCCACTGTGAGTGTGATATTTATTGTACAACACACAAATACAAATGTTTTATACAGTAAGTAAAATACAGTTTTTTCTAAGGCCAATGGTTACATTGGGCAAAATCATTTACTCTGTCACAGTACCATGTGTGAGTAGAAAGATAAATGTAAGGATTACATCTGTAAAACAAATAAAGAAGTTACTGGTACTTGCACATTACAACTCCTATGACCTAAAACACAAATATTTCAGCAATAAGGCATGGTGTAGCTTAAAGGGGAACTGTGGTCCAAAAATGACTTTAGGTAAATTGGGGTAAATTGATAGGAATTGCTCCCCTGAGAAATTTTGCAATGTATTTCCATTGTTTATTTTGCATAGTTTTGAAGATATTTATATTTTTGTGTGTGGTATGGCAGCAGCATCACCAGGTCCCCTGCACTTTCTGCTTCCTTCTCTGAAACTGTCAGTAAATCTGTCCTGTGTGTCCTCCTCCCCTTTGCAGCACCGCTGGTCCCTCCCAACTCATGGACCCCATGGTCCCTCCAGTTGCAGGCCCCCCATGGCCCATTATCTTACAGCCCCATGTGGCCCCGCCCACTCGTGGGTGCCTAAGCCCCACCCACTCGCGTGTGCCGTGGGTTACTCAGACCCCAAACCCCCCCACAAAACTCTGTCGAATCAGTCTTTTCAGGCAGAGTGAGAACACAGTGAAAGAAGGGCTGTAGATTCCCTTCCCTTCTCTGTCAGGACTTCACACAGCAGAGGAGGAGGGACTTCCTGTCTTCCTCACACACTGAGGGAGTCTGAGGCTGTGCTTGCTGGCGGCACTGTGCAGGAGAAGCCTCAGGAATGTCACATGTTAGCCTCCCACCCATTAACTTTCTGGTCAGTTATTTCTTTATATCTTGGGCTGTAGAGCACGTAGAGATACCAACTTGTTTGGAGACCACAGTTCCCCTTTAAATAAAAATCATAATACAGGGAGTTTAAATTTTCTGTAACATAGTTTAACCAAATGTTGCAAAACCTAAAAGCTTCCAATGTACAAATTACTATAAAATACAATGGAAGTCACAAAATTAGTCTTTTTTATGAGCAAAAAATAAGAATATTTTCCCCAATGAAAATGAAAAACAACTCATATTATAAAGCCAAATGCTATTATCAACACGTAAATATCTGAACTGTATTTGGGGTGGATATTTACACGCAAGTCTTCTGTATATATCTCTTGAACCATACCATGGTGTCTTAAATTAGCAAAGTTAGAGAAATTGTATGCGTGCAATACCATTTTTAAGACCCCACCCCTTCTTCATTAACATGTTTTCAAATGTCTGAGATGGGAAAATCCTCAATGACAATGACTGTGGGAGGAGCTAGTTACTGGGTCCCAGATTTGAACCTGCACATTACAAATGTGGCCAGCCAAATGACCTAGAAGTTACAGAAATATAAAGGGTATCTTTACTCCAAAAAAACTAATTTTCAAAAATAGTACCTTTAGATACAGCAAGATCTCTTCCAAAACTTTTCAAATTTTAAATCTGAGCTGTAGATTCTGAGAAATAATCCTTTGAATCACAGCATTTACAGGTAAAGACCTGTCACTCCAAAAGCAGAAATTGTAATATGTGACACATGCTTGACCTCTTTGCCTGCCTTCCAGCACACTTTCTGCAACATTTAAGAGGATCAGCAAAGATAAGGCAGGGGGGAGGGAGAGGTGTAAGCAGAGATGGGTCTGTGGTGAGGCTGTGCAGAACTTATAAGAAGGCAGTAAGGGCGGGTGGGGGGAATTATGAGAACTCACTAAACATTAATAATTTAACGACCAAGCAAGATAAATATGTGAGTACCACCATTTTCTCTCAAATTGTAGTTTTAAAAAAATGTTAAGTTGTTTCAGTGAGTATAGTGACTCTTTAAAGGGCATGTCCACCCCCAAAACTATAATCCCCCCAACTACTGGCCCCATCATGTAGTGTAGTTTAATCAAAACCTCCCACCCCCGCTCCCTCTGCGTCCCCCCCCCCCCCCCAAAAGTCCCAAAAACTGCCTACCTGGCCTCCGGGAGAAGTTTGGCATGCGTACTGCAGCCCTTCTCCCCCTCCCTCCCTCTTAGGATTCCCTCCCCCTAGAGTTAAACCCTTTATATATAGGATTCCCCCTGTCCCCCCAGCCCCAACCGCTATATTTATATTCTTAGAAAGCTCTCCAAACTTTACTTACCTTCCCTCTTTCCCCCGCCGAAATGAACTCCCGGCAGCCACGTCCGTGATTGGCTACCGCTCAGCCAATCACAGACGCGACTGCCGGTCCCGCCCCTCTGCTTGCATTTTCTCGCAAGCAGAGGGCCAGCAGCGCGGCGGAGGAAAGAGGGGAGGTAAGTAAAGTTTGGGGAACTTTCTAAAAGTATAAATATATATATAATTTCATAAATTATATATATATAATTCAGAATATAAATTCATTTTTAGGGTGGACATACCCTTTAAGTAATGTCACTTCCTCCATATAATAATAATAATAATTAGGTAAGTAACCTTTTAAAATATTAACTTACTAAAGATGTAAAGCAACTATCCAGTGTGCCGAATTTCTGCCTTAGCTTTTCTAGAAACCAATTATTTTGGTTTAGTTCTCCATTAAAGGGCATGACCACATCAGCACTACAATTTATACTTACCTTTCCCACTCCTATGATAGATATAATCTCCCTGCAGATAACAAGGATGTCACAGCCAATGACTTATGGAGTGCAGGCTATAACAACGTGTGATCGGGGCTCGATAGACTTGCAGAGGAGGTTGTTGATTCATTTTTATAATGTGACATGCAAAATTGAAATCTTAATTCTATACAAAAAAAGTCTGTTTAAGTCAATTATAGGTTTTGCAGCTTGCCGATTTGTTGCCTCGCAGATTTCTCCTTCTAAGAACACTGATTTCATATGGTGCTAGACAGTGTGTAGTTAAATCTAATCCACCACATGAAACCAGCCTCCTGAAAAAGTTTTTAGTTCTTAGGACATCTTGAATAAAAGCTTTCGTTTGTTTTGTGACCTAAGAAGAGAGAAAGGGGAGGGGAAGATTTAGTAATGACACAAATGTACGCTATATAAAACATTTACTTAAAAAGCTGTAAAATGTGTATGGTAGTATAATATGCACTACCACTACCACTTTTCATACCAGTCCAGGGGCTGATTTAAACATAGGGAGGTCTATTTTTTTAGATCTGCTAAACCTGAAATTTTTGTTGGAGGGGTGGACATGCAAAAAATCCAATAGTGTGCAATTGCCATTAATTCTGGAAGCAATTTCTAATACTAGTGGTGTATTTTTTTTTATGGGTCACAGTCAAGATACAGAACTGTAAATGCTCAGTGAGTTCTCTATCCAATGGGGAAACCTATAAAACACATGCAGCACGGCTTAATAACAATTAATGTTGTTTAATAGCAATCTTTACACTGAAAGGGCGCTTTGGTATTTAGGAGGCACCAATTCACTTCTCATTAAGGTAGCTAGTGTGCAGACAGCCCCAAGCCTGTTGCTTGAGCTCCACAGGTATATATAATGCTTGAAGAGAAGACGTGTGCACTCCAAAGAAAACGGAAATTGTGAAAAGTGTGTGAAATGAGCTTTATTGAATATTCTAAAGCAGATAAACAAACCCACTTAGTTTACCCAACGTGTAGCAACAAGAAATAAGTGAACAAAGCAAAGGAAAAATTTGAAGGTAGAAAAAAAAAGGCATAAGGTTAGTGAATAAAACTATATATGCCCTTTATGCATTGATGCCCTTGCGCAACCATGCACATAAACAGACATGTAAATACAGTGTACAATAACACACCATCATTCTTTACTATGATCTATGTATTTAAAAAAGGTTTATGGCCTGGACTGATTTTTAGGAAGATATAGAAACCATTATTTACCATGATTCCTTAAAGGAATTTCGTCTAAAACAGGCCTATTTTCCTAAATAATATCACAAAACTGCTGATTAAAGGGGAAGTTCAGTGCAAATACATGTATTTTTCAGAAAAAAAAAAAATTTTCTTCATCCCAATGACCTTAATCTGCCAATTCATCACTTTGTCTGCGTATAAATAAATGCTTTCGAAATACTGACTCCCTGTTTGCAGGACCCCTAATAGAGACCGTTATGGTCTTGCCCTTGACCCAGCGCCTGGGTTGGTTCAGTTGCTCAGTAGAGATCTGAGCATCTCTGACCCACCCATCAGTCAATCAGTAGAAATAATTGTTAGGAACATTCCAAGGATGTGGTGCATCCTGGGAAGAAGAAGGACCGTTAGAACCTAAAATGTCAACTGATTTTTCAAAATGGAAGAGAATATGTAGAATACCTAAGTATGCATTACACAACTAACAATTTAACAAATAATGATAATTTTCACTGAACTGTCCCTTTAATGCTTGCTTGAGAGGAAAAAAAAAAAAAAAAAAAAAAAAAAAAAAAAAAGGATTTGCATTACTTTATTGTCCTGGAGCTATCCTCTTAAACAGGGAAACTCACTGTAGAGCTGGATTTTACCAGGGATGATGCATTAATAATAATATCCTTTGTCTTTCCTAGACAAGAAATTGAACATATATCCATATCTATCATGAGAGAAGTCAAACCAATAAAGAAAGAAACACTAGTAAAAGTAGAATCAGTGTGCAAGAAACATGCAGGGAATGGACAGGGGACCTTGTCCATGATGCAAGTTGAAACTCTTAGGGCATTGGCTACCCCTGCAATGGAAGTATATTTTTGTGCTGCACCCCCCTCAACCATAAAGATAAATGGCAAGCGGGGCAGCACTAGAGGTGCCGTTCCCCTTTGAAACACCACTAGGAAATGTTTAATTAATTTAATTAATGTAGTAAGAGGTATAAGTTGGAAAGAAAGGAGTTTAAATTCTTCTTTATGTGTCACACCAAAAAAACGTATTAAATACGTAAATAATTAAATTAAAATTATGAATTCAATGTTGGGGGCAACACGTTCCTTGGCTACTGTTGGGCAGTGTAAGTCTTACTCTCTGAAACCTTGCGCTAGTCAGGAGACGGAATTCAGTAAATGACCTTGCTGACTGTATGACTCAGCATAGGTGGCATAAAAATAGAAAAAGAAAATACAGATTAATACTTGAAGCAATGCTGGCAACTCTACCTCTTATCCCTTAGGAAACTAGTCAGTAAACAACTAACCCAAACAGGCACTTCAAAAAATGATTAAAATGAAGACTTTATAAGCAGACGTTACATCTCATATCAGAGGGTTGTAGAATTCATGTTTTTGTATGTTTTACAATATAAATGTATTAACCACCAATTCTGTGTCCTTTTTACTTCCTCTTGTGCATTTACATAGACTGCCCTTCCCTATGAAGTCAGAGCTTGACAATGCCCAAGGAGGAACAAATTGTTCCATTCAGTTCATGTTTGCGTAATCCCTGAAAAAAAAAAATTAAAAAAAAATGAATGATTACTATAAATCTTTTCACATGCAAACGGAATAGTAACAAGAGTATATTCAAAGCAACACATTGTAAAGTATTCAGATAAAATAATTTAGGTAGAAGACTTAAAAGGGCATGTCCACCCCCAAAATGAAAATTTAACCCACTACTGGCCCCACTGTGTAGTGTTACATTACGCCTCTGCTCCTTATAATTCTGCAGTGCCTTTCCAAAGTTCTAAAAACTGAAGAGTAGGAGCAGTCAGTCAGTCAGTCAGTCATCCGGTCCCTGCTGCTTCTTTGTCCTCGGAGAGGTTTCTGGAATGCGGTGGGGAGCCTGGAAAATTTCCTATCGAGCACTGAAGTTGCTATAATAAGGTCCTGCCATTCTAGATAGTAAATTAAAGGACCACTGTAATACCCACCTTAGTTGCCCAGATAGCTGGTCCTGCCATTCTAGATAGTAAATTAAGGTCCTGCCATTCTAGATAGTAAATTAAAGGACCACTGTAATACCCACCTTAGTTGCCCAGATAGCTGTGGCTTTAAAAAAGAAATTATTTATTTCTTTCTATTCTACCCCCCATAGCCTACTTTGCCTACTGGAATGTTGCTGGCTTCCTCCTCTTGGTGTAAGGCTTGTGTGGAGCGTGCACGTGCCCAACGTCATTGTGCGCGGTTCTTGGGAACATGCGCATGTGTGACATCATGCTGCACCGCTCCACACAAGCCTTACCTGCATGGACCACCTGGAGATGGAGAAATTCTGAAGATCTTGTGGGGGTGGAGCTCCAGCAGCCATATCCCAGAGGAAGAAGTCAGCAATATTCAAGTAGGCAAAGTAGGCTATGGGGCTTTATTTACCTTTAAAGCCACAGCTATCCGGGCAACTAAAGTTGGTTTTACAGTGTACATATTCTTTACAGTAATAATGCTGTTAAACAGTGGTGTAAACTCAATCATATAAGGGGCCAAAATCAATAAGATAGGCTAAATGGAGGGGAAAAAAACTAAGATACTTAGAAGGTGCAGGATTGGGACTGTCACGCTTGTGCTGGGTCACGGCAGGGAAAGGGTTTGAAGCACACTGTTTTGGAATGGGACCTCTGCCAATGGTGTGTTAAATGGCATGTCCACCCTTGTAAAACTTTTTATATAATGTACTGCTCCTTCCCCCAGCTGCACAACTTTTATTTACAGAAAGTGCCCCAATCTTTACTTACCATGCCTCTATCCTTCGCCACACTGCCCAAGCCCTCTGCTTGCACGGAAATGCAAGCAGGGGGCGGGATAGGCAGCAGCGTCAGTGATTGTCTGAGAGGCAGCCAATCACGGATGCGGCTGCCGGGAGTTCAGACCGGCGAAGGAGAGAGGCATGGTAAAGATTGGAGCACTTTCTGTAAAAAAAAAGTTGTGCGGTTGGGGGAAGTAGCAGTATATAATATAAAAAGGATTTTACACTAGGGGAGGGAGACAAAATCGGGAGGGAGAATGGCTGCAGTGCGCATGCCAAACATCTCCCGGAGGGGAGACAGGAGGCAGAGTCCTATATGGACTCTGCTAACCTCCTGCTGGCCAGTTTTTGGGACTTTGGGGGGGGGGGGGCTACAGGAGAACCATATGGAGTTGGGATGTGAGGTAAGGATTTTTACACACTACATAGTGGGGCCAGTAGTGGGTTAAATTATAGTTTGGGGGTGGACATGCCCTTTAATGTGGAACGCCCACCTTACACTTCTGTTGCGGTAATGAAACTGCCAACTCAAATGGAAGACCCTTTGTCACACCTCTCTCCACTCCCCAGTGCCAGGCTAGATATGTGCAATCAGCTGTTAAAGCGGTGACTGCATCCAAGGCTTACTACACCGCTTTCCATTTGTGCAGTCCCAAGCAGTGTCGTAACCAACAATCTACCTGCTAGACACCATGAACAACTGTTTTTAAACAGCTGATAGTACCAATCTTCGTAAAAGGTGCCCCCAATTAGCGGTTTAAAAAGCGGATTTCACTATCAAGCAGGCAGATCTATATTTCTGCCATTACTTGGGACTGCACAAATGCATAGCAGTGTAGTAAGTTTTGGATGCTGTAGAGTGGGGTGCCACAAACAATGGCCAGAAGGGCAGGATTCAGCCAGAGGGCCTTGAATTTGACATGAGTGCTGTAAAATATTAACTAAATGGAGACAAATATCAAAGTGCTTTTACAGGGCTTGCACTGGAGCTTGTCATTTAAGTATATATTTAAATGGTTTAACCCCTTAACTTCATTATTATTATTGATTTATATAGCGCCAACATCTTCCGTGGCGCTTTACAATTACATTGTAAAACATATATTACCCTGTATGTAATGTATGACTAAGTCATACTTATTACATACACAGGTAATACATAATATAAGTAAAGTGTGGAGTTTCTTACAGCAATACTGTGATACAATAGGAAAGAGGACCCTGCCCAAAGAGCTTACAGACTAGAGGATATGGGGGTGAGACATAAGGTGACGTTAATCGGTAGGCTGTAAATAGATTGGCAGTGGAGAGTGAAAGGGGGGGTTGGATCATATTGGGTAGTAAGAGTGGTAATGTTTAGGCCAAGTTATATGCTAGCCTAAAGAGGTGCGTTTTAAGGTTACGTTTGAAGGTGTTAAGGGATGGTGAGTAGCGGACAGACTGAGGAAGGGAGTTCCAGAGCAGAGGGGCAAGTAAAGTCCTGAATGCGGGCATGGGAAGATGTGACCAGGGTGGATGAGAGGGGGGTATCGTTTGCGGAGCAGAGGTTGCTTCTGGGACGATATCGCTGGATCAGCTCGGAGATATATGGAGGGACTGTGTTGGATAGTGCTTTATAGAATAAGGTAAGCAGTTTGAACTGGATCCTTTGTGTGATGGGCAACCAGTGGAGGGACTGACAGAGAGGAGAGGCATCAGAGAAGCGAGAAATGAATTAGCCGGGCAGCAGAGTTGAGAATGGATTGAAGCGGTGCCAGATGTTTTTTTGGTAAACCACACAGGAGTGTGTTGCAGTAGTCTAGCCGGGATATGATTAGGGCATGGACTAGGATTTTTGTAGCTTCATTCGAGAGGAAGGGTAGAATGCGGGAGATGTTTTTTGAGTTGGAGCCGTCAAGAGTTGGCAAGTGAATTGACATGAGGTTTGAAGGAAAGATTGGAATCTAGCGTTATTTCCAGGCAGCGGACATGAGAAGATGGGGATATGGGTGTGTTAATATTAATAGTAAAACTAGGGAGGAGAACAGATCGTGAGGGTGGGAAAAGGACAAGTTCAGTCTTGTCCAAGTTTAGTTTGAGAAAGCGGGAGGACATGAAGGCAGAGATGGCACTAAAGCAGTCGGGGACCTGGGATGTCAGTGTGGGGAGGTCTGGGGCAGAGATGTAAATTTGGGTATCGTCCGCATACAGGTGATACTGGAACCCAAATGAGCTACTGAGTTGTCCAAGGCCATAAGTGTTGATGGAGAAAAGAAGAGTACCAAGCCTTGTGAGTGGAGCTAATTTCAGAGTGGAAAACACTAAAAAGTCCTACCAGAGAGATAGTAGGATAGCCAAGAAAGTGCAGTGTCCTGGATACCTAAGGAGGCCAGGATCTGAAGAAGTAGAGGGTGATCAACAGTATCAAAAGAGGACAGATCAAGAAGAATGAGCAAAAGAGTAGTGACCTTCAGATTTAGCACTAAGTAGATCATTGGTCACTTTAGTGAGAGCAGATTCCGTGGAGTGGTTAGGGCAGAAGCCTGACTGGAGGTGATCAAAGAGAGAGTTAGACAGGTGACTAACCAGGTCAGCATAGACATGTCTTTCCAGTAGTTTGGAAGCAAAAGGGAGAAGGGAGACAGGCCAGTAGCTGGAAGAGCAGACGGGTCAAGGGAGGGTTTTTTAGGTATAGGGGATACAACGGTATGCTTAAATATAGAGGGAAAAATACTAGTGGAAAGGGACAAGTTAAAGAGAGGTTAGGGCTGGAATGAAGGAAGAGGAGAGCAGGGGAATAAGATGAGAGGGAATGGGGTCGAGGGGGCAGATGGTGAGACGTGTCCTGGATAGGATAGATGAAAGTCCCTATTTTGTTATAGTGGTGAAGCTCGTTAGGGGGCAAATAAAGGGATTAACCAATGAAGGGAGGCTAGACAGTGCAGTGGTAAAGATGGAGGGGGTGAGCAACGAAGGGAGGTTGGGCAGTGCAATTGCAGTGGTTGGAAGCTGTAGGGAGGAGCTAGGGTGCACAGGAAACCCACTTTGGATCTTTTCAATTTTCTCTGAAATATGAGGCTATTTGATCAGTCAATAAACGGGGCAGAAAGTTGAATACTTTGAAGAGCTGTTTGGGGTTATGAGATTGGGAGGATATGAATGAAGAGAAGTAGTTTTGTTTGGCTAAGGACAAAGCACCTCTGATCCGATAAAGGGCACTTTTAAATTCAAGAAAATCGATATTTTGTTATTCTTCCGCCAGCGTCGCTCGGCTATATGGGATTGTCTTTTCAACTTTTTAACCTGGTCCGTAACCCATGGTTGTGGGTTCTTGCGACCAAGGCGATGGGTGGATAAGGGAGCAACAAAGTCGAGGGCATTGGAAACAGTGTTATGGTAGTGGACAGCTGCAAGGTTAGGGTCAGAGAAGGAGAGCATACAGTTAAGTTGTTGGAGAGGGATAGAGAATGAGTGGGAGTCGAGATTATGCAGGTCCCTGCATCTGTACTTTTGGTTGTTAGGGTTTATGGCTGGGACAGATAACACAAGATTAAATTTGAGAAGATTATGATCTGACAGAGGAAAGGAAGAGTTGGAAAAGTTAGATATGGGGCAGAGACGGGTAAAGACCAGATCCAGTGTGTGCCCATTACAATGGGCCTGGGCAGAGGACCATTGGGTAGGGCCAAGGGAGGAGGTAAGAGAGAAGTTTAGTGGCAGCATAGGTGTTGATATCAATGGGGATATTGAAATCCCCTAAGATAATTGAGGGGATGTCAGTGGATAGAAAGTGGGACAACCAAGCAGAGAAGTGGTCAAAGATAGTGCTGGTCGATAAATAACCGCAGTCTGTAGGGGTTTGGGAGAGTAAACAGGGACCGAGTGGAACTCAAAAGATAGGTGGGAAAGGGCTGGTATGGGTGTGATGGGTTTGAAAGTACACTCTCAGAGAGAAGAATACCAACTCCCCCCACCACTATCGTGAAGTGAAGGCCACCATACGAGATAACGGCAGGTGAGACAGAATCAGAGGGTGACAGCCATGTTTTGGTATGACCAAGAAAATTAAAGCAGTTAGAGATACGCACTAACATGTTCATTGTTAGTGCGTATGCCTTTCTGTATCATTAGTATGTCCTATTTTTTCACACACACACACACACACATCTAAAGACAGTGCTTTCAAATAAAATCAATTACCATTGATGAAATAGAAAATAAAGTGTACAATAAAATAAAAAAAAAAAACCCTGTCAGATATCATCATTGGAAAAGATTGAGACCATTTTTGCATTGAAAATAATAAGCAATCTATTCCGGATACCCTATATAGAGAACACACGTGTCAAACTCAAGGCCCGTGTGTGGATTCAGGCCTTTCTGGCCATTGTTTGGGGCCCATGGTGACTGTACAGCATCCAAGACTTAATAAACTTCTATGCATTGCCTAGGATGCAGTCACCACTGTAACAGCTGATTGCTTATCTAGCCTGGTACTGGGGAGTAGAGAGAGGTGTGACAAAGGGCCTTCCATTGGAGTTGGTCATTCCATTACCTCACCTGAAGAGTAATGAAGGCGTTCCACATTAGCATGTGATCAAGCCATAGGCAGAGATCTCAGTCCAAAACAGTGTGCTTCACTCCCTTTCCCTGCAGAGACCCAGCACTAGGCAAAGCATAACTGCACCTACTAAGTATCTTTTTTTTTTTTTTTTTTAACTCGTTTTATTTTGAATCCAATGCATATAGTACATTACAAAATGCTGTAAATCAGAATCAGTATACATATTGATGGTAAAAATATTAAATACATATTTTATTTTAACACTTGATTTGATACATACATGTACCAGAAATATTGATAACTATTTACATATAAACTTCAAGCATTCTTATGTTTCTTTTCTGGTTGTGATCTCAATTTAAAGTTGCATCAGAAATCAGTATAGTTGTAATTTAATAGGACAAGTGGTTAAGGTAGTGGGTAAGGTGTCCAAATCGCTAGTTTTAAGTGTGGCTGACTTTCCGCCTATCACAGACATGGTTGCCGGCACAGCCCCTACTGCTTCGCCTGGGAAGGGAAAAGCAGTAGAGGTCGTAGATTGGTAAAGTCACTTTTTTATTTTTTTTTTTAAAACCCCTAGCGTTTAGGGTTGGGTTGTCCCCTACATTACAAAATGTTATTTTGGGGGTGGACATGCCTTTTAAGGTATAGGCTTGTAAACTTACATTTCCTGGTTTGCCCGGTTTCTTGAAGCTTTTTACAGACCTGGAACCCTTCTGGTTACTCTTCTGACTATGGACACCTTAGGGAGAGAATTATTTTATTTACAGGCTTGTCGCTAGGTAAGGATTTTTAACACCACACAGTGGGGCCAGTAGTGTAGGGGGGGGTGGACATGCCTTTTAGACATTATTAGGCTTATCTAATGTCTCTGTGGCAGCAAAAATGTGCCTGTGCTGCAGCAACCAGCTGCCTACTAAATTATACCTACTACATTTAAGTGCAAACATTTCAGATGTTATCAAATATTTTCTCTTATTAGGGTTTTACTAAGCATTAAAAACTTAACATGATTGTGTTTCATTTCACATTGACCTCTTGTGGTCATTTTTAAAAATGCAATTAAGTGCAATTAGCTCTTGTAAAAATGTAACCTAGTCCTGCATCGGGTCGGGTACCCGCTTGATGAGGTTCAGCTATAACTACAGCAGGTATGTGGACCCCCAAATGATTGCTGTTGTACAATGCTTGGGAGTTTTAAATGAGTGTAGACAGGGAATTCTGGGAGTTGTAATTTTCAAAACATCACAAAATATCTACACCCTTATAAAAAAAGGTGAGGATAAATATTTACACCCATATAAAAAAGGTGAGTATTTTGATCTGTATTCGTTATGGAAGGAAGAGTTAAATCCTGGACCAGTGAATGGGTTTTTTTTTTTTTTTTTTTTTTTTTTAACATCCCTGTACAAATGTTGGGAAGAAGGAATAAAAGTTAATAAAATAAAAATTTGTGAGTTGGGTCACGGGTAAGCGGCTAGAAAAGCGGGTTGCAGGTCGGATCCAGGTACTGGTTTTGCAAGTTGGGTCGGGTGCGGGACTGGAAAATTAGACCTGCGCAGGAAGAGTTGGAACAATTTATCTGGGTAAAAAAAAAAAAAAAAAGTGTCACAACGTTAAATGACACAAATATCAACATTTTCCTAAATTTTGGTAATTTATAATAATATATAGAACAAATAGTGAGTAATATATTCCTATTATAGTGTCAGTCACAAAAGAGTTCCATGAATACTTTTAAGACTTGATAAAAAAAATCAGATGAGGTTTTGGTCACATTATTTTAAAAATATAGAACATTTTTTCAGTGGAGTGAGAATACTTATGGCAGACACTATATAAACAGTTTATCCTGCTGTACATTTGGATAGAATGAAGCTAGAAGCATTATCATGAAATTATGGCAGACACTATATATCAGGGAGATTCAATAAAAGTTCTTATCATTAAAAATGGTGCTAACATTGCCCCAACCAATCAGATGTTATTTAACATTTGAAAGCTAACATCTGATTGGTTGGGGCAAAAATAGCACCATTTTTAACGATAAGAACTTTTATTGAATCTCCCTGATAGTTTATACTGCTGTACATTTGGATAGACTGAAGCTAGAAGCATGATCATGGAGTAATTTTAAAGGTAGGAGTGTGCTCTATTTAACTACGGGCACTTGTATGGTGGCCAGTTTCCCTGACTGGCTGCCACTAAAGGTGCCTGTACACTATCAGGGAGATTCAATAAAAGTTCTTATCGTTAAATATGGTGCTAATTTTGCCCCTTATCGTTAAATATGGTGCTAATTTTGCCCCAACCAATCAGTTATTATTTAACATTTGAAAGATAACATCGATTGGTCGGGGCAAAATTAGCACAATTTTAAACGATAAGAACGCCTCTCTCTCACATCATATATAATAAAACCCTAAGTGTGCGTCCCTGTGTCCGTGTGTGTGTGTCACTGCAGTTCCTATGGACTCACCACTAGAGGGAGAGTGTCTGCAGTTCCTATTGACTCACCACTAGAGGGAGAAACACATGGAGGGAGAACAGCAATTAAACAGACTGCAGGTAAGGTTGCTTGGGACAGGGGCCCCTGGATTTAGGACAGAGGGAGGGCTCTGGCCTTGGGACACTAAGGGGGCACTCTGGCCTTGGGACACTAAGGGGGCACTCTGGCCTTGGGACACTAAGGGGGCACTCTGGCCTTGGGACACTAAGGGGGCACTCTGGCCTTCTAGCACCCGTTATTGTAGCAGGCTTAATGTCTAGTAGGTCCAATAATTAGTGTTGGAGTGAAAGAGCTGTAATCTGTAGCATCTTTGATATCTAACCTTGGTGGGCATCAATACCCACTCTGGCCCATTTTGTGAATGAAAGTCTATTGCAAAATAATCATGTGGTTGTTTGAATGTTGGTAGGTACATACACAAAACTTTCTTGTTAAAAAAGGGTAGGGTAATCAATTCAAGGAAAAACATTATGCTCCCTTTTCCCAAAGAATTGGTAAGAGCCTTGTTTGAAATATGCAGGCATTTAAAAAAAAAAAAAAAAAAAAAGTGCAATAAACAAAAGATTAGTATTCAGAAAGGATTTTTTTTTTTTTTACATTAAGTTCAAATAGATGTGTCATTTAGAATACTATAAAAAGCAAAATCTTTCTTAAAACTTTAGTTCTCCTTTGAAGATTTCAAACTCGGTCTGCCAAATGGAAAAGGCAGAATTTAAAATCTGACTATGTAGATGTTTTCCAGGCACCAAGACTTTAAATCTAAAGAAAGTGTTAAATGTAAAAAGTATGTACATAACCTGAAAACAACTTTGCTGTATTGCAGGTTATTCTTTTTTTGCCTTTAACATCAATTTTTTAATCTTAACAGAATTTCCATTATAATACTTCCTCTCAGGGGGATAAACAGTCTTTTCTTTAAGTTGATACAGAAAACATTGACTGTTGGTGTGAATTTAAAGGGCATGTCCACCCCCCAAACTATAATCCCCCCCAACTACTGGCCCCACCATGTAGTGTAGTTCAATCCTTACCTAACATCCCAGCTCCATAGGGTTCTCCTGTAGTCCCCCCCCAAAGTCCCAAAAACTGCCCACCAGGAGGCTAGCAGAGTCCATATAGGACTCTGCCTCCAACCTGGCCTCAGGTGATTTTTGCCATGCGTACTGCAGCCCTTCTCCCCCTCCCTCCCTCTCCCGTTCCCTCCCCCTAGCATTAACCCTTTTAGTATAGGCTTCCCACTGGTCCCCCAGCCCAACCGCATCATTTTTATTTAAGAAAGCCCCCCAAACTCTTACTTACCTCTCCTCTTTCTCCCGCTGAAGTGAGCTGCCGGCAGCCGCGTCCGTGATTGGCTGCAGCTCAGCCAATCACAGACGCGGCTGCCGGTCCCCCCCCTCTGCTTGCATTTCTCGCAAGCAGAGGGCCGGGAGCGCGGCGGAGGAAAGAGGGGAGGTAAGTAAGAGTTTGGGGAGCTTTCTTAAAATAAAATAATGCGGTTGGGGCTGGGGGAAGCCTATATTAAAGTGTGATTTAAGGGTGACATACCTTTAAGAATTGTTGGGATGCACTGTGTTAAGACTGTAATACTCATTCCAGGGTTGTTATTGGTCCCATTTGGTAAACCGTTAATTGCCCATTTGTATTTTATTAACATAAACGGCTGGGGTGTAGATCAAAGTGAATTTTTCTATGCTTACATGATTGGGTTACGGTATATACTCTAGTATAACAAGGTTTTCAGGCTTTAAACTAAACCTTGATTTAACTTGAGTTCATCTCCTTTTCAGTAATCCGGCAGACACTCGTTCCACTTTCTCTATTCTGCAGGCTGATGTCACTACTCAGCACCCCTCACTTCCCTGACATCAGCAGAGCAGAGAATGTGGAGTGAGCGGCTGCTGGATTATAGTACTCAAGAGGTAAGAGATTCACCCGGCAAGTTAGGTTAGGATACGAGGTTTACTGGTTACCATTTTGTACAAGGGGGGTGGGGGAAGAGACGGTAATCTCTGCAGTGACAAATTCTTGCCACTGCAGATGTTTGGAAACTACAATTTCCAGCAATAAAGCATTCTGGTAGTTGTAGTTTCCAAACATCTGCAGTGGCAAGGAATTGGGGGTTACTGTATATTTAAAGGGCAATTAATGCATCAAAACAATACAGAATCAGGAGTATGGTATCTATTGTTAAAAAGATGCCTTCTGATTCTGTATTGTTCTGAGGCTTTATTTGCCCTGGATTTGGCTATTACTGTATGGGAATTCTGCTGTCCATTTAAAGGGCAACTAAAGCCTCAAAACAATACAGAATCAGAAGGTAGTAGTGGTCATAATTTTTTACCCTCGGTTTGTACTTGAGACAACACTTTGACTCCTTTTTACAAGTAAAAATATGTACCTCTGTTTATACTCGGGTCGCTTTATTCTCGAGTATATATATAGTAAATGTTTTAACATCATGCATTAAAATGCATATCTAATTCTCTAAATAGATCAGAAAGAGTGATTGAAGATTTTGCTAGTTAATTTTGGCTTGAAAAAGCCAAATTACTGTTCTTTCTATTTCTTCTTCTGCTTTTTTGGACAGTATCTCCTCCCACAGTTTTTGAGCTAGAGACATGAAATTCGGTACAGAGGTGCAGGGCATATAACAGAAGTGTGCTATCTTCTAGCTTAGGAATCCGCGGAAGTGTTATCTGCGAATTTCCGGACTTTTTTCCATAGACTATAATGGTAACAATCCTCAAATGTGGATATTTCAAAACAGTTTTTTTCATGGTCATAAATACAAAATGGTGATACCCCCAACCCCCCACACAGACCCAGGGACACCCACCTACTGACCTACCTTTCCATTCCCATGGAAGCCATATTTAAAGGGTAACTAAAGTCAAAAAAATTTATTTAGATTTATCCTCAATAAAAGAGTTTTATGGTTATAAACACAAAAGAAATACCCCCTCAACCAGACCCAGGTACACACACCTACTAATCTAATTTATTTAGATTTATCCTCAATAAAAGAGTTTTATGGTTATAAACACAAAAGAAATACCCCCTCTCAACCAGACCCAGGTACACACACCTACTAATCTACTTATCCATTACTGTGGCAGACATACTTAAAGGGTAACTAAAGTAAAAAAGTAAAAAAAAAAACTAATTTAGATTTATTCTCAATAAAAGATAGTTTTATGGTTGTAAACACAAAAAAGACATACCCATCAACCAGACCCAGGTACACACACATACTGATCTACATATCCATTACTGTGGAAGCCATACTTTAATGGGTAACTAAAGTCAAAAAAGCCCCCAACGTGATACAGGTATACACAGCTACTGACCTACCCCTTCATTACTGTTGCCGCCATACTTAAAGGGTAACTAAAAGGCAAAAATTTTTTGGACCAATCATCAAAAGTTTTTTTGTTTTTTTTTAACTCTCAACCTGACACAGGTACACACACCTACTGATCTACTTATCCATTACTATGGCAGCCATACGTAAAGGGTAACTAAAGTAAAAAAAAAAACAACGCATTTTAACCAATCATCAAAAAAGTTAGTATTTTATCCCCCAACCTGATATGAATACACACACCAACTGACCTACCTTTAATGCATGTGACATATTTAAAGGGTAAGTAAAAAACAACGTCCTCTTCATTGACATTATTGAGTTTTAAAATCTGCAGCCCAAACACAGGAATTCCCTTACAAAATGCAGTCTTTCAAGCCAAATTCAAAGTTTATACTTAAACTTTCCCTTTCTAGTTGAAAATGACAAAATAATACATGAGATTACAAAGGAGGTTAATTTATATTACAAGTACTATCGTGCCATTTTGGGTTACCAGAATGCTGTGCATGGCTTTATACTACATAAATAATCATCCACATTTGCATTTGTTTGTAACAAGAACACATATGTAGGGTTAACTATCTAAAAGAATAGTTAAAACATTATAATATGCTCATTAGTTAAGAGACTTAAAATTCCTCTATAAAATGTTTGATACGTGGGATTTCAAATACTTACTTCACTAGTTCTTCATGCTAAACCACAGCTGCCAAATCTGGAAAAAACACTTTTTGGCTCTTTGGGACATTAATTGTTTTACCTTGCTATAGGTGCCAGCTGAAATTTGAATAACTAATCTCTATTCTTCCCGATATCCAACATCTTTACACACCCTTTCCTTTTCTTTAGTTTAGTTTAATACACCCACATAGCAACTACAATAATCAAGTTGCCTCTGACCTCAACACCCACGCCTGGCACTCACTAAGTTACTTAGTTCTTTGCATGTGTGTTTAAACAAGTAATGCAATGCATACCCTTTTAACTTCCTGGTTATACGGACAACCAAATAAAAAAAACTCCAGGGTTTATTCCCTAATGAATTTGCATTAGTTTTGTTCAGACTGTACTTTCAGAAACGCCAAGCTCTATGCATTCTGTATGATTTACCTTTGCTATTCATTTAAAAACTGCTATCATCCCATAACAACATCTCCTATTCACCCACCATGCTTTATACAAGCAATCATATTTAATAGAAAAACATAAAATGTAATTGTTTCCTTTAGTTTTCAAAAGAAGTTCTTTGAATACTATGGGGGCGATGCACCGAGAGTCGCTTCTGGTGATGTTATATGCGAATAGCGGCTCTCTGTGCATCGCAAGTACTGGTAACACAGACAGTAAGGGCTAGGCCACACTGAAACGCAAACGCAAACGCAATAGCATGCGATTTCATGTGCGATTTTCGTTGCGTTTGTGATTGCGATTTCTTCAATAAGTATAGGAAAACGCATGCGATTGCGATTAAAAATGCAGAACGCAAAACGCAAACGCAAACGCATCGAAAAACGCGCTTTTTTTGCGTTGCCGCGTTTTCAATAATTTTGAAAAATCGCAAGCGCAATCGCAATTGCAAACGCAAGCGCAAAAAAAACGCAGCAGTGTGGCCTAGCCCTAAGCGTCTCCTGGTGCATCGCCCTGTATCTATTTAGTGGATTTTTTTTTAGTCTTTTTAGTAGACTGCTTGCTCAGTGCAGTCTACTGTTCAACTTCTCCTGGTGCCCATAGACTGCTACATAGATTGTTCCAGTTTATTACATTGTTAATTTAGCTGCAATTGAGAAGTAGCATTTGTTTTTATCCAGTCTGCCCTCTGATTGACAGCAGCATAGAGAACTATGTCAACATTAACCTGGGAAGCGATTGCCAAGACTAGGTTTATACATGGTAATTACTACATCTACTTCACTGTGATGGAGCTTAAGAACAAGAGACATTGAGGAGGTTGTGTAGCCGACTGTCAACTTTGCATTATATTATATATTACACATATTATATATACACAGGAACAATGGGCAGAACTACATGGTCATCAGGATTATAGATTATAATATGATCTATATAAAATCAGGGGTGCTTCTAGACATTTTGGCACCTGAGGCATATATTTAAATGCCGGCCCCTATATCTTTCTGTGCAGTGCAATGCGTGTGGATGCAAAAAATTGGGTGTGGCAGACTACCTAACTGGAGGGCTGACCAGTAGTTCAGTTCAGCATACACTGTAACAGAGGTGGTGAACCTATGGCCCTTAAGCACAGCAGAGTTCACCAGCATTTGTTACCAGAAAGCCAGAGAGAGAAGGACTGGTCTGCTACCCTTTCTGCAATCCAGAGCTTGAGAAAGTGTAGCGCCTGTCTGTAGCAGAAAGAGGTCACACAAACATCAGTCTCTCTGCTTGAGTCACTGTTCTGTATCTCTATCGCCTATGTGGTACTGTAGGGGTCACTGTTCTACATTACTACACAGGAGTTTGAGATCCAGAACAGTGACCATTCAACTTTCATTGAACCTCCTCTAAGGGAGGTTTTGGGTTGAATTTTGGCACTCCTTTAATAAAAGGTTCACCATCACGGCATTATAAAAGGTCAGCCCTCAAAAGTTCAGCAGACACTCTTTTGCAAGCCCTCCAGTTCACCAGACACGGTTAGGTCACCCCTTTCTGTTCACCAGTCAGTGTTGACTGGTGACATGACAATCATTGCTGGTTAACTGGAGGGCTGGTTTCACAGTGGCCAGTGAACTGTCCCAGGACCACCATTAGAATCTTCTGGGCCCAATACTAGATAAATTATTGGGCCCCCCATACTTTATACAGCAATTACTGCCCCCCTATACTTCATACAGAAGTTACTTGACCCCTATATTTTATACAGTGATTACTGGCCTCCTATATTTTATGCAACAGTTACTGGCCCTTTATACTATGAACAGTGATAACTGGCATCCAGTACTTTATACAGTGATCACTAGCCCCCTATATGGAGTAGAAATTTAGATCTGGCATAGCAGTAGATGTGGTATACTTGGATTTTGCTATGGCTTTTGATACAATTTTCCATTGGTGACTTATGTATAAGCCAAGGTCTGGGCTTGGGTCGCACACTTGTACATGGATAGAAAATTAGTTGATGGATCAGATGCAGACAGTCATTGTTAATGTTGCTTCGTCAATATGGACTAAAGTGGTGTGTCACAGGGTTCTGTGTTGGGGCCACCTCTATTTAATCTGTTTATTAATTATTTGGAAGTGGGTATTCACTCAGTTTGTCTTTGTGGACATTAAAAGCTACAGATGATGTGCAATTGTTGCAGGCAAATCTAGATATAGTCACATTGGGCTGCAGGTGAGATTCAAATGCAAGGCGATGCCTTTTGTGCTTAAAAATGCTTCTTTTCCAACAGGGATTCACTTTACACGGGAAAGTAAAAGGATCTTCATGTTTTGGTGTATAAACTTAATGTATAATATAGAATATAAGGATATATTTTGGTCATAAAATGTACTTCTGGGCTTGTACTTCTACCTTTTCTCCCATAAACAGATTTTTTTTTAAATATATCATTTCAATTCCTATTTCTTTTAGAGCAGTAACAAAAAATTACCTTAGTAAAGGGTTATTTTGGAGGGCCTAGGTTATTAAAGCTCTCAGGGGAAAAAAAATTTAAAGCACCCCCCTTGAAATAGCATTGACTTCAGTCTAGGCATCTGTACTTGGTACTATACATTTTAATGGGTACCTCCACTAGCATTACCAACATTTGGAAATTCAGCTTTATTCAACAGGAGGTAAAGGAGTTGTGTCTTACCTCCAAAAAGGTAGGTTTTATTCAAGAACAGGAGCCAAGATGCTCATGTGCACAGAAGAGTCCGTCAGGACCTGTCAGACCACACGGCGGAGGAGCGACCGGGTAAGCAGCTTACCTTCTCTCCTGGCTCCTGCAGGTTTTATTGAAGAAAGGGAGGTAAGATGCAGCTCCTTTACCTCCCGTTCTTCAATTAAACTGAATTCCCAAATTGTCAATAACAGTGGAGATACCCTTTTACTAACAATAACAAAGTAGTTTTGACATAACGTTTAACACACACACACACACAAATGATTATCCAAGAGCTGGTATGTTACAATTTTTGCCCAGAGTGGTCAGCAGGGGCTGATGACCAACAGTCATGGCAAAATAACCCACAAACTTTAGTTTGACGCGACTGCCCGTAAAAACAGCAACAATTTTTGGGCTGAAAAATCTGCTTGTGTACACAGCCTAAACAAAACAGCAACTGTGGCCCATACCTCCCATCTTGTGTGTCTGCATCTAGGATCGGCAAACCGTCAAAATACCACTCATACAGTGTCTGGCAGCTGAAAATTTCTCAATGCAAAAAAAATATTGGGTCAAAATATCAGACCGTGTGTAGCCTTATTCAATGCACTATATAGCATTTGTATCCCTGGTACTAGAAGCACTTTGTCAGTTTTAGTTCTATTATAATAAAATAAAGAAATCACTTGCCACTCCCTTTACTACTAGATAAATCAGACACACATTAGTTTTATATGCCAATTACAAGCCACCACATGATTATACTAACTGAAATACAATCACTTCATACACTGATAAGTCAACAGGTGCAAATGATATTCTCTACACAAATTGCGTAACATTGCCCAGATCACAGTGCTGTTGCAGATTGCACGTTGCTGTCCGGCGTAGTATGGCCTCAGCCAAACCCATCTACAAAGAGTTGGTATCTCTTTAAGACAAGAATTATGTGCATTTCAAAAACATAACACGTGCAGCCCCCACCAGTGATTTAATATCATGTGTGACCCTCTAGCAGAACTTTTTCAATGCCAACCTTTAGCTACAAGGAAAAAATATGTATGTATTATGGCAGCCATACACATGCAGTTAAGATCCTGTGTGTTGACAGATTGCTTACTCAGTATGGGGATTGGCCGGCCATGCAGGCCCTTCTACTTAATGGGTAATGAAACCCATTTATTGGTTATATTTAAAATAATCTAAATTTGTCATTTTAAATTTCCAAGCTAAAGCTGGGTACACACCTATCGATTTTTCCTCCTGACCGACCGTTCGATACTTTCGAACGGTCGGCCAGGAGGAAGGACTGTCGGTCGCGGCAAAAGCAGCCGGGTCCGATAGTCACTGCGACCGATCGTGCGGTCCATAGAGGACCGCACGATCGGACGAGGTTTTCCACCCTGTCCGATCGTCCTTTCGTCCGATTCGGACGAACGGTCGATCGGACATGGGCACTTTCGGATGCGATAATTTCGGTCCGATCGACCGATACACTGAAATATCGGTCGATCGGACCGAAATATCTCATCGTGTGTATCCAGCTTAAGATCTCCTAACTCTCCACGATCCTGTAAAAATTTCCGCAGTGTAAGCCTTACTAAAAGCAATTTAGTAAAATATACATTAAAATCAAAACACAAAAAATAGCCCACAAGGAGAAAACAAAAACAATCAAATTTTTTTTTACATATTTACAACACCAGGGAATTCTGGGAGTTGTAGTTTTCCAACATCTGGAGATCTACTGGTTGCCTATCCCTGGCAACCAGTAGATAGGCCATTAAAAGGTGTATGGATTAATTTAATAATCACTCAAGCTTCTAAAATAAAGATCAAAACCGTAATATAGGCTAGCAAAAGAAAAAAAAAAAATTAGCCATATTACCATTTATATGGTTAATCATCTACATATGACAGAATGTATTCATTAAAATAAATAATTTGGTGACCTCCTTGGTTGTATCTAGGAGGATTATGCTTCAAAGACACTTACTTTCATTGCTTTTCAGCTCCGGGACATTTCTCTGTAAACCATGTGTACTCTTCAGCAAGCAAAAAAAACAAAACTTTCCCCCTAAATCACAGAAATTCAGTTTGTCAATAGATTGTTGTCCAAAGATGGGGGGGAGAAACGTGAGAAGAAGAAAAAAAATAAAAATAAAAAAAGAATTCCACAATGTGCTGAATACAAAAACCTGGTTAAAAAGGTGCTGGTGTCAGGTGACAGTTCCTTGCTTAAAGAAATTCTCTTAATCACTTACTTAGTTCAAGGGTAAAAAGCTGTAAAACACCCCCCCAGCCATCTAACTAGAATTAAAAAGCAAAAAAAGAAATAGGATATAGATATACAGGGTTTCATGGATCAAACCATTGGCAGTAAGACAACCTTTCGTCCCCTGTACTTTGAGCATTATAACCTTTTTTCCACAGAAGGTTTGTACAGCTTTGCAATATGTTTATAAGATCCAGTTCTCCAGTCTGTAACTGCAGGGAGCTATGTCACAAACACATGAGGCAGAGATTTTGCAATAGGCTCTTACTTAACCAAGAAGTTCCACCTACTCACATTCATTGTGAGCAATGAAAATACTTTAAGCACAGGAAACTGATGTATAACTGCCAGTACTGCCTCTTCCAAGAAAGAAACTAATGTATTCTCTTTCAGAAGTTCCAGCCTAATAATGTCCTATCAAGCAATCACTGTTACTACTAGCATTGAAATCTGTAAAGTAAAAGTATATCAATACATGTATGTTTAAACCACAATTTGCACTAATAAAAGAACACAAAAATACCCTAGATTATACTTTATTTGTGTTGGATAGGACTGTGAGGGCAACACACCATTTGTGTGTGGATGCACTGAACTTGTTCCACCTTTACTGTAAATAATTGTTTATTGTTAAAATTACCATCTATAGAAAAAAAAGGTCTAAAACAAATCCTGGTTGCATTAGTGTGCACAGTATTACTGAATTGGTATCCCCTTGCAGTTGCTCAACACCCAACATCTTTATTGCACCCTCTGTAATATATGGGACATTATAACATCATTACTAAAGATATTTATGTATCATTAGAGATGTTGGGGGGGGTATATCAGGACAGTTTTTATTCATTCAATTGTGTATGAGCCTTTTGCTACATTTATTATCACTTGGTTGCCTATATGGATGGCTGAACCTTGGAGCCAGTTATTTAATCCTGCATTTCTATTACTGAACTGTTCTAGTTGCACAACACCAAAACAATTTTCTTATATATGCACAGTGTCCACCCCGGCTGTGTCTCCAACACACCATTTTATAATGCAGTGGCATGGGTGCACACAGGGTTTTGGTTGATGAAGGGGAAAAGACTGGATCTTCTGCTGCTATCTCTTTGCTTGTGAGACAATATGGGAGAAAGTGCTCCCATGGAAATATTTAAAGGAGGAGAACTAAACCCAATTTTTTATACTCCAGAATCTGAAAACAACCCCCCTAAAAACCCCCATAAACTATAAAATGCCACTTTAGTAAACTCTGTTAAAGTAAATCAAAGCCTGTTAAGAACTGGATGAAGTATCTGTGTGCAGTGTCAGACCACACCCCGACCTCAGTCACATGCTTCTTTGCTTTATCTGTCCTGTAAAATGATTGGCTAGAGATTATTAATGGGTGTGACCAACTGTAACAAGTTTCTGCCATAGCTAAAGACTGAGCATGTGCAGAACATAATGGTCATTGACCAAACTGTGATACTAGAATGTTGAGAGGTAAAGCACAAACCATATGTTATTTAGGTAAATTTCCCAGCTCCTGCATCAAAATGAGAGGTAAGACACAGATTACTGGTTTTATACCAAGGTGTTCTGCCTTCTGGTTCAGTGTTGTTCTGTGGCTTTAGTTGCCCTTTAAAACAAAAGAAAAGGACTTTAAAAGGAACAATAGATTTCCTTAAAAGGAATAATTCACGGTAATTACGTGCATGAGCAGCAGCAGAGGAGGCTTATTTGGTAATGGCCATTATGACTAACTGCCATTACCAGGAAGTAGAATGGAGCAGCGGCTTTGGATCGCAGACTTGTAAAGCTCTTTTCTCAGACTTGGAGCATTATGGCAACAGGTGAGTAAAATGAAACTGGGGTTTTGGGGGTGTTCTCTTCCAGTTAAATTATTGTACAAGGGGTGGACATGCACTTAACAGGATAACTATCTTGTGTATAACCTTTTTAAAAAAAAAAAAAAAAAAAAAATAATACAGTTAAAATGAAAAAGTACAGGGACAGGTATATAGGACTGGTAATTCCTACCACCCAATATTGTTCTGTGAAGAGCGCCAGCCCAAAGAAAATAGATTCTGCCAGTCTACCTCCTGGCTTCAACACTCTTTTTAATAAAGAACTAGTCCAGGACTAACCTGGCAAAGGAAAACTAAGTGCTGTAGCTCCTTAACAAAATATTGTGAGGTAGGAATAATCAATCCTACCACCCTGCCCAAGGTCCTTTCCATTTTAGAGTATATTTATCCTTTAATATTACTGTTAGTGATATATGTGTCCTTGAGTCCCCCTGTACAGTGTATCTGTCACCTATTCACCTTTCATAAAACCAAGAAAGCACTTTTCAGGAGCAATGAAAGAGTAATTAAATTGATTGTAGCCATATTCGTGCACTTGTAGCATACAAAAAAGATGAGAAAGAAGTATAGTATGTGATACTCTTTATTTGCACTAACAATAGTTTTCTTAATAGATTAGCTTTCGGGAGCTTCCTCCCTTCTCCCTTCTATTAAGAAAACTATTGTTAGTTCCTTCCCTTCAGATCTTTACATTATTTAGCAACTAACAATTACGGGGGGAGTAAAAACTAAAACCCTAGGCATATCACTTTAGAGGAGAGAAATTAAAATCAGAAAAGTTCTAAATGATAAACAAAAATCTCCCCATTAAAAGGCATTCATGCATGTTAAAATCTTCTCTGGAATCCAAACATAACATACAGTATTTTACAGTGCTCTTTTCAGACAATCTACTGAACTCTACACATACAGCAGTTCCTACTAAAACCTAACTTGTTTTTGATTTGCTGGTAGAAAGTACAAGTTCCTTCCATACTTAATTAGAATTAGTTCTGTAATAAAACTCATAAGCACTTTAATCAATTATCAGTGTTTGTATTAAGTAAAACACACAGGGAAGGGAAAGTTCAGTGGAAAATGTAATTATTTTAAAAAATATTGGTTGTATTATGCATACCTAGTTATTCTACATATTCTCTCCCATTTTAAAAAAAAACAGTTAATTTCATACCCTTTGCTATTCCCTACTGTTGACATTTGTGAGCTGCCATTTTAGATTCTAACGGTCATTCTTCTTCCCAGGATGCACCACTCCCTTGGAATGTTCCTAACAATAATTTCTACTAATTGGCTGTTGGATGGGTCAAAGATGCTCAGATCTCTACTGAGCAACTGAATCAACCCAGCCGCTGGGTCAAGGAGAAGACCATAACAGTCTCTATTAGGGGTCCTGCAAACAGGAAGTCAGTATTTTGGTTTTTATTTATACACATACACACACAAAATGATAATAGGCAGGTTAAAGGAACTGTAAACCCATATAATCAAATATTTGAAGTCTTTGCCCTCCGTTTGTATTATTCACAGGGAGGTGAGAACGCTTATTCTCACCTCCCTGTGAATAATATTTTGCTCAGGGGACCGGGAACTTACCTTCGCTCCACTCGCAGCCGCTCCTTCACTGACAGCCGCTCTGTCCCAACCGCGTGCCCTATCTTAGGCGCATGCGCGCCAATACAAAAGATAGGGCGCACAATCGGGAGAGAACAGCTGTTCAGTGAAGAAGCAGCTGCGAGTGGAGCGGAGCGAAGGTAAGTTCCTGGTCCCCTGAGCAAATTATTATTCACAGGGAGGTGAGAATAAGCATTCTCACCTCCCTGTGAATAATACAAACGGAGGGCAAAGACTTCAAATATTGAGTTTACAGTTCCTTTAAGGTCATTAGGATGGGAAAATACTGATCTTTTTTCTTAAAAGCATATGTATTTGCACTGAACTTCCCCTTTAACATAGGTCGGGCTAATAACCTTTAACTGGACTATACTATCTCAATTAAGGTTCCTACAAATGTGTAATCGCGGGGGCTGACCCACGATGCACGATATGTATGAACGTGCATCGCATTTGGCAGGACCAAACAGCCGTTTTGTATGACAAATCGCCCATAAACGGCTGGCTGAAACAGACGTTTATACACATAGTGTGTCGCAGGTTGGCCATCGCAATTGCAAGTGTGCATGAACCTTTAGTTTAATTTTTAGTTATATTTCTCTAAATTTATGGTCTCCAACTTTTCCTATCCAATATTTTCCTACTTCTATAATAATCATCAATACTCCTCACAACCTACATTATACCATTCCATAATCAAGTTATTCCCCATTTCTGCACTAAATAGCTATTACATTTTAGATTATGGGAAGGATATATATCTACATGCAGACTGCTTCGACAAACTTTTGTTAAAGAATTGGTCACTATTAAAAGCTTCGTGAATTGCAGCATGGTAACATGATAGGATTTCCATGTTACTAAATATTCCACAGTAAAATGTCGGTATTGTAACAAAGTGGAAGCAATTGGAAACAATAGCAACTCATCCATAAATTGTGTTGACCTCCAAATTTGTATGGTTTACAGGATTTGCTCAAGAGGTATCTTTATTTAGGAAGAACACTTTTGACTGTGTACTACCATCTTTCAAAGATGACAGACCCAATCTGTCGAAGATCTGCAAGATTCTGACAGTTACCAAGACCCATGGAGTTTTCCAAGACATGCATATACAATAACACAGGCAGAATTTTTATCTTGAAGTCACATTAACCAGGGATGTCCAACCTGTGGGCCTCCTGATGTTTTTAATTATTTGCAGGGCAGCCGTTTGGACATTTATGCGCCAACTCATCTTGTGGCATTGAACATAAAATTAGCATGGATTTTAGGATGGGATATTTAAAAAGGTGCAATTGCTTAACAAGCAAGCGACAGACCATCTTTTACACAACGTTTTCCACCACACACACAAGCAGGATTGCTACCATTTAAAGTTATGCCCTAAATTGCAATGTAACAAGACCAAGAAAATAAGTGGTACATTACAATTGTAGGTGCAGATAAAATGGATTGTGGCTCTTTGAAATTTTACTTTATCCTGGCATATAATGGGTTTATAAACTGTACGGTCAGTGTGAGCATTTCTCTTAGTAAATTAAGCTTTTTGTACAGCTAATTTAAACAAATACAAAATCCAGAAAGAGAAAAGGAACAGACAGGGAACAGTTTTGCAATACACACAATACCTAAAAGCTAATTCTATTTTTTCGAAGAGCTATGACAGGCTTCATTCTTTTAAAAAATTTGGATGGTGCATTGTTAGTCATCCAGTGTAGAGGCCTGAAGTAAACAGGGATTTCACAACTTTCATTCCACGGAGTTCAACTATTCCTTACTGGAAATGATTCATCTCCTAAAAATGGCAATGCCAGTGTTGATGTATAAAAGCAGTATTGCTTTCAATCATTATATGTTTTATGTGGGGGCACGTGCCTTTGTGACCACCAACAAGTGGTATCTGAATCACTGTTTGTTGGATGAGTCGCTCTGATACATTTCCTTTTGTCTCCATTAATCCCAGAGTGTCTCCTTTTTATCTGTGCTTGCAGTTACAAGGGATTGAATAGCATTCCTTTCCTTAGTTTGGATCTTCGGTTTTTTTTTGTTTTTTTTTAGCAACTTCATCACTGATTAACCTTATAACCCAGGATAAAACTCACATTAACCTTATAACCCAGGATAAAACTCACATTTGGAGTCAAGTTTTCATTTATGGGTAAAGCCTCTAAAAAAAACAAAATTTAATCAGTATTCCTAAAAATGCCCTACATACCATATATACTTGGGGGCATATTTAAAAACAAACGCAGAACATCTCAATGACAAATAGCGCTTTTTTCGGCTTATTTATAAACGCTAGTTTTTGCCTTTGCGGAAAAGTATCGCTGAGGCGATGTGTGCGATAGTTTTCGCCTTATTCCTTGAGTTGTGTGGTATCACTGCGAAAAGAGATTGCGCTCTAGCGTAATTTCAGAGCTATTTGTCATTTTTTTAAATTTAAAGCTATTTATAAATAGGTGAATTTTCGCCTTTTTGCCCTTTTGTTGCTTTGTTACCAGAATTTTCATTACTTACTGGAATGTTCCATTAACATGACAATTTCTTACACAGCACTATGGTATGTTCCCATATTAATTTAACTGGTTTGATAATTAGCTGTAGATTGCTGAAAATAAGCAACACTAAAAAATGTGTCCCATTAAAGGGGAACTGTGGTCCAAAAATGTCTTTAGGTAAATTGATAGGAATTGGTCCCCTTCAGTTGCAGGCCCCCCACGGCCCATTATCTTACAGCCCTATGCGGCCCCACCCACTCGCAGATGCCTAAACCCCGCCCACACACGGGTGCCTAACCCCCGCCTACTCACGGGTGCCGTGAGTTACTCAGACTCCCCCCCCCTCTACCTTCTCTGTCAGGACTTCACACAGCAGAGGAGGAGGGACTTCCTGTCTCCCTCACACACTGAGGGAGTCTGAGGCTGTGCTCGCCGGCGGCACTGTGCAGAAGAAGCCTCAGGAATGTCACATGTCAGCCTCCCACCCATTAACTTTCTGGTCAGTCATTTCTGTGTATCTTGGGCTGTGGAGCACGTAGAGAGGTGGTTGATGGCTCGTTTTAAAGGTAGGAAACTGGCCTTTCATTTAAACTCAACTTGTTTGGAGACCACAGTTCTCTAAATAAAAATAACAATCATAATACAGGGAGTTTAAATTTTCTGTAACATAGTTTAATCAAATAGTGTAAAACATTGGAAGCTTTTACGTTTTGCAACATCGTTCAATTAAAATAAAGAAAATTCGCCTTTTGAGTTTACACTATCATCCTATTAAAATAGAGAAAATTCGCCTTGAGTTGTACACTATTTATCATCCTATTAATGCAATAGAGAAAATTTGCCTTTTGCGTTTTATACTATTTTTTATATCTTTGGCTGAAAAAGGAGGGAGATGCAATATATTTCGCTATCGCAACCTACATGCACTTGTTTCTGCAATGTATTAACCACTTTGCGGCAGTTAATACATTGCGAAAACGCTAGCGGTAAGTTGCAACGTTTTGCGCATGTTTTAAAGACACCATTGTCGCGCAAAAAACGGTGCAAAATTTATTGCATCGCTTTGCACTAAGAAAAAAAAATTGCGACATTGTGCAGGCAGTGCAAAACCTTCGCCAAGACGTTAGTACATAGTTTAGCGGGATTTTAGCTCTTATTTTCTCGTTTGCGCGGGATATTGCATCTCCCTGCAAATGTGTTAGGTGTTCAGTGTGTATTAACCAATTTAATACTTTGAAAATCCACCAGGGAGTATTACCTATTTACCATCATATATGCTGAGCTTTTTCAGCATTAGTGCTACTTTTTGCTAGATAATTTTCGCTTTTGATGAAAGGAAAAGTTGAAAGTTTAAAAAAATTATGGTAAAGGCTGGTGGGGAAAATAGCAAAAATAATGCCCCTTTATAAATATGTCCCTTAGACCCCATTTGACTTTATTGGTAAATAAAGAAAATCAGAACCTTTATAAAAAAATTAAAAAAAACCCACACCTTTAAAAAGCGAAAAATTAACCTTAAAAAAACCGAAATCGCAGATTGTATTACAGTAAATGCTGGAAAATAGTCTATCACCCCACGGAGTACTTATTAGTATTGATAAACACTCCAAAATGTACCGACACCTCCATGGACCCATTGGCAGGCTAAATAAATGGCCACTTATGTGTTTTCGCCACCTCAGACTTGGCGACTTGGAATGGCGGAACTTAACGCAAAAATACACTTTGACATTTTATAAATATGCTTGAGCGGTTACCGCAGCGATGTATGGCGAAAAGTAGCGGTAATGACCTTTCGCCAACTGGTTGTCACACCTTTATAAATAGCGAGTAAAACTGAAAGTATAAACTGAGGGTAGAAAATATGACCACTACTGCCTTCTGATTCTTAGATATATAGATATAGCACACAGGCACACTAATGTGTGCTATAGTTAGGTAAAGTCGGAAACAGTAAGCAAGTGTCAAGAGGAGCCAGCAGTGGATCACGTTCAAGGGTAGGTTCTAATCTTCTCTCCTGTTTAATTGAAGAATAGGAGGGTAGGCATAGCTCATTTATCTCCAATTAATGCAAAAAAGTATAGGTTAATTATCTGAGTGAACCTATCCTTTATGCCACACAAATAAAATATTGATTTCTAGCCAGATAAAGAGTTAATACAAAAGAAGAGAGGTCAGGAAACAAAAAAAAGAAGATTGAGTCAGAGTATCCTTTCCATGGTATGACTGTCAGCATGGACCAAATCTGACAAAATCTATTCCTTTTAAGCTTTTGATACTGTGCCACATAGGTGACTAATATATAAACGGAGGATTGATGGCCTAGAAAAAAAAACATTTGTACATGGATAGAGAATTGGTTATTGGATCGCAAACTGTGTGGTGGTTAACAGAGCTACATCTATGTCGGCTAAAAAGTCTTAAGTGGAGTGCCTCAGGGTTCTGTACTGGGGCCACTTCTTTTTAATCTGTTTATAAATAATGTAGAAAAGGGCATTGAGAGCAAGGTCTCTGTCTTTGCTGATGACACTAAACTATGCAGAGCTTTAGAGAGACCTCAAATGATGCACAATTGCGGCAAGCAGACCTAGATAGATAATCAAAATGCTCAGCAAAATGGCTGATGAGATTCAATGTTAATAAATGTAAGGTGATGCATTTGGGGCCTAACAATCCTTGTGCCACCTACATCATAAATAACTCAAGTGAATCTCTAATGAAAAAAGATTTGAGGGTTCTGGTAGATACAGTAGCAGTCTTAGCTGTAGCAAATAATGCCAGACAGCAACAGCTAGCAAGATATTGTCTTGTATAAAGAGGGAAAGATTAAAATATGATTCTCCCTCTTTAGAAGGCACTGGTAAGTCCTTATTTGGAATATGTGGTGCAGTTTTGGAAGGGCAAATAAAATAAAAGGGAATGGAGGGGCTTGACTATGTAGGCAGATGAGACAAATTAGGGCTGTTTACATTAGAGAAGCGGTGTTTGAGTGGGGATATGATCACTTTATACAAATATATTAATGGGCCATACAATAAACTCTTTGGTGCATTGTTCACTAATAGGCCCTATCAGAGGACACTTTAAACTTCTTTTATTCCAATCTTAAAGGTGTCAATCTTCATGTTAGGAAAGGTTTCTTTACAGTGTGAACAGTGAAACTATGGAACGGTTTTCCAGCAGATGTGGTAATGGCAAGTTCATTAAATAGCTTTAAAAGTGGCCTAGATAACTTCTAAAACTAAAAAATATTGAGAATTACTGGTATAAATACATATATTGTTGTTCAGACTTTCTGATTGCTGTTTGGAGTCAGGAAGGAATCCCCATATGAATTTTCAAAAAACACTGTATCCCTGTCTGCTTTAAACCAAACAACACACTGAGGCAGCAATTGGTACAGCTGAAAGACCCAATACCAACTGTCTGCCATGTACAATGCTGTTTTGACACCTTACCCTGGGCATTCCTATAACACCTCTTAGCCACAATGCAATCACGCCTTGTATTCAGGACGTCCTTAACACCTAGCTGTGATATGCTAATTGGGACTTTCCAGGGTACATAATTGCCAACAGATTCTTGTACAAGTCATTCTGAATTGAGAAAGCCAGTCGGATGACTTGCAAAATGTCTTCTAGAACTAAAATAAGTCCAGTTGATCTAACTGAATACAACAGAGAAACTTGTAGAGCCTCAATGTATTTGTTAAATTTAATTGCTTTAAATAAGAGTAAGGGTTAGGCCACACTGCTGCGTTTTTTTTGCGTTTGCGCACAAGTTTTTTCATATCATTGAAAACGCACGTTTTGGGTGCATTGCGATTCGCGTTCATTTTAAATCGCAATTGCGTTTTTCAATACTTAATGAAAAGACGCATGCGCAAACGCAACAAAATCGCATGTGATTCCGTGTGCGATTGCATTGCAGTGTGGCCGTGCCCTTAAGGTATGCAGCCCTCCCGACACTTTTTTTCCCTCATGTCAAGCCTCTCTCTGCCTTCAATTAGCCATCCTGTGAAGGGGGCATAACAATTCTGTCTGCCTCTGTCACTCAAAGCTAGCATGTGAGAAAACACTCCTCCACCCACCCGTGATCAGCTTGATTATGTAAGCGGTATCCCAGCAACAGGACATTTCAAGTTTGACTGGCAGAGGAGGAGGAGGAGAGAGGTTGAAACAGACATTCCCACCAGCCAATGACAAGTGATGTTAACCAGGGCCCTCTAGGAGGTGGGCTTTTAGCACTCATCTTTGCTGTGTGATATCTAAAGGAGGGCACCACTGTTGTATATATGAGTAAGCGATTTCAACTGGGGGTGATGTTATTGTTCTTTATATTGTTGTCCTTTAAGCCTTTCCCACACTGAACTCAAAGTTCAGACTGTAAATGTTAGACGTGTGTGCCATCAGACACACCTCTAGTAAACCTAGAATGCCAGTTTTCCTACTTTTCCCATTTGAACGTTGTTATATTTAAAGGAGCATTAAACCTAACTTTTCAGCTTTGGGTGGATCAACTGTTAGGTAGGGTTAAAGAAGAAGGGCCAAAATCAAGTTTTTTTAATTAATATACTTAGCAGGTGCAGCATTGGGACTGCAGGGAAAGTTTGTAAAGCACACTGTTTTGGACTGGGACCCCTGAATATGTGGAACACCGACTTTACTCCTTTGGTGCAGTAATAAAATGGCCAACTACAATGGAAGGCCCTTCAAGTCCACTTGATCTAACTTAATGCAATAGCTATAACATGACTTGGATGAATGAGACAGTGTTTTTCCTATCATTCAAACTTGTGCTAAAATTATTTTTACAAATTATATAAGGGGTTATCTTAAGCAGACTCTGGACTAGTCTAAAGGAGTACCAAAACCAAATGGGTAACGTGGTAAAATAATGCCACAACTTGTATACTCACCAGTATCCCAGGCCAACATCCACATAAGTTAAATTAAAAACCCCTGTGCACATTAATCTTATTTTCTTATGCCAAGGTGGAGGTGAAGGCATGAAAAAAAATACAGGGGAATATACAGTCACACTAATATATTTACAAAGGGTTGTCATAAATTTAACATGGATTTCCTGAAGCTATGTATTGTAAAAGTCACCATAAGTGTAATAATACGTTTTCAGCTTTTTTCTTTGACTCCTTAGAAAATTTTCTTGTTAGAAAATCTATAACAAAAAAATTGCATGTAATGGTTGAAACGTCTAGTTTAAAGACTTTCTCTTAAAGTTTTATTGAAGAACGGGAGGTAAAAGGAGCTGTGTCTTACCTCCCGTTCTATAGTTAACCACCAGGAGCAAGGAACAGGAGGGAGGGAACTAACCTAGTATCACGCCTCCGCTGTTATTTTGACAGGTCCCAATGGAGCTTGCACTGTGCAAGATCCGTCAGGACCTGTTAATTTGTGAATAAATCAAAGAGATTCATTCACAAATATATATTTTTTTAAGTCTTTGTTTTGTATAGTGTTGCTGTAGGTGGAATGGTGACAGTTGGTATGTGAAATGCATGGTGGGAAATTCCCTCACCCAATGCTGCCTCATAAGGATTTCTGAGCATACTTGCCCTCACAGAGAGTCAGATAATCAGGCAGGGGAACGGGAGACTCGGGGACTGTGCCTGAGCAAAACAAGTACTAGATTGAGGTCATGTAGCAACACAAACACACCAGATTAAGTGCTGCTTACATGTATTCATTTATTGATTAAAATGAGGCAAAAGCAATTTTTTTTCAGTGTACAATTCCTTCAAATACTGCATCCAGAGTTTTGCTCTTATGTATGGAAGAATGCCACCACTAGGTTGCTGAAGGTGAGTACATGGGGAGTTTAGTTTCAAAAACCGTATGCTGTTTGAAATACAAAAGTGACTGAATTTGTTTGGTGTAATTTCCCATTTGCTGGAAAGGAACTTTCTGTCCCCCTCCTGCACTACTCTGCGGTTCCAGTCTGTGGTCCGCGGAAGGTGCGATTAGGTAACATATTTAAAATCTGATGCTCCCTGCCCTCTGGGGCCCGATTTTAAAGCTGCAACCAGTGGCTCCCCTGCTTCCTTAAGATTATATTGAGTCAGTGTGAACCAAATACCACATTAATACGTGCCATAAACCTCTGATATGAGGTGGTGCTGGGGACAATTACTTGATTCTAACATATACACATCTGTGGCCCACAGACAGGCCCCAATGCTCCCCACAACTAGCACTCATGTCTTTCCCTTTATATATCTACCTGCAGAGCACTGAGACTTACCACAGTGTGTTGCTGCATAAAAACAGTATTTTAATTGTGAAATATACTCATATAATACATAAGGCTCATATACTTTGAATGGGGAGGTTCAGTGGCAAGGATCCTTACTACAGTCACTCAGGTGCGTCACTGAGTGTCTAATAAGAATTCTCACCACTGCATGTTAAAGTACTGACCAGGTTACACTCCGGTCCTCTTTCCTCCCATCCGGATTCTGTCACAGATTGAACTACACAGAAGATAAAGAGCAGTGTTGCATTCCAATGAGTCATAAATTAGCCCAATGAGTTGACGTGGCTGGAGCTGCTCCTTATCTTCCGTGTAGTTCAATCTGTGACAGGAACCAGATGGGAGGGGGAGAGGACCGGAGTGTAACCTGGTCAGTACTTTAACTTACCTACAAAACGTTATGGTTAACACTTTATATCCGAGAAAAAAGCTTCACTTGTAAGTGGAGTATAGAGGGGAGTGAGGTAGATACAGGGAGGGAGAGACAGGGGGTAGATACAGGAAGTATCAACAGGAGGGGGTAGATGAGTGTGAGTGTGCCGTTGGTTGGTTGTGTGCTGCCTGTGCTGTTTTTTTATGTACCTTATTATATGAAATAATACATGGATATTACTTCACCTCGGAGTTCCCTTCACCTAAGGGCCTCATGCTTCAATATGGTCCGGGAACTCCTCGGTGGTGTAATCTCCTTATATTACACTGAAGGTAGCATATTATCCCTTATATATTTCACATATGAAAAATTGCAAAGGTAAATACCAATAACAAATACCTAGTCATCCACCTACATAAATATACTATAAAAACAAGCCACACAGCTAATACATATTTGTCAAAAAGACCCCTAAATGCAGATAAAAATGTCCACGTTTAAATTAAAACAGTTCCATATACAGTCCCATATAAAGATAGGGTTAGTAACAGTCAGTACCAGAAATGATTGTTGATACAAGTATCACAGTCTGGTGTTAACTAGAACAATAGAATGGCATTAATTTGTAATCAATTTGTCTGCATGAAAATGTATAGCAGTGTGTTTTTATATTATATTTATGTAGGTGGGTGACTAGGTATTTGATATTTGTTATTGGTATTTATTTATTGGTATTCAGTGCTCTCCCCTGCTTCCTGTCTGGAAGGAGCTGTAAAAAAACACTAGAATTAGATTCAATGTCCAGCTACCTACCTGCTCCTCTACTCCAGTGCCCAGCTACTTACCCGGTACTCATCTAAAGTATCCTGTTACTTAACTTTTTCCAGTCTCCAGCTAGCTACCTGCTCCAGTAACCCAGCTACTAACCTTTTCCTCCTCTCCAGAGTCCAGCTACTTACCTGTTCCAATATCCAGTAACCTACCAGCTCCTCTGTTCCAGAATCAAGCTTTTATTTCTGAAAATCTGTCTTCTGCTATAGTCTATATTTTGAACTTTAGTGAAAATTATTTTGGCAAAAAAGGTAGACATATTGAAAAAAAAAAAAAAAACTGTCCGGCACAGAAAGGGAGAGGGGTTAAAGAACAATACCCACAGGCTACCCAACCCCCTTCCCCCAATGGAAAAATATCCAATATATAGAGCATATTTACAACATATTTACAATGATTAGGCCTAGTGCAAAAAGTAAACCTAGGGGTGTGTACCTGGCATGTTAGAGCCTAACTTCACCATGTGTAGTCTTAATTGGGGTGGGTGGGGGAATACTGTTGTCTTTAAAAGAAGCCAGTCAAGCCTATGGCTGACCCATTCACAACACAACGGTTTTACAGTTTGCATCTGTTGTACATGCCATTTTTACACCTTGTCCTATATTCTATTGACAACTCTGTGACCGTAGGCAAATAACTCATGCACAAGTTCTTATTCATAAAGTGAATTTATCTGCATACTCCTATAAACACTAACAGGGAGATTCAATAAAAGTTCTTATACGTTTAAAATGGTGCTAATTTTGCCCCAACCAATCAGAACTTATGTAACATTTGAAAGCTAACATCTGATTGGTTGGGGCAAAATTAGCACCATTTTAAACAATAAGAACTTTTATTGAATAACCCCCTTTATCTATTATCCAAGTCCTAATTGTGGACCAAACTTTCATTATGTGATAACTTCACTACTGAGTCAACACACAACCAGAAATGGTTTCTGCATTACATATAGCACAGTAAAAAACATTCTCAAGAACAACCTTCATATGAACCCATACCATTGGTTAAGGGCAAAAAAAAGTAATCAAAGAAAAATGCAGAAATGACAACATGTACATACTGTATATTTCATGGTAGTCACATGACTTTTCTTCATGCTAAGCAAAAAAAAAAGTGTTTCATGCTTAAGTAATAGAAAAAAATATGGATAAATGGAATACGTAGAACCCGATTTAAAGTACCTTTTAAAAGCCTAATGAAGTAATAAAATAATAAAAGTAAATTAAGTTATAAGCCTCAAAAAAATTAAGTTTTGTGTAGTTACACATTGCTTAAGTGAACACACCCACACTGTTCTGTGCATTGCCTGCAAATTTTAACAAATTCCTGTTCTGTGGGGTCTCTTAAGCTGTAACATGATGGTCTTACAGCTTCTAGGAAGCATGGCTACAGCTTCTGTGAAGTGTATAGCTGACCCTAGTACTTACAGGTTAATAAATCACCCACCGAACAGCAAAGGGAATGGCAAGACTGAATTTGTATCTTGTTAATGTGCACTGTCTATTGGGACCATGTGCTCTGGAGTTTTTAGTTCCCCTTAAACTCTAATGCAGGTTACATGATTGTAAAGTGTTTAAACTGTACATTTACTTACCTTTAAAGCAAGAAATTTCTATTCAAAAATACTAATGAAATTATCACTTTTCTTTAAGCAGATTTCTTTAAAATGTATTTCAATCAGATTAAGTTTGCATCAACAATTTTTTTTATATATACATATTAATTAGGATGACTTATCAGGAAACAAAACCTTATTGTATATAGTAATTGGAAATTGGAAAAACACTTACAGTAAGTTGCTGTATCTGCATGTCATATTACCGTTATTATTTTACCAGAGAATATCGAGTTCAATACTGAATTCAAGAATTAATTTTGACAGGCCAGTTTAATTATAGACATTGCTTGACCCTTTATTTAAAAAACCTTTCCTGTTAATGGATAGGAATGAAACTACCAGTTTCTGGTGTTAAAAATTTCTACAGTAGTTTCGTTGGTCTAAATGTCAACATGAAAATGTGACCATCAAAACCAAAAATCCTGTCAGTTCAAATGTTAAAATTCCAGCAAAAAAAGGTAGCATAATGAGGGGGGGACCATTGTGTAAGGCTAAGGCAGGAGGTAAGATAGAAGCTTAGTGGCAGCAGAGTTATTAGTATTGATGGGGGATGTTGAATGGTATAATCCAAGTGAGCAGATATCAGTGTAAGGACACTTCTGGTTAAATCCTGGTTTTAAGTCAGCCCTAAACACTTTTTATACCTAGCCTAAATAAAAATAAAAGTTATTAATATAATAAAAAAAAAAGAATTATATACTACAAAGGTGACTGCATATTCTCACAAAGCTTTCCATGTTAAAGGCAGTTGAGAAACAGGTTTTGTAGGTGCAATATTTGAGCTTAATCAGTAAAACAGTGTGTAAAACAAAGTTAATTATTGTTCACATCTGAATTGCAAAACTTTACAGGAAGTGTTTAATTTGAAGCACATTTTTTAAATTAATAACAATCACCAAAAGTATTTGCTTTCCATCCAGAGGAATACACTTTTTTAAAAAATTTTAACACATACCTTTAAACAGGGCCATACAAAATCATAGTAGCCAGGTAGGCAATACATCTAGAAATCTCCTGGCAACTAACTATTTAAAAGGTTTTTTTTTTTTTTTTTTTTTTTTATAGATCTTTATGGAATAAATCACCTAAAAAGTTAGGCTCTCTCTGTTCAATGAACATTATAGTTTCAGAAAAAAAAGTTTCAAAATATACATCATTGGTACACATCCCCCAGAAAAACACACAACAAATTTCCCCCCAAGCCTCTTTGTTATAGGGGATACGGGATCCCAGACAATTTGTGGCATTGTTGGTGGGACTTTATAGAGGTACAAAAAGTATGGAAAGAGTGTGAAGCCATAATCCAGGAGGAGCTTTGTGCTACAGTGGCTCTTGACCTATGGACAGCCCTCTTTGATACAAATAAAGCTCAATTATCTTTGATGGGAAACAAACTAGCCCACAGTATATGTGCAGGTGTTAGATCTCTCATAGCAGCCACAAAGAAACAACCTGCGCCTTCCAGACCAAAGGTGGTGAAAAATTTGGTGGCTGTGCGAAAATGAACAGGCAGTCTATAGACTCAGGTTACATATTATGACAGTGTTTGTAACCCCTGGGTTTACACTATGATGGAGTCGGGGGGAGAGCCGGGTTTAATCACATGAGGAGATGGGACAATTGGAGGCAGGCGCAATAGAAGGTAGATTACTTTTTTTGGTTTACTTTTTACTGTTTAGGTAATGGGCAATTACTAACATAAGGTTATATGTTTAAGATTGTTTAAAAGAAAACATGCTGTGGACAGATGTTAACGTACCGTATATACTCAAGTATAAACAGAGGTTTTCACGCTGAAAAATCAGCCTGAAAATCCCCAGTTTATACTCGAGTCAGTCACTTACTTTTGGAAATCCGTCTCCCTCGCTGCCTGTACTGCTGCGCCAGCTGACGTCACTGCCCGGAGCCGAGTAGTGACGTCAGCTGGCGCATCAGTAGAGGGAGCAAGCAAGCGTCGGAGGAAAGGTGTGCGGGCCGATACGTGCCGCCTGCCCCTAGGGAGTGACATCCGTCTCCTACCAGTGATGTGCTGCCACAATCAGAAAGCTGCTTTTCAAACCACAGCTGTGACTGCCAGAGAATCGCACGGGTTGCGATCTGACAGACTGGTTCGTCCTGACTGTGACAAAATTGCTAGAGTTACAAATACTAACTTCACTACTTAGTTAGTGTTAGGAGTGAGGCAGAGAAATGGTTTACCTGAAACTATATTTTCATAACAAAATTTTAGGAGACTGAAAGCTGCAAGTGCTCACCGGCTACATTTCTAAAGCGAATTGCTTTTAAACTCAAGCAGTATGAGATGTAGGAATACTTTCTTCGGACACTTGTAGATTTAGGGTTAGGTCCTACTTGAATGCAAAGCAGCGCATGTAGAATTTCTGCAGTGAGCCGCTGTGCATTAAATGCTATGTGCGCTGCACTCCAGTAAAAATCTATGTTATTGGAACGTATGTCATATGCACAATAGTAGGAATACTCTGATAGCTTTGTATTTGGCAATGCAAATAGCTCTCCGAATCACAAAAATGGGACCTAGCCCTTAGTGGAAGAAAAGTGTATTTTTTGTATAATGACCATTTAACAAATCTTTAGAATAAATATTTTACTGAACTTATAAAACAGAAACTGCTAAATTAAATTGATGTGATTATTTTCACTAAAATAAATAAAAACATCTCACTCCTCTCTTTTACGCTTAGAAATACAAAGTAGCTCATTGGAAAGCTGCTCTTAAGATATTTCTGTTTAAGGGTAACTGATGTCTGTACAAGTGGTGTCTACTAGAAGAACTATTCATACCTCTCAAACAAGCCACAATATGGTCTCTAGTGTCTCTGTATCTAAAAGTTCTGGACTAGTACCGTATATACTCGAGTATAAACAGAGTTTTTCAGGCTAAAAATCAGCCTGAAAACTCTGACTCGGTTTATACTCGAGTCAACCACTTACCTGGGCATTCCGGCAGCCGCGCGATCTTTTTCTGTACTGGCGCGCCGTGTCTGACGGCGCGCCAGTACAGGAATGCGCGCGCGCTGCCGGAATGCCTGCCAGTGCCGATACAGGAGAAGAGAGCCCACAGGGAGAAAGAGCCCACAGTACAAACTGAACTGGGTGGAAGGGGGGAGGGGGCATTCAAGATGTTTGGAAACTACAACTCCCAGCATGCTTTATTAGCTGGGAGTTGCAGTTTCCACATCTTGAATGCCAAGTGAGGGTGGCATTCAAGATGTTTGGAAACTACAACTCCCAGCTAATAAAGCATGCTGGGAGTTGTAGTTTCCAACATCTTGAATGCCACCCTCACTTGGCATTCAAGATGTTTGGAAACTGCACTCCCAGCTAATAAAGCATGCTGGGAGTTGTAGTTTTCCAAACATCTTGAATGCCAAGTGAGTTGGCATTTCTCCCCTCGGTTTATACTCGGGTCAACAACTTTTATTAGGATTTTTGCTGAAATTGGGTACCTCAGTTTATACTCGGGTCGGTTTATACTCTAGTATATACGGTAATATAACTTTCCAGACTGCCCTTTCAAGTGACAGTCATGTGTTATAAGGAGCATCGCATGCCCCTCCCCCAAAAATCTATATTTTCTGAAGCCAGTTACAGATCTGCAACCATTCTCTGTCCTTTCCTCTACCTATGGACAACTTGGGGAGAAAAGGAAAAAAAATGCCCAGGCTTGTGGCTAACTTTAAAAATGATTAAGATATTCGGTGTCAGAATTATGATGCAGCCGATAATGCTCTTTCCCATCAGTGGACATGCTCCAACGTTAAACTTGGGAGCAGAGCAGTGGTGCCCTTTTTAATAAAGGCTACTTGTATGGAGACCACAAATCTAAAAATGTTTTTAGTCTTACGCTGGCTACAGTAGAGATAAACCTGGCATCTTTCCACATTTCATTCAAAACCTGAACATGCGCAATCATTTCTAGAAAATAAGCACATCTTTAGAAAGGCTTTATTTTTTTCCACCTGCATGGTTTTAAGGTTTCAGGGTCCACAAACCTCTAACCAAAACACAATATCACATTTATACAACAATTCTTTAGGCCCACTGGATTTTCCTTTAAATAGCACAACTTTATCATCAATATTTCAGTGCCCTGTAGAATATGTTCATTCGGACAAGCATATACCCCATACCTCTGCTAAAAACACCTTACCTATGGTTGCCAATATCCACCAAGGGACAGCTTTCTGGGGTAACCGTTGCAACCTGCACTTGTACAATAGCAAGATAGATCTACAAAAAAAATTAAATAAAAACCTTTAATAAATATATTTTACCATAAAAAACAGACGTTATGAATACTTACTATCTATAAAATAAATATTCATGAATGCACAATTACGGTCATAAACAATTATGTATGCGAGCATGTTTTACCTTTTAAAAAGCAAATGGTTATGTTACTACATTCATTTATTTTACAAAAAGAACATTGGCAAACCTGGGGGAAATGCAGGTACTGGCAGGGGCCAGTAAACTGGTGGGTGGAGATGGGGCAGATAGGGTGGAGAAGGAAGATAGATTTGTAAGGGTCACCAGGGGAAGTAGGGGACGGAAGGATAGGGGCGCTTCTTCCCAGCTGGTCCATCCCAACAGATTTGCCATTTTTATGTGAAGATGTGGAGGACGATGCTCGGAAGCAGCATGTATGGAGCGGGCCTTTCCCTTGAGCACCCGGACAGCCACTCCAATACAAGGGAGGAGAACTGGGGGCTAGAAGGATAGACAGGTGGTAGTGGTAGGGGATTCTATTTTAGAAGGGTAGATAGGGTATCTGTCGCCAGGACCCTGCATGCCGAACAGTGTGTTGTCTGCTGGTGCTAGGGTTCGACATGTGGTGGATCGTGTAGACAGATTATTGGGTGGGGCTGGGAGTGACCCGGCGGTCTTGGTTCACATTGGTGCCATGACAAAGTTAGAGGTGGAGGTGAGGTCCTTAAAAATGATTCCGAGAATTAGAGGCCAAGTTAAAAGCAAGGCATCCAGGGTAGTGATTCAGAAATACTACCGCAGCCACGTGCTACTAGGGACAACGGGAGCTCAGGAGTATAAATGCGTGCTAGAGAGTGGTGTGGAGATGGGGTTTGGGTTTTTAGAGAACTGGGCTGACTTTTCTGTGGCTACAGGCTCTTTAGTAGTGACGGATTGCACCTCAATGGTGATGGTGCAACTGTTTTGGGGGAGAAGATGGCTAGGGGGTTGGAGGAGATTTTAAACTAGGTATGGGGGGGAGGGAACGTTTAACTACACAGGGGTAGATAGAGAAGTTAGGGATCTGGGGCTAGTAACAACGGAGGGAGGAGAAGGAGGAGGGGGGAGCATAGAGGATAAGGAGGCATGTACAACCATGTATGGAAGTAAAACAATTGATAATCTAAAATGTATGTATGTATGCTGGAAAAACCGGCGAACTTGAAATAATAGCGTTAAAGGAAAGGTATGATGTAATTGGTATAGCAGAATCATGCTTAATGATTCACACAACTGGACAGTAAATTTGAAGGGTACTGCTTATTTAGACATGACCGAGTTAATAAGAAAGGAGAGGAGTATGTATGTATGTTAAACAGGAATTGAAGCCAAATTAAAGATGGAATAGATGGGGGAGCAAACGATGCGGCAAAACATTATGGGTGGAACTGTGTACGGAAGCAAAAGGTAGGTAATTATTGTTGGAGTATGTTATAGACTGCCAAATGCCGGGGAAGAGGTGAAATGAATCTCCATATGCAGTTGGCGAAGGCTGCTGGTATGGGGCATGTTCTGGTTATGGGGATTTTAACTACCCTGAAATAGATTGGAGTAATGGAACTGCCAGCACCTCAAAAGGTATAATTTCTTAAATTTCCTATATGAGCATTTTTTTTCACAGATGTAGATTTCCTACTAGAAAGAATGCGTTGTTGGATCTGGTGATATCTAATAACCCAGAGCTCATTTGGAGATGAAGGTAATGGGAAGCTAGGGAATAGTGACCATGATATAGTGTCATTTAATATAGGTTGCAGAAAACTAAAGTGCACTGGCTTAACAAAAACTTTTAACTTTAGGAAAGCTAATTTTATGCTTTTAAGGAATCGCTCCTGCTCATAGACTGGGGGAACTGTTTCTAGGTAAAGATACTGAGCAATGTGGACCACTTTTAAAGGCATATTAAACTATAACTTTTCCAATCGGTACCTTTAGGAAACAAGTGTAAAAAAATTAGGTCAACTCCTGCATAGCTTAATGCTCAGGTAAAAGGGAAAGGAAAAAAGAAAAGGGCTTTTAAAATTTGAAGCAGAAGGCACAGAACAGGCTTACAGGGACTTCAAAAGTTGTAATAAAGAGTGCAAGAAAGCAATTAAACTAGCTAAAATAGAAAATGAAATACGGATTGCCGAACAAAGCAAGTCCAACCCCAAGATGTTTTTTAAGTTATAAATGGTAAAAAATGAGGACTGAGAATGTGGGACCATTAAATAATGGAGCTGAGGTGGTTGTAGAGGATGCCGAAAAGGCTAATCTGCTAAACCGCTTTTTTACATCGGTTTTTACTGTTGAGAATCCTTACAGTAGGGATGTAACAATGTGCAGGGAGAAATGAAGAGTTTTCACATTGGATAACAGAGGATATGGACAAATCAATTAGACAGTTAATAATTAGTTAATGTTCTCCAGATCATCTATTAGTAGTAGTCAGAATGGATTTAATGAGAAATAGATCATGCCAGACAAATTTAATTGGTTTTTATGAAGAGTGAGTAAGAGTTAGATTCAGGCACAGCGTGGATGTGGTATATTTGGATTTTGCAAAAGCCTTTGATACTGTGCCACATAGGCAACCAATGTATAAACTGAGGACTGTTGGCCTGAAGAAAACATTTGTTCATGGATAGAGAACTGGTTTGGACCGCAAACAGAGTGGTGTTTAATGGAGCTACATCTAGTGGGGCTAAAGTTCTAAGCGGAGTTCCTCAGGTTCTGTACTGGGGCCGCTTCTGTTTAATCTGTTTATAAATGACTTAGAAGGGGGCATTGAGACAAGGTCTCAGTATTTGCTGATGACTAAACTATGCAGAGCTTTGGAAACTTCCAATGAGTGCAAGTGCTGCAAGCAGACCTAGATAGATTATCAAAATGGGCAGCAGAATGGCAGATGAGATTCAATGTTGATAAATGTAGGTGATGCATTTGGGATTTAATAATCCCTGTGCCACCTACACCATAAATAACTCTGTGTTAAGTGCATCTGAAATGGAAAAAGTTTGGGGTTCTGGTAATAACAGACTTAGCTGTAGACCAATGCCAGGTAGCAACAGCTAGAGCTAGCAAGATATTGTCTTGTATAAAGAGGGGAATGGAATCAAGAGAGAAAAATATATTCTCCCTCTTTACAAGGCACTGGTAAGGCCACATTTGGAATATGCGGTGCAGTTTTGGAATCCCTATACAAAAGGGACATCTTGGAATTGAGGCAGTTTCAGAGAAGGGCAACTAAATTAATAAGGGGAATGGAGGGGCTTGAATATGCAGGCAGATTAACAAGTTAGGGCTGTTTACATGGAGAAGCGGCGGTTGCGTGGGGACATGATAACCTTGTACAAATATATTAATGGCCCATACAGTGAACTCTCTGGTGCATTGTTCACTAATAGGTCATATCAGAGGACTCGTGGACATCCTTTAAGGTTGGAGAAAAGAAGTTTCATCTTCAAGTTAGGAGAGGTTTCTTTACAGTGAGAACGGTGAAACTGTGGAACTGTCTTCCACAGAGGTGGTAATGGCAAGTTCATTGAATAACTTTAAAAAGGCCTGGATAAGTTTCTAAAACTAAAAAATTGAGAATTACTGGTATTAATGCATATAGATCTGGTTGATCCGGGATACTTTCCGATTGCCGTTTGGAGTCAGGAAGGAATTTCCCCCCCTTTTTAGCTGGGCTTTTTTGCCTTCCTCTGGATCAACTGTTAGGTAGGGTTAAAAAAAAAGTAAATAGGTTGGACTTGATGGACGAATGTCTTTATTCAACCTTAATTACTATGTTACTATAAATACTGCATTCTTTAAATAACCATTTTATTATTTTTTTTTTTTTTTAATTTAAAACTTTCTCCACAAAACATTGTATAGATGAGGGCTCGGCAAGTTCGCAAAAACATCAGGAAATTCCTAGTGTCACATTACTTTCAAAGTAACATTCTTAAGGTTCGAACACACGTGTGATCGCCGTTTCGGGCTATAATTGGCCTGTGTCTGCCAAAACGGCCGCTCATTCGGGGATCGTTGCCCGATCTGCCGGGCGGATCCCTGAACGAGCGGACGTTTTGGGCCGCTAAAGTGCCCATACACGGGCCAATTATCGGCCGTTCGTACACATCATGCGATCGCACGCGTGTACGAACCTTTAGACTTGGACCATAGCATTAATAGGATTGTACTTGATTAAACCACATTACATATCTCCTTAGTAATGATCACACCAGTTCTCAGTGCTGTGACCTTTCATCAATCTGCCACAACCACTTTGTGGGTTATAGACAGTCTACAAATTCGAACTTCCTTCTACATCACCCTGTGATGATATTATATTGGCACCCAAGAGTGTAAAAGCTAAAATTTCTACAAAAACTGAACAAAAAAACTCTACTCACATTTGCAGTGAACTATTCCTTTAACATCTACAATATGGATATTATGGAAAGGAAGTCCATTGATACATGTCCATCTGTCTCACACATTACTGGGCAGCAACTAGTCCCATTCACTGGTACAGGATTTAACTCTTCCTTCAATAATAAATCCAGATCAAAATCCTCACATTTATACGGGTAGATATTTATGCTTTTTGACTTCTCTACACAAGAATGAATTAATCTAACTTACCTCCCAGAATATTATACTATACAGGCATACTTTTTAAATTTATTTCCCAGGCCGATTTATAAAATAACAAGCAGTCTCTGACAGGCAGCCCTGAGATTCCTATCCCTGCCAAGTTAATGGCAATTCTCAGGGGTAAGTCTGCTGGCACTAAAAAAAGTGAAAGGTAAAGATGGCCATACACTACTAAGATATTAGAACATTTAATCTAAAGATTGGGTCAGACATGTTCCTGCTGCATCGCTCATTTGTCACATGAACGCCGGAAGGTAAATTCTAACGAGGTAGGGATATTAAACCCCCCCAAACTTTTCCAAATCGTCTGACCCTCTATCCATCTCTCTAGATCTATTTCTCCATCTGTCTATTTGTGTCTGTCCCTGTCTGTCAATCTACCTTTATGTCTATCTATCCTTATCTGCCTATCCCTTTCTGTCACTTATCGGTCTACCTAATATTTAACAGCAAACTGTAAACCTTATGTAAGCTTAAAGGATAACTATTGCCTCAATGCATTTTTTAAAATTGCTTTAAAAAGAGTAAAGGTATGCAGCCCTCTCCATACATTTTTTTCCTGATTTCAAGCCTCTCTCTGCCTTCATTTAACCATGCTGTAAAGGGGGTGTAATGATTCTGCCTGCCTCCCCTTGATCAAGTTGATTATGTAGGCTGTATCCTAGCAACAGGACATTTCAAGTTTGTGTGACTGTCGGAGGAGGAGAAAGGTTGTAATAGACATTAACATATCACTTGTCATTGGCTGGCGGTTATCAGGGCCCTGGGCCCTCTAGGAGGCGGGCTTTTAGCACTCATCTTTGCTGTGTGATATCGAAGGGAGAGCAGCACAGTTGTAAATGCGAGTAAGCAATTTCAGTGCCTGGAAATGTGGACATGTAATGGGGGTGATTTTTTTTTTTAGTCTTTCCCCATTCAACATTGGTGGTCCATTTCAGTAGTAAACTGTGATTGGGTTCCTTTCACAGTTTACTACAGTTTACTACTAAGCTATATAGCAACCAGGCGCTGGTGACCGCTTGCTATAATATTTGTGAATAAAATCAAGAGAGAGATTCATTGACAAATTGTTTTTTTTTTTTTCTATCTACTAGTAATGGGAGTAGAGACCTATACTAGGTGATTAGTTGTGGTCACCTAAATATTGATCTTTAGCAAAGGGGGAAAAAAAAAAAGACAATCACTTCCTGGAAAATACTTTCCAGGAAGTGATTTTTTCGGTAGGATTTGAACTTGGTAAACTAAAACCATAATGGGTGATAAAAACCGGCATTCTCCAAGCTACGTTAAGTCCCCTGAGAATGGTCAAATTAAATGTAGATTAATACTTCACCAATTTCAAGGGGAACTAATCCTCAATTTTACACATGCAAGGAATTTTGGTGAATGTAAAATTTCTTAGTATTAGTGTTTTATGTAGAATTGTCCCTAAAAGCTACATATCAAGGTAAACCCAAACATTTGGGTTATCAAACTACTCCAGTGATAAATAATTTTCATTAGGATTTCTTATCACTGACAAGGTTACTTGTCTATACAACACTATAATCTGACCCAGTACTGTAAATAGTATGTTAATAGTATGTTTGTTATAGATGAATTTAATTTTGCTGAATAGGATAGATTGACCTGTGTAAGGAATTCTACACATACAAATCCAAGGATGGAAGTCTTGGGTTGTTTTTAGTGTAAAGGGTTTTTTTTTAGCTGGAAAAAAATACATACTAGCCTTAATAGCAAAGCCACACATTAGGGCTAGTTGGTCACCATGTCTCTGTGTATACTGCATACCATTTGATTCAGGACATTGATATTTTTAATTTTTTTTTTTTTTTTTTTTAAACATGGCAATTTAGTTATAATTTTCTAACTTTTTATCAGGTTTTCCATTCTTTTTTTCAGAAAACTATGGTCATATGTATGAAAGCATGACATTATAAGGTAGCTGAATTTGCGTACATTCCAAAAATACATAGTTTGTGGGGGGTATTTTAGCAAGAATTCTTTTTAAAAAGGGATTAGTCAAAGCATATCTTATGACGTCTCCTATGACCCTGTGCCGAACTATGCATCAGCCGTGAAGGTGGCATTTACAGGATTCCTTAAACACATAGCAGTGACTGACACTATAGTATAGTATAAGGGCCTCCCTAAGAATGCACCCTGGTGCCAAAAATGTACACTGCTTCTATCTAATGGCATTCGGGGGGAGGGAGCACACAAGCAATCAAGGTGTATTTGATTTAAATCGAAACTGATTTAAATTAAATCACTAGTCAGTAAGGCTTGATTTAAATCATAGTTTTCTACATAAAGACGAATTCTTGCTGGTCTAAAATTAATATTCAAGTAGATGAAGATTTTTAGAATAATAAATTTAAATAGATTTACTCAACTGAAACAATAACATTACAGCATATCTTATTTGCTTACACAAACATCCAGATCTATTCTATTCATGTTATAACATTTTTGCTGTGAAGAAGAGGCATATGATCTCAAGTCAAATTCAGTTTTGAGAACTGCAAAAGTAAACCAAGCATCTGTGCTAATATCTTGTAGGCAGAGAAACTTGCAGAGTTTTTTTTTTTTTTAAAGAATATTGGGAAGAGCATAACATTGTGAATGGATTAATGGAATTTATTTACCAAACAAATTAAACATACACAGCCTTATTCTACATAAATAAACAAATCTTTATTTCATGATGGAATAACCTATGGATAGAAATAGATTTTCCTCAAAAAGCATTTTATTAAAAAAAAAAAAAAAAAAAAAAAAAAAAAAAAGATTTAAATAAAAAACAAATCCGATTTAAATAAAAAAAAAAAAAATCATTGACTTATCCACCCTGCAAGGACTCGTTCACACTAGAAACTGACAGAAACGCACAGCATGTGTTTGGCAGTTTGTATCCATTTTTTAACAATTTGGATTCCATAGAACTATAGAAAATGCAAGAAAAAACGGACAGAAATGCTGCATGTAGTGAGTTTTTTTAAATGTACTGGAACGGATTATAACGCAGCTGGTGTGAATGATATTATAAAATCCTATGGGGTTTTACTGTCGGTCCATTATTTTAAACGCACCTGCATTTGAAAAAAAGGATACAAACTGATGTAGTGTGAATGAGCCCCAAGCAATAAAATACAGAAGCCTAGCCTGAGATTTTGAAACGTGTGTTATGTTGAAACCAAATGTTAGGTCTCCTCATTATAGTATAATGGAACCCCATGAGGGTCAAATGCCACTTAATTCAATTATCACGTACTGTAACTAAATTTATGACAGTGTACAAAGTTTCATTCTCTAAATGATGTTAATCAAGAAATCCCCTTTAAAAATTCACAACAAATCAGTGAGAACTTTAGGGACTGTCCAACCAATGAATTCAGAAATACTGATTAAATGTCAAATAGATCATTTCAGCTCCTGCAGTCTTTAAGTATGTACACCCTTAAAACAAAAAAAAAAAACAACAAAAAATTTAGTTTAGACATCATTTAGTTTTGAAGTTAAACAGTTAGGGGGTCTCCATTTTTCAGCTATAGACATGCTCGGTATCTCTAAAATTTCCCATGGTGCTTTGTTCCTTAGGGGCCATGAAACATTTTCAATCCTTCAAACATTTGCAACTTTTCTAATGCATGCTGCAGACTGCATTGGATTCAATGTAAGTGATTTGTTTTGTATTGATTCATTAAAAACACCTGAATGGGAGCTGCATAGACTGCAAATTTTAAAGATAAATATATGTATATAGTAGAATTGTATTTATTTCAACAAATCACTGGTGTTGGCTCATTTGTTCAGTTTCAAAGGTGTCTAGATTTGAATGTAAAATCGCTCAAATTTAATGTTAATTAAAACATCAATCCTAAATGCATACACTCCAACATTCCCCTTTAATACAAAAAACCCCCCAAAAAAACAAAATCATAGTACAGAGAGCTGTGAGGGGAGGCTCATAATGTGAACTTGATCTTAGCACAGCTCTGTGCAATGCATTTCTCAATAGTGTACCTATTTAAAAGGGGAATGTTGGAGGGTATGCAAAACAAAATAAACTATGTTGCCTTTAATCAGACGGTAAAGGATGGTTAACCCTGTAGTTCAGCCATTAGGCAACAAATAAGAGCTTTTCATTAATGAAAAATACATTTTTATTTAAATTTTATTTTGCTTGTAAAGGATGCTGGGATAAGTAGTTCAGTATCAACCAAGATCATTTTACTCATGTGTTGTTAAATAATCATCGCTGCCCTAAGATATGCCTTTTCTTTACGTAACTTTGAAATTGGCCTGGTTGGTGGTTGAACTACACATCCCATCATCCACTATCAAAACAAAGCGATATATAAACGTCATTATTCATGGCAGCAATTAATGCCACAACAATGCATAGTTACAATTATCCTAGTTAAATGGTTGAACTACACTTTTCAGCATTTCTTACCAGATATACAGATGTTTTGGAGTTCTTAGTCATGCTAACAGATGTTATATTGGTTAGCATGACAAACTCCTTCATTGAGGCGGCTGCGTGGCTAATGCAAAAGTTAAACTCACAGCCACCACAAGCGATGTTATATACCCAACGCGGCATTCTATTGTGACACATTCACGATCCGATTGAGTGTTAAAAAGTGCTCTCCTGAGGTTATCCCATATTGCTTGCAGTACTTGTCAAATAGTGCTGCAATTTAAAAAAGTGTGCACAAACACTGGAAAGTTTTTACCAGTGATCCTGGACTACTGTTTAATAAGAGTAGACCCATTTTTGCCCATAGGAGGGGGAGGAATCTCCACAGTCTGCTGGTGCTTTAGGTGTAGATCCGGCATAGATCATCTTGTCAGTCAACTTATGTTATATATTACATAGTACGCCCCTGCGGGCTGTATGTAGGCAAGACTATCACATCCCTATGGGAGAGATTGGCAAACCACAGATCGTCCATTAAATCAGTGGGCAAATAGGATGGCAACCCCAGTACCAACTTTGGGGAGCTGTCTGTAGCCAGGCATTGTCTGGTTGCAAGGCATGGAGTATCCAGTTTAAAATGGATGGCGATTGATCATGTCCCTGATGATTGGAAACATGATGATCGTAAAAAGCAAGTTTTAAAGACAGGAAGCAATCTGGATCAGAACACTGGATACCCTGTCACCAAGGGGTCTAAATGAGCAATTGGTTCTATCTTGCTTCCTGTAACTTTTGATACTGTGACATGTTTGAGTTACTTCAGCCAATGTGTTAGTCACTTGTGTATACAGGTACCGTGGAGGATATATCTTTGTAATGTGTTAGTAGGACTTAGAATGGTCCGTATGTTGGATTATCAGGCATTCGGAATCTGGGTATTAGGATCTTTACAGTTCAATATGGGTTTTTTTTGTGTGTAAATGGGGGAGGGCGGTGGGTGTGTGTCGTTGGTTTTTATAATGTATAGCGCATAGCTTTTACATCATTCCTGACGACGGCCACAAGATGGCTGAAACACGTCGAATGTACGTGTTTTAATGTTGTTTTTTATCTTACACAAAAGTCCCGAGAGTGTGCCTCCTCCTTACTTTGAAGATAATAGCTTGATATGTAGTGTGCACTCTCCTACTACTTTACCACCCGGGTGCTGTCCAGATAAGTATATACCGTATATACTCGAGTATAAACCGACCCGAGTATAAACCGAGGTACCCAATTTCAGCTAAAAATCCTAATAAAGTTATTGACCCGAGTATAAACCGAGGGTAGAAACTTGGCACTCAAGATGTTTGGAAACTACAACTCCCAGGCATGCTTTATTAGCTGGGAGTTGTAGTTTCCAAACATCTTGAATGCCACTCTCACTTGGCATTCAAGATGTTTGGAAACTACAACTCCCAGCTAATAAAGCATGTGGGAGTTGGAGTTCCCAAACATCTTGATGCCCCCCTCCCCCTCAGTTCAGTTTGTCCCTGTGGACTCTTCTCCCTGTGGACTCTTCTCCCTGTGGACTCTTTCTCCCTGTGGACTCTTCTCCCTGTGGACTCTTCTCCCTGTGGACTGGACTCTTCTTTTCTATCTTCCTCCATCCATCCCGGCAGGTAAGGTATCAGCATTCCGGCAGCCGCGCGCCCATTCCTGTACCGGCGCGCCGGCTGACGTCACTGCCCGGCGCCGGGCTTGGCGCGGGCAGTGACGTCAGGCCGGCGCGCCAGTGCAGAAAGGATCGCGCGGCTGCCGGAATGCCCAGGTAAGTGGTTGACTCGAGTATAAACCGAGTCTGAGTTTTCAGGCTGATTTTTCAGCTGAAAAACTCGGTTTATACTCGAGTATATACGGTATATTGAAGACGCACTCCCAGGATTTCACAAAACAAACAATTTGGCTTTATTGCGACATTTTGTTGGCGTATAGCGATTTAATGAACTTGCCATTACCACATCTGCTGGAAGACAGTTCCAGTTTCACCATTCTCACTGTAAAGAAACCTTTCCTAACCTGAAAATGAAACTTCTTTTCTTCTTTTCAACCTTAAAGGATGTCCACGAGTCCTCTGATATGACCTATAAGTGAACAATAGGTCACGCAAACAGCCTAACTTGTCTATCTGCCTGCATATTCAAGCCCCTACATTCCCCTTATTAATTTAGTTGCCCTTCTCTGAAATGCTTCCATTTCCAAGATGTTTTGTATATGGGATTCCAAAACTGCACAGCATATTTCAAATGAGGCCTTACCAGTGCCTTGTAAAGAGGGAGAATAATATCTCTCTTTTGAATCTATTTCCCTCTTTATACAAGACAATATCTTGCTAGCTCTAGCCGTTGCTACCTGGCATTGTTTGCTACAGCTAAGTCTGTTATCTACCAGAACACTGGTAGATACACTTTAAAGCCTTGTATACACCCTCAGACCCCCAAAAAGCAAGCAGGTGACTTAGAACTTTTTCGGCTCATAACAGCACGTGTGGAAGTTCAATCACGCATCATTGGTGGCCCAACCTGGTGGATCAACCAACGTCAAAATTATTTAATGAAAGTAATACTTTTTTAAAAATAATATTTCCCATATACAACTATCCAAAGTTAGTCAGTAAAGCCTTACCTCCAGATGGAATTTAGTCTACAGCTATCTAGGCCAGTAAAAGATAACCAGTACATCCCCAGATGTACAACTCCCAGGATTCCCCTTCTTTAGCTGCTGTTAAAAGTGGGAGTGGTGGACATGCCCTTTAAAAAGGTTATTCAGTAGGTACCAATGGGAAACAGTTTTCAAGTTAATGAATGGGCAACTCTTGTGATAAATCTTAGTTACAATTTCTATTTGTTCTTTTACACCAAGCAGCTAAAAGCCATCCACAGAACGTAAAAATAGTACAAAACCTTATCAACAGAAGGTAATTTGCAGTCTCGTGCTATATGAATAGAATTACCCACAAAAACAAAAAATTCTTACTCCCAGGTTTCAGAGAGTAAGAGGCACAAATATGCAAATTTTCTTCTATGTCCACTAGTCCGAGCTAGTACTATAAAATAGCTGGGATTAACCATATCCAGACCCCCCACCCCCGAGATTATAGACCTTAACATAGAACCTCTCCCCTCAATGATCAAACAAAAATTCCAAAATTTGGTCTCGGCTACCTCTAGGGGTTGCAAGACGAGTGGAAAGTATTAAGATGAATCTGCTACCAAATATTTTGTATATACTTTGGCACTCGCTGATCTTAATTCCCCTTAAGTATTTGAACGTTCTGGACTCCCTCCTCAGACCATTTGTATGGGACTCAGGAAGGCATAAACTTAACTGGTCAACGCTGCAAAGTCCCCCGACACAGGCACTCAATCTGGGATCTAGCGCTCAATACAATGAATCTGGCAACAATCATACCCCAATTTGGTTTAATAGACTACTCCCAGAATTTTTAAAAATACCTCAAACGGGGGCTTGGTATAAACAAGGTATAACTAGGTTATTTCATATCATGAATAACACATATCAAACCATTTAAACAGTTAAAAGAAGAATACACTCTCAAGCTCCCTTGTTTAAATAACTCCAACTAAAACATGCTTTTCTATCCCAATTCAAAGGATAATCTACTAACTTTCCCACCAACCCTATTCTTAGAGCCCTCCAGACTATATCAACCAAATTAATATCTACACTTTATGCTTTTAATAACCACCCCAACATTTAGAATTGGGGTTTTCGAGAAGAAAATATTAAGAATGGGAAGATGCCTTGGTGGTGCATAAACCGATTTCTCCCAAAGCTTCAGATAGGGTTACCCAGATATTTATCCTGCACAGATCATACCTTACACCACTGTGGATCAATAGATGCAAGCCCAACTACAATCTTAACTGTCCTAAATGTCATCAGGCACCTGGAACCTTCTTTCACATTTCACCAACACGTTGGAAATCCAATGTGAATTCCACACTTGCTTACAAAAAACTAACATACATCAATAGAGGATGTACTGCTAAATATGCAAATGTATGGGGCAAGTGGGAAGCCTCCGCACAAACATGTACCGACTGACTGGGGGGAGCAAAGGGGGATTTGGGTTAAATTGGGAACTGATAAAAGTTTTCATTTTGCAATGATACAGATAATCATAGTGCCTAATATTAACTATTGAGATAATGTACGATTATTATTATTATAAGTACTCTCACAATAACTGTATAAATGATTGGGAAAAGGTTATTGTGGTAAAACAAATAAATAATATATCCAGGCTATAACAACTTTACAATAATATGTAATGTTAAGGTACCTTTTTAAGATGACCAGGTTACATTTTGTTATGGTTATGTTAGAAAATATTTTAATAAACTTTTAGCTCCTTTTAGCCCACCTCACCTTCATAGCTGCCTGGTATACTGTGCTCCCAAGTCCTACCCCATAGAGCCATAAACCAGTATTTTGCACGGACGAGATCTAACGTGATTGAAGCGGGTCATATCTGCAGGTCAGATAACTGGCTCTGTACCATAGGCTGTATTGCATGTTAGTAAGCCAGCGGTTCTGGACACATGCTTAGTCATAGGACATGTAGGGTGTATTTTACCTTGAATCTGCCAAAATATAGAAGGACATAAAAGTGAAATCTGTTTCTTGCACTGACGAGATCTAACAAGATCGAAACACGTTGTGTCTGCAGGTCAGATAATTGGCTCTATATATTAAGCTATATTACATGTTATTAGCCAGCGGTTCTGGACACATGCATAAGCTAAGGGATATAAAGGAGTATTTTGCATATCTCCACCCCTTACTCTGGGGAACATGGGAGTAAGAAATTAATTCTTGTTTCTTAAGTTTTGTGGGCAATGCTATTCATATAGCATGAGACTGCAAGATGCCTTCTGTTATAAGGTGTTTCTCCAGAGGAAAAGTGAAAGAGGATTGTCATCCAGCCGAAACCTGAGACGGAGGACTGAAAGTGCCTAGAGAGTAAATCATCAGAGAAAACAAGAGGAACAGACAACCATGCAGCCCCCACCTCCCCAATCCCTCCAGATACGGCAAGAGCAGGTAAGAAAGAGGGAAATACACACATTGTGACTCACATCCAAGAACTCTGACCACAATACGGAACATTTTTTGCATATGGACTATGGGCTGCTACAGGATTAAATATATCAGAGTTTTTTCTATAGAGCACATCATTTTCACTTTATTGCACAGTACCAGCACTTTAACTACGTTTGCAATTTGTGAAGGGAACTTGTCATCTTAATGTTCTTAATAGTACATTGTTATTGAAGGACTGAATTTTACGATCTGGGCACACCCTTTAAGGCAGCTAAGGGTGTTCGGGGGCAGCATTCGAGTGCTCCCCTAGCCCCCTTGATCCATCGGTTTTGATTGAAACAGATAGCGGATTGGGTCAGAAAACACCCTGTAACTGCCGGATCGTATGGGGATTCCCCCAGTCCCGACACTTTCTGGGAAGTGTTTTTTCCGATCGGATGTTGACTTGGAAAATAGGCAATTATGCCCGTATTTCAAGTTCATTATCATTCCCTTAGATAATCTGATGATTAAATTTTGGAACGATAAAAAAAAAAAAAAAAAAAAAAAAAAAAGAGGAGGGACATGATTCAGGACGTGGGAGATTGACATTTAGTGGGTTATCTTACTTGCCAAATGGGTTTAGGTAGGATTTCAACCTTAGAAGATTTTGTAAAAGAAAATACAATAACATGATTCAAAAAGCAAGGATTACTGCGTCTGGAATTCTTCATTTATGTTTGAAAGCATGGCACTGTTACATAGCTGAAGATGTGTAGATTTCAAAAATATATAGTTTGTGGGGGTTATATACAAGTTTCTGGGTATTAAAAATTAGGCTGTTCAAGTTACAGAGCACTGATTTTTTTCTTCAAATTGCACTTGTGCACGAGTCATTTGAGAATTGATATTTGGCAACTTTTTTTCATTACTTTTTTACCTTTGAAACTTGTTTATTTTTTCAAGAAATCTGTGACATTCTACAAAGATCTGCGCACACACCATTCATGGTATGAATAAAAAAAATGGCACCATTGATTAGCTGAAGGTGTGAAAATTCTGAGTATAGTTTTGAAAAATCTGGAAAGTTGCGGTTATTGAGCCAGTGTACATTTTTGTTTGTGACTAGTGGCGTCCACGCCTGTGTGTGCATATGGCATACCGTTTGATTCAGGGCATTTGGGAGATTGATTCTGGACAACTTTTTTTCACATTACATGGGAATTTGCCATGATTTTTAACTTTTAAATTTATGTTTGTAGATTTTTCTAGAAAATCTGGTAAAAGTGTGAAATTCTACACTGAACTGCACCCACGCCATTGGTATGCATAAAAGAATGGTACTGTTGCTGAAGGTGTGTAGTTTCCAATAATATATAGTTTTAGGGGGTATTTCTAATATAAAGTGGTGTTTTGTCTGACAAATCTGAAAAGTTGCTGCAATTGTCTCACTTTGTGGCTAGTTTATTCCATTTCCGCATGCGTAATCATGCATACTGTTTAATTCAGGACATTTGGGAATTGATATTTTGGGGTTTTTTTTTTTACATTACTTGAGGTTTTGGCATGATTTCTGCCCTAATTTTTTAGAAAATCTGCAAAAAGTGCGAATTCTATGAAGAACTGCACCCGTACCATTGATGGTATGAATGAACTAACTACAGTGTTACATAGCTGAAGGTGTGTAGATTCCAAGAATATATAGTTAGTGGAGGGTATTATTACTGCTTAAATTCAACGTTGGCTGAATATTTTTACTGTCTGAGCCATCGTGCATGGTCTCACTTCGTGGCTTTTCGCTTCCACTTCTGCATGTGTAACCATGTATGTGGCATACTGTTTGATTCAGGACATTTGGGGTATTGATGTTTGGTAACTTTTTTTACATTGCATGGGGTTTTGGCATGATTTCTACCTTCTGGATGTTCTTTTATGTTAATCTTTCCAGAAAATCTGTGAAAAGTGCACAGTTCTGTGAAGGACTGCGCCCACACCATTGATGGACGAGCTATAGAGTTATGTAGCTGAAGGTGTGTAGATTCCAGGAAAATATAGTCGGGGGGGGGGGGGGCGCTATATTAGGGGGGGGGGGTTGAGTAAACTGCAGACTGTTCAAATACAGAGTTGGCTACATTTGTTTTGCAGTTACTGCCATTTGACACTGGCCCCACTTTGGGTTAGTTGGTAGCCATGTCTCCGGGTACACCAAAGTATACCGTTTTATTCAGGAGGAATTAGGCTTTCATATTTGAGATGCTTTTGAACCTTTCTCTACAGTTTTTAGCTGAAATTTGCATTTGATTTTGTCTGACTTTAGTTACAAAAAAGAAAATGTGAGAAAACAAATGACAACTGGATAAAGAGCTGCCCCCAGGTTTTTTGCTAAACTTACCTCTCATAAAATCCTGTGGGCATGTTTTTTCTAAAAATCTCACTTGAGGATAATAGATAAATCCAGTAAAATCTCCAGAAAGTTATAAAATTGTTACGATGATAAAGTACACTTTGTACACTCTTCCTGAACAGCTTTAGCATAGTGGTATACATTAAATTATTAACTGCAATCTGGGGAGGGGAAGAAAGGCTACAAAAAAACAAAAGGATCACAAACAATTTTCCCCGAGTTTCGAGGTGAAACAGTTAACTTTTAAAAATAATGGAACCACTTTCGGATCATGTCAGCTTTTGTGCTCTATTAAATATTTTCTGGTACCTTGTCTGCAGTTTTTAGGCTGGGTGAAATTCCTACCAATTTTCGATTTAAGATTGCAACCGTTTCACAAATTTTACTGCACTCTCTGATAAAAAGTTAATTCAATTCAAATTAACTTTTGTCAGACATCCGACAAACATCCGAAATGGACTTCAGATATTTCAGCCTGATCAACTGAAATTTTGAATGTGCGTACAAAAAAAAGACGAATGAGATTGGCCCACAAAGTCTAAATAAATAAAATCAGTGAGAGTGCCCACTCACATTCCCTATCCGGTGTTTAAGGGTTAGAATTAACAACTTCCTATGTCAACAATTTGTATACACACCGAGCAAATTTGTTCTGTGGCTTACCTCCTAGATCATTACAAAGCAGGGGGGGGGGGGGGAGTAAAAGAGCAGCCCATCAACTTTAAACACAGGTAAAAAGAAGTAAAGTAGTAGTAAATCTAGAAGATCGGTCTGGTAATTTTTCACTTTTCCAAAACATGCCCTTCATACTATCATATATCTATCATAAAGAAAACATATACATATCATATATCTATCATAAAGAAAAACACATGAAGATACTCAAAAAACACAGAAACCACTTCAAAATAGGCATTCTGAGAAACTTAAAACAACAGGAAACAAAACTTAAGAGAAAAGGAAAAGTGAGGTTTTGTTATTATCAAGTGAAAAAAGTATAAAGCTGCAAAAGTGTATATTAAAAAGACGCAATCATAAAGGAGTACCAAAGACACAATAAAAGGCTTTTGCAATAAGATCTTCATATTAAAGGGTATGTCCACCTTAAAAATACATTTTTGCTGTAGTGTAGCTTCCACACTCCCAACCGTTTGGTTTGCTTTTAAAATAAAGTCCCCAGAAACTTATTTTCCAGACTGTGTTCCCGCACCTTTAGCCTCCAATGCAACTTCCGGGAATAGAGTTGCATTGGGGGCTTGGTCGGCAACTGCATCAGTGATTGGCTGAGAGTTAGACAATCACAGATGCGGCTGCAGGCTATTGATTTAGCCGAGGGATCACGGTCTGGTTAGTAAGTTTGTGCGTACTTTTTTTTTTTAAACAAACAAAACTTGCGGTTAGGTTTGGGAGGGGGGAAGCTAGAGTCCTCCAAGAGGACAGATAAGGGGCAGAAACCTTTTTACCTTTTTGGGTATGTCCACCCAAAATAATATTTTTTTATATAAGATTCCCCAAGGGCTCCCAGCCCCAACCGCTATAGTTGTATCTTTAGAAACCCCCCCAAACTCTACTTACCTCCCCTCTTTCCTCCGCCGCGCTCCCGGCCCTCTGCTTGCGAGAAAATGCAAGCAGAGGGGCGGGACTGGCAGCCGTGTCTGATTGGCTGAGCGGCAGCCAATCACGGACGCGGCTGCCGGCAGCTCACTTCGCCGGAGGAAAGAGGAGAGGTAAGTAAAGTTTGGGGAGCTTTCTAAAGATATAAACATAGCGGTTGGGAGCCCAGGGGGAATCTTACATATGAATGATTTCACGCTAGGGGGAGGGAATCGGGAGAGGGGACAAGGGCTGCAGTACGCATGGCAAAAATCTACCAGAGGTCAGGTAGGAGGCAGAGCCCTGCTATCCTCCTGGTGGTCAGTTTTGGGGACTTTGGGGGGCGATTAAAGGAGAACTCTATGGAGCTGGGATGTGAGGTAAGGATTAAACTACATTACATGATGGGGCCAGTAGTTGGGGGGGGGATTATGTTTTTGGGGGTGGACATGCCCTTTAAAGTTTAAATTCCCTCATTGAGGATGGTAAATGAGTACAGTACACAAAATGTAAACAGCCAAAAGAACAATACAAAATGTACTTATGCTATGTATAGTTTCACAGACTAAAAACAAGAAAACTAATTCACAGCCACTAGATTTGGACATCGGAATAAAACCAAAGCACCTGTGGGAATTTTAGGCACTCAGTACAGCTTTTGTTGCTTTCGTTTACCATATTCTTAATGACTTTGCCTTAGGCTGCAATAAATTGAATTAAACATTGAAGGACATCCTGTACAACTGACTAATTAACAACAAAAAGCTGATCTGTGACGCAGGAGAAGAAAGGAGAATTCTAGTTCTGGTAAATGAAGAATCTAAAAAAAGCAAAAACAATCTCCCCAGGTTAGAAGGGAAACAAGCAATCAGATTTTAGACTGTATAGCATAGTTTTTAAAAAAAATGTCCTACTTCCTTACTATATGTAAAGAGGATCTATCAAATTCGGCCTTAAACCTTGTAAGTTACAGGATTTCACTTCAGATTTTTGTTTTAAACCAAAATAATCTACCCTAAACAAAAACTCTCCTTGCCAAGAAATAGGTTTATCCCAAGGCATTCTGCATTCATTGAAAAAAAAAAAAAAAAAAAAATCATCAACTCCCAAATACATTTCACCATTATCTGAATTAAAAGATCTGTACTACGGGGCGTGGCCAAGATGGCGCTTTGAACCAACGTGAGGAACAAGAGCTCTCCTGGGCTTTACACCCTGCAGACCTAATCGTGCTAGAGAAAAAAAAAATACATCTGCTGCCAGCTAGAGGGAGGGGGGGGGGTGTGAAAGGGGGTACTCCATTATGGGGCCTGGACTTGGAAGGGGCCCAGAGGGGGAAAAAAAAAAAAAAAAAAAAAAAAAAAATCCTGCAATACTGCATTCAGAAAACTTTATTCTAGATAGAAGACAAACAGGGCGTGTGTCTGCTGCATAGCCCCACGACTCAGTCAGTAGGTGGCTTTACTGTCTATGTAGCTTCGCCCCTCCCCTGAACTTCTGTGCTGTGATCTCCATAGAGAGCAGGAGGGAGTAACTAAGTTATATTGATCCCATTTCTGCTTGTGAGAGTCTATGTCCATCTCAAAGCTGTGTACAGGGACTGCTCTTGGGGGGGCTGCTGGTGCCAGTACCTGCATAGCAGTGATGGCAAACCTTGTAACTTCACTTGTTTTAGAAACTACAACTCCCAGCATGCCTTGATTGCATTCTGCTACCAAGGTATGCACTGCACATGGGGTAGGTAATAGCCTAATAGGGCTACTGGACTATTACTTACCCCATGGGGGAAGCATGGCAGCTCCACACCATCTCTATCCTGCATATATACATATCTCCATCTCGGTGTCACATAGCAGTATGGCAGCTCCACACCATTTCTATCCTGCCTATATACATTTCTTGGGGGAGGCCGAAGAAATGTACCCAAATATGGGGCCCAGAAAAGTCTGATTGCAGCCCTGGCTAAAAAGACGGGGAACTCCTGCTGTTCACCATGACTAAGTACTCCCTATACAGAGAAGCTTGGGAAATTTGCCCACCAAAATAAGGACCAGGCCCCAACTGCCACCCCTCCAGAGCTAACAGATCCCCCGATCTCTCCACAGGGGGCCTCTGCCCTGGAACTTACACCGGAGGCCACCACTTCTACAGCCTCCCCCAGTTAACCCACTTCCTCCTAAATCCTGTCGGCTATTCAGGACACCAAAGCGTCCGGGTGGATGTAGGACTCCTCAGACAGGACATGCAGAAGTTGTGCCCCTGCGTGGGGGGTTTGAAGGAACGCGTCTCTAATGCGGAGGACACGATCAGATGTGTACCGGACCTCCCCCCCGCACTCTATCACCCGCCTCGGGTACGGTGGTAGTACTCCCACCACTTCCTCGCAGGGTGGGTGGCCCACGGACCATCTATATGCATCGTGGAGTTGGAGTAACCCTAGCGCAACTCCACACGGGCAATGCTGACATACCCTATCCCTCACTGTGGCACTTTCTATAATTAGCTGTATAGTTCGCGATTAACTAACCAGAAAATCTGGTGAGTATCTCGATCTGTTAGAGTTCCCGAATCTGGGTCAGGAACATAGACAAATTTTGGATTCCCCCTAAATATAGAAGAAATTCAAAAAGCAACGAATGATATGCCCTTCGGTAAAGCGCCGGGTCCGGACGGTCTGCCCATAGAGATACATAAGCGTTACCAGACACACATATTACCCCTACTAATGGATATGTACAGATACGCAAATGAAATAGGATCCCTTCCTCCATCACTCTACACGACAACAGTTGTACTCCCCAAACCAGGCAAGAACCCTACAGAATGTGGATCGTATAGGCCAATCTCACTTCTCAACTCTATAACAGACTATAAAATACTCGCTGAAGCCCTAGCCCAGAAATTAAAACACATAATCCTCTCCATAATCCATCCTGACCAAACCGGCTTTATGCCTGGTAAATCCACCTCTATTAACCCACAACGCACATTAATGCAAACTCAAATAGATCACAACAACTCTGGAGAGCGCACAATCCTTGTATTGTATGTATTTATTATAAAGCATGGTCAAGCTTTTATGTGGTAATAGCACCCCCAACACACCCCTTTAATGGGAGATCCTGTGCCTTTAATATAAAGCACTGGACGGATGGCCTCTTCCCTCATTTTAAAAAGCCAAAGGGCTGGGGGGGGAAGTGAGAAAGCCTGTTATATTGATCCAGTGTGCAACTATGAGAAATGCAAAAAAGTTTGCTAATTGTATTTGAAGTAAAAAAAGTTTAGAGGTTCCAGACTGGGGTTACCTTGACGTGGTTGGAAGGCTTTATATGTGATCACAGTAATGTATATTAAAATCCTTTTGTTTATAAAGTATGCCAGTGTGCAGATAATATAATATTGTATGGGGCTTAGGAATGTGCATTGATTATCTTTTCTATGTTTGTATAAATGTTGACCAGATCAGTAGCACTTCCGCTAAATGTAGTTGTAAATTAGCCTAATTGGAGTGCTTCCACAATCCTTGTATTGTATGTATATATGTAACATTTGAAATGTACTGAATAAATCTAACAATATATTGGTTTAAAATAAAACAAATTTAAAAAAATAAATAAAGAACTGTACTACACATTTCTGCACACAAACATCAAAAAGACTGAAAAGCTGTAGCATACAGCAGCTACAGCACAAATAGAGCTTGGTGTGTCCCCAGGTAAATGCTTTTTGCCAAGTTTTTGTTTGATGGTAAATTATAAAATTTACCAGTGTGGCCGATACCAAGGGCCTTCTCCAAGGGTTAAGGTTCGTACTCATGTGCGATCACGTGCGCTGACCCGCAACACAATGTGTATGAATGGCCGGGAATCGTTTCCCGACCGGCCAGATCTTTGAACGAGCGGCCGTTTTGGCAGAGAAAGTTCCCATACACGGCACAATTATCGTTCGAAATGGCCATTTCAGGCCCACTATGTGCTGTGCATTCCGGTTTCCATTTTGAGTGCGTTCTTGTCAATTTGCGGGTTAACAGGCATGCAATATTCTATGCATTTGTCCAGGTTTCTGGTCCGGTTGCGTCTGTGTGCAGTTTTTGGAAAACCAACAGGACCACAGATTCAGAACACAAATTATACAGGGGGAACAGATTCTCGCGATTTCTGTTATATTTTAAAAGTACATTGTGATTTGTAAAACGGAATGCAACACACACAGTGGGACCTAACCCAAACAGTAAATAATGTAGTCCAGATTGACCCTAGATCAGGGTTTCTCAAAAGGTGTGCCTTCAAAGTTTAGCAGTGAATATATTTTTGCGGTCTGGCCCGATTTTTTGACTGGACATGTCTTTAATAAATAGTCAAATGACAAATCTTTAAAATAACTTATCGGTGTAAGGCAAGCATTAGCTCTAAAATAGGTTCAAGTCAAATTCCCTAATAACTTTAGTAACGTTGGTTGTGTTTTATCTCGAGGTTGCAAGTCTCAACAAGCAATCACCGAAAAAAAACTTGTTTTTAAACCCAGATGCCTAAAATACAACATAACATCCTTTAATGCATTGATTGAAGACTGGGAGGATAAGGAGCTATGCCTTATCTCCCGTTCTTCAATCAATGTAAGCCAAGAACTAACTTAGAGCAAACATACCTGTTACACGATCCTCCGCAGCAGCACTGAAATTCCAGACCGCTTCTAGGTTGAGTTTAACTACAATGCGCATCATCATGCATGTGTGCTATTGCTGTACAGAACCTGGAAGCGGTCAGGACCTGTCAGTGCTGCTGCGGAGGATCACGTAGCAGGTAAGTTTGCTCTAAGTTTATTCCTGGCTCCACTTGCATTGATTGAAGAACGGGAGGTAAGGCATAGCTCCATATCCTCCCGGTCTTCAATCAATGCATTAAAGGAATAGTTTCTTTTAACAACAATTTATAGAATATTTTGTAGGGACATATTTAGTTCTGCAAATTTAAAAAAATAAAATGAAAAATGCTCTAACCAAATTACTGTAGAGAAGTTTATGGCAAAGCCATAAGCTAAGGTTTTCAGGGTTTAAAAATAGCCTGAAAACCGTACCTCGGCTTATACTCGGGTCACGTCTTGCGCTAAGAGTCAGAAGAGCCGGCAGGAAGGAACATAGGTGCGCGCACTATTACACAAGGAAGGTGGTCCATGCAGGTAAGGTAAGAGCTAGTTTGAGGTCTAGGTGTTAGAGGTCGGCAGGAGAATTTTTATTATGTTAAGCTTAATGTTTATTTTTTAACGTTTATTTAACCTTGCTACTCCACATGTTTAGAAACTACATCTCCCAGCAACCAAACATCTGGGAGTGCCAAGGAATTGTGGCTTACGGTCCATTAAAAAGGGCAACTAATGCCTCAAAACAATACAGAATCAGGAGGATGGTATCTATTGTTGAAAAGATTGCCTTCCATACAGCAATAGCCAAATCCAGTAAGGTTATTACTACTGTATGGGAAATCTGCTGTCCATTTAAAGGGAAACTAAAGCCTCAAAACAATACTAAATCAGAAGGCAGTAGTAGTCATGACAAAAGTCTTGTTGCCTGTGTATTTTGCAGTAACTCCTGCTATTAACCTGATTTTTAATTGATCAATTAATGTTAGAAATAGCTCATATGAAAAGCTAAAGCCCTCCCAAATAATATTAAATGTACTGGTAAAAAATAGTTTCACTGAAAAAATATTTATCATTTAATAAAGACAGAAAGGTCAAAATGTTGCAAGACAAAAGTGTAGTCGCCTATACAGAAAATGATATACTTTACAGCCAATCCAAAAATATGTCAGCAAATTAAGTAATGGTGCTGTGAGATCCAAATGTAATATCTTGTATGACTTCCATGAGCTTGAAGGACAGCATCCATGCGGTTTGGCAAGGATTCATACAATTTATTGATGAAATCATCAGGAATAGCCAAGAAAACAGTCTTGCGTGCCTCCCAGAGTTCATCAATATTCTTTGGTTTCGCCTTCCATGCTTCCCTACATATGCTCAATGATGTTCATGTCAGGTGACTGGGCTGGCCAATGCTGGAGCATCTTGATCTTCGCCTTAAAGAACTTTGATGTGGAGATGGAAGTATGCAATAGAGCATCATCCTGCTGCAGAATTTGGCCTTTATTATGGTTGGGAATATATGAGGTAGCTAAGATTTCTTGGTATTTTACACTATTGATGTTGCCTTCCACCCTGCAGATCCCTCGCACACCCCCCATACTGGATTTAACACCAGACCATGATTTTGCCTCCACCAAACTTCACTGCTTTCTGGGTAAATCTCTGCTCCATGCGGGTTCCAGCAGGTCTCCTACAATATTTGCGGCGACTGGTGTAATTCAACAGAAGATTCATCTGAAGAATCCACCTTTTGACACTTTTCCAGCATCCATCCTTTTAGAAGGCTGTGGGACTTGGCAAATGCCACACGGTTTTTCAATTGTCTTTTGTTTAGTGCTGGCTTATGGGCACCGATTCGACCATGGAGGCCATTTCGAGACAGAATCCGACAAACTGTTCTGGTTGACACAAGGATTTCAGATGACCGGGTCTCCTGGAGCTCTGCTGCAGTTGAAAATCAGTTTGCCTTGGATGTTCGAGCCAACAAACTGTATCCTCGAGCAGTTGTCTTGCAGGGTCTGCCCGACCTGGGCTTGTCAAAAACTCCAGTCTCTTCATATCTTTTCTTTGTCCTCTGAACTTGACGCTGAGAGACATTGATGGTGTGCGCCACATCAGCAGTGGATTTTGTCTTCAACCTCTTGATAATGAACACTTTAGTCTCAGGGTGAATCTTAGGCACGTTTGCAGAGGTCTATTTGCAGTTGATGTGAAGGTCTAGTGTACTGGGGTTCTTTTTATACACACCCGACACCTAATTGATCCATTATTAGTCACAGGTGAAGCCCATATGACAAGGCGACAACACTTATGTCTTTGAAAAAATTGACTAAATGGGCTTTACCAAGCTGTGAATATTAGAAAACTTGTTGATTCGTTTTGCATTGAAACATTATTACAAAAGCTGTTTGGGGTAAAATGAACCATTTCTTGAAACAAAATCTGCATTAGAATTATTGTTAAGCGGTACTTCAGATCTATTTGTACACAAGCGACAAGACTTTTGTCAGAAACTGTACAGTATACAAATACAGTATATCCCCATAACCAATTTCAAATATTTTCTAAGTAATTATGATTTCTGCAACACATTACTATGGCAAAGGGAGCAGATACATTTGTTGGCAAGTGTGGGTGCATGGCCAACTGATCACCATCAGTTCTCATCGCACGTGTACCAACGGGATCGTAATTATTGCTTAAGGGCACTTTAAGTTTATACTTTTGTAGTAGACGGCAAACCTTTCCATAAGATCAACATATTGTTAATGTCCTGTTCCCTTTGGCCAAGGAGGGGGAAAAAAAACAATATTTCAACCAATTACCCAAACACCTCCCCATTTGAAAGGTATCGGAATGTATATTCACCATACAATATTTTTCGACAGACATTACCGCGTACCGGTCAGTCGGACAAAAATATTGTACGGTGTGGGTGCCAACGGCCGTGAACTTTCTCGGTCGCCCGGATTGGGTACTTTTGCAGCGACCAACAGTGATGTAAACCCTGCCGACTTTCCTTTCCATGTGTGCATTATTGGAGAGTCATACTCATCTGTCCCAAATCACAGTCAGGGTCAGTATGTCAGCAGGAAAAATCATTAAGCATGTCACATCTAGCAGTAAGTACCCAGAGGCCTCTGATGAAGTGCGCTCTAGCACGAAGCGCGTCAGGCTTCGGCACGTCTGTTCGTTTGTATGTAAGACTCCAATAAATTCACATTTTATCATATTCGGACTGATTGTGTTTCCTGGGAAGCTCTGCCTTTCTTCATTTTTCCTGTTCTAAACGACAGCCTTAGCGAAAGGGCCTGGGGCGTTGATGCACCCGGGCCACCATTCAACACGGGTGAGTGGATCCTCCTACTTTATACTGCTGGAATATACAGGACCGCGTGGTCCGATTTACCTCAAGTGCCTAAGACCGGGGGTTTGTCCACCCGGTTCTACTGGTTTTATTAAGTAGGTTCCCTATAGTTGATTTTTACACACCGTGTTTTTGAGGTTTAAACTCTTCTTAGCTCTATTGTTCACCCATACATACACAAGAGTATAAAATGACATACAAAATTTATAGAGACCATAATACATTAAAAAAGTTGAACAAACACTATAAAAACTGTTAATATAGAATAGTAACACCTAGACAAGATTCTATTTAGCCAATTTATTCTGTCCCCTAAAGCCAGGTACTATAACTAGGTCAACAACTCAGTGGCAGAACAGAAACTGCATGTGGGTCTCATCAGATTACTTTACAGGAAGGCAAAGTGGAGAGGGAGATAATAGTCGTTTCCTTGATATTTTTAACAATTTTCCTAAAATTACTTTGTTTGCAGAATCCCTTAATCAAACCACTGGGTTGATTCAGTTGCTCAAAGACTCTGTTTTTCTTAACAGCCAGTCGGTAGAAAGTACTGTAAGGAACATTTCAAGAAAGTTTGCAGAGAAGGACAGTTGCAGAACATGAAATGGCAGCTCAAAACTTAAGTATAGCAAAGGGTATGAAATCATGGTTTAAAAACAATGGATTAAAGTGTATCATTAACTTCCCCTTTAAAAATGGGTTACAACATCTGCTCACAATAATGCCCCCCAGAAAAAAATTTTAATGTGACGCTCACATAAAATTTATGCTTGCAAAACAAAGAAAAAAACCTGGAAATTAAAAACTCATTGCATTATACAAATAGAAATGGCACTGTTAATCTAGTCTGCGTTCTGGTCCACATTTTACTTTGTGTCAAGTATAGCCAATAGGGCAGTCCTGGAGCAGTGGATTGAACAATATTACAATGTGCTTGAAAAAGGTATAGCTTTGCAATGGACAACTTTGATTTACCCTTCTACAGTCCCTCTTATTTTAAAGTGGTCCCCTGCAGAGCTATATTAAAGCTGCCACAATGAATGTTCTCTTAGCCACAATGCAATCACACCTTGCATTCAGAAGGTCCTTAACACCTGGCTGTGATATGCTAATTGGGACTTTCCAGGGTACAAAGTTATTAGTGTGCAAAGGCTCATTATATATATTTTCTCCCTGTAACAGGGACCCATGAGACAGTAAGACCTCCTTCAGTCAATATAGTAGGACTGAAGGAGGTTTAATTCCAGCGTTACCCATGTAGAAACATTAATCTATGTCAATCAATAAGTTGTGTAAGAGCTGCTAAAAAAAATATTTATACATAGGTGACATTTTGCGCTCCTTGGTGCCATTGGCGGTGCAGAAGTTTTTTGTTTTTTTTTTTACCTGACCAGATAAACTGAATTATACTGGAGGATTTTAAGTCAGGTCCCTAAAGCTAGGTACACACTGTACAGATACCATTATGTTTGTTTTATTATGTTCCACAAAAGAGTTTCTACATTTACTAGCAAGCGCTCCACATAGTATCTCTGTTAGTATAGGGGTAAGCTCTAATGTTAGCAAGACAGACTACATGAATTCCCTAGACTTACTTTTAATTTTTACTGAAATGATAATATTGCATTTCTTACATCCATGGTAGCCAAGAAATACACTGCAAAGAACTTTTCTTTTTTGTATGAAAGGATTAGATCATTGTTAGGACAGGAACATTGAATGCATTTGGGGGGGGGGGGGGGGGGGGGATTAAATCCCTGTTCTGTGTGAGGAAGAGGAAGGCTCTCTGAGCGATTATGCGATTGGCTTTCTAGAAAGCAAGGCTGCAAGTTCTTTTATTATAGAGATTTATATAGCGCCAACATTTTCCGTGGCTCTTTACAATTACATATTCAATACGATACATACAGGGTAATACGTTATACAAATTAATACATATTACATACACAGGTAATACATAATATAAGTAAACAGAGTGATGAGTTTCTTACAGCAATACCGTAATAAAATAGGAGAGGACCCTGCCCAAAGAGCTTACAGTCTAGAGGTAATCCAAGCAGGGGGCCGTGACAGAATGTCGCAGGAGAGAGGTAATGCAAGTAATGATCGGGGGAGTTTTTAGAGAAATTACGATGGCGGTTGGGGGTGGGAGCCCTACACTACAGCAAAAATTTGTAAATGGGGTGGACATGCCCTTTAAGTTCATTTTCAGTGTGTCCCACCTCCAAATAGTGGTATTTTATACCCACATATGGTTAACCACACAGGCCCCATAGATAGAGGGAGCCGAGAACATAGTAATCAACCTCTCTAAGATAATGCACAAATGGGGGTACTTAAGAGACTGGGATTCTGCCCGTAGCAAAAATTGACTTGTTTCAGCCTTATTTCGCAGGGTATGTCTACAAGGACAACTCCACTCTCATAAGAACATCTTTTAGAAAGAATGGCCTCTTTAAAACATGTTGATATATCATACATTGTCCTATGAATTCATTACTGTATGCCTGCTATGCTTCTGGATGCCTCATGGAAACTGAGCAATTTAGAAACCTGTACTGAGCAGGTACTGAGCCTGGGCATGCTCAGAAGAGGCAGATAGGGGATTAACATTCAGTCATAGGTTGTGATGTCAACTGTCCGATCCATAACTGACAGTTGTTACTGGAAGAACCTGGAAGCAGAAACAGGACATTGTGCAGGATTTCAGGTTAGACTTATATATTTCAGATTTCAAACTATTACCATTTAGGGTTTTGGGGGGTGATTTACCTGTATGTAAGTTTTCATTTTAGGGCTGGACTTGCCCTTTAAGTTTGTTATTTTTGTTTTTTTTACACAAACCAGAAAATGAGAGGAACAGTCAAGCTGCGGTTAGTGGACTTTCTATGAAGAACTTGAGTCTGCATCCAAAAATTATTTTTCTATGGTGGGGTAACATTGGATTCCTCATGGCATTTCACTGTACCATTAATGAATTACACACTCGTTAAACATTAATAATTTAACGACAAAGCAAGTACTGTTACTTCTCTTAAATTGCAGAGTTGTTTCAGTGAGTATAGTGACCCTTTAAGAACAGAAGTTACCCAAAAAGAGTGTTGGGAGAAGCATTGGATAGGGTACAGTCTAAAAGTAAGGTTATGAGAGAGAAAGGAGGCTCCAATACCATTTATATTGAATCGCCCAAACCGTGTGGGCAATGTCATACATAAGCATTGGCATCTACTGAAACAAACATACCGTATATACTCGAGTATAAACCGACCCGAGTATAAACCGAGGTACCCATTTCTACCTAAAAAAACCCAGTAAAAATAATTGACTCGAGTATAAACCGAGGGTAGAAATGCCCCAATACCATATACGGTAGTACCATAATAATAATCTATTACCGGTAACCATTGCACTTCAGATGTTTGTAAACTACAACTCCCAGCATGCTTTGGTTGCTAGGAGTTATAGTTTCTAAACATCTGGAGTGGCAAGTGCTGAAATACTTTAAATAAATAAAATTACTGTACTGTAAATCATTCATTCAAGACCCAGCACCCCCCCACCCCCACCCACTCCCAAACCACCCCATGCACAAAATCATGCCCCTTACTACCGGGTATTGGAGGACTGCACAAAATTGGAGGACTTACTGCTGATTGAGCGGTCTTGGACTGGTTCTCTAGTCCGGCTAGCTGAAGGCTCCTCCATACCAGTAATACAGGGTCCGGCTGATGACGTCAGCAGAGCGCGCGGGCACGTAAGTTCCGCACGTCCCACGCGCTCTGCCTCTTACAGCTCCGGTGGTCCCGGTCTCGATCCTCCTGATGTCTTCAGAGTCCTGATGTCTTCAGAGTCGGAATTGAGGGACAGGACTCCGACTGAGGTACCGGCTATTTATTTATTTCTTTTTTTCCCAGCAGATTTACCTATGACCCGAGTATAAACCGAGCCTAAGTTTTTAAGGTATTTTTTGAACCTTAAAAACTCGGTTTATACTCGAGTATATACGGTATCCATCCGTGGAAGTCCGCATTGGTCAAGTATTAGACTTCGAGACAATAAATTACCATTGTCCAAACACTATATGGAGGTGGGAAATACTGAGAATAAACTCAATTCAATTGAATTCCTTGTATCCAAACGTACTAAAACTTTGATCTCTACTTGATCATTTGATACATCTCCAGGGCTATTCTCTATTTACATGTCTATTTTGTACAGGTTTCAGAGCAGCATGGATGGCTGCTATGCGAACAATAACAGGGGAACGACTTTATATATGTCACATGCTTTATATAAGGATGTGTATTAGTGTAATTATCTGTTATCAAGTGTTGTCTGAGGAAGGGGAATGTGTTTTCCAGAAAAGTTGCATGATGATTTTGATGCAAATCTATTATTACTTTACGTAAATTTGAGTGCTGTGCTGTTCTGGACATTCAATTCACAGTCTTTGTTACAATAAAGATATTTAGTAAAAATCCAAACATAGAACAAACATTGTAGAAAGAGGAAGGACTGGTTAATGTGTCTGCTTCCTGAGCTAATTTTGTCTCCTAGAAAGCTCAGCTTTAGTTTTTTTTAAATATTTGCTTATATTATTACAACCTCCTTTCACAATTTATCTTTTAACACAAAATGTTTTTCTCATAGATGGTCTTTAACAGACAATCCGAAAACCCTAAAAGCCAATTGTATTTTTTATTTAGTACCTGGGAAATGTTACGTTACACAGCAGATAAAAGGACAACCCCCTTGGGTCCAGTGGCATTGGCTGCCTATGTGGCTGTAAAAGGATGATCCCACAGCCCAAGATCTTTCACCACAACTGAAAATTTCTATTGGTCCCAAGAAACCCAAATGATCTACCGGTACTGTGTGCAGTCAAGATCTATAATCAATAACAGAAAACTTTACATTTCTAGGTTTCTTAAATTTTACGGGGCTGTGACCATCACATCTACAATGCCCCCAGCCAAGTGTAGTGCAGTGCCGCATCCCAGGCTCACTGATTGGAGGGAGGGGATATGTATATCAATTAGATTCTGGCCCATAATTTGTGCTAGCAGTTTTGCAGAGGATACCAGCTACTGAATAGTAGGTGACCAAGCCAGATATAACAAAAAGATCATGGTCTCTTAATGGGTAACTGTGGTCTCCATACAAGTTCACACTACTATCTTTAAAATTACCCCAAGTTAAATGTTTCTAGCTGCAGTCTATCCATAGTTACAGCAGTATAATGAGTGTTTTTCCTGCTAGCACTGTGAGCTGTGACATTACCAGCACTACTGGTCTTCCCCCAAATTTAAAAGACAACTAAAGCCAAAAAAACAACACTGAACCAGAAGGCAGAACACCTTGATATAAAACCAGTAATCTGTGTCTTACCTCTTATTTTGATACGGACGCTGGGAAATTTACCTAAATAACATATGGTTTGTGCTTTATAGCATTCTAGTATCACAAGTTTGGTCAACGACCATTATGTTCTGCATTATGTTCTCCTCAGCTATGGCAGAAACGTGTTACAGTTGGTCACACCCATTAATAATCTTTAGCCAATCCTTTTACAGGACAGATAAAGCAAGGAATCATGTGACTGAGGTCAGGAGGTGTAGTCTGACACTGCACATACACACAGATACTTCATCCAGTTCTCAACAGGCTTACATTTACTTTAATACAATTTACTGAAGTGGGATTTTATAGCTTATTGGTGTTTTTATGGGGGTTGTTTCAAGATTCTGCAGTATAAAAAATTGGGTTTAATTCTCCTTTAAGGTTGGAGCATGCCCACTGCACACACATCAGTTGCATCATAAGCCACACCCCCAAACCTCAAAAGGGAACCTCTACTCCTACAAAATAGCCACTTGTCAGCAATCCAACGACAAACCGAAAGCGGGTTTAGGCGCACTACGTAACAAACTGCACACAGGAGTTCAAAGCTTCATAAAGGGGAACATCTAGTTTATTCAAGTGTAAGCCATAAATAAATTTAGGACCTCCTATGTTTTTTTTTGGCTTACAATATAAACACAATAAACTAGACATTCACCTTTATGAAGCTTTGAACTCCTGTGTGAAGTTTGTTCTGTAGTGCGCCTACACCCTATTTGGTTTGTGGTTGGATATCTTTGGAGCAACAGGTCGGGGGTGGAAGATTGTAGGCCACCAAATTTATTTGGTGAGCTTATCATTATATTCACCACAAGCACGTATTGGGAGAAGCAATTGCAATTGAAAAAAAAAAGGAACCCAGAAGAACTGTAACAATCCAAACATGGAACTGTGTTTAATTGCACAAAAAAAACCAAAATAAAAACACATGCTACATGTTTTGCACCTTTGAAACATGTAGTGTGTAGGTTCTTTTTGCTATTAAACACAGTTCCATGTTTGGATTGTTACCGTCCTTCTGGGTGGCTTTCCTTTTATCAATTGTATATTACCAAGTACCTGGACAGAACACTGGGAGTCTCCAGAAGGCAGCAGAAGTGAACAAGGTGGTAGAACTATGTATTTTCAAAGCAAGCAGATCACCTGTACATCTAAGTTAGTCTACATAGATATGTATGGGAGATGTAGATATGTCTATTTGGGCTCTCCATCTATCTCTTAATATATCTATATATATATATATATATATATATATATATATATATTATATCTCTATACATCACACATACATACACATACATAACACAACATACATAATATAACCCTATAATATCATAAGTAATGTTTTTTTTTTTTTTTAATGTGGCTTCACACTTGTCAGTACCCTTCCCGCGACCGATATATTCAGCCCTTCATTAGATGCATGCTAATCAGATAGGTAAGGGAAATTGCCTCAATTCTGGAAGATAAGCCATCTACTCCCTTCATGCAGTCAATCATGGGTGTGACTTCTGTAATTACAGCCAATGATTGTGCCTCTGCACAAGCTTGTAAAATGCTCATTGAACATCAGATATTTTAATCATAATTTTTCTTGTTACAAATGTAATAAACTGCTATAAGAGCTGTTGGGTTGCAAGCAGATAACTGACATGTCACCGGTTATTTGCTTTAAAGGACTGTCCACCCCTCTTTTGAAAAATTAATATGTGGTAGATTAGCCCCCAAAACCTAGACATTGTTTAAGTCTCAAGCTGTAATTCGGCTCCCACACAGATATTATACTTACATCCTTCTCGCTCCACCGCCGCTTCCTGGGTTCGTCTCCCAGTCTCCACTGAGCTGCTCTGTTCTTTTTCTGTTCCGAGCAGCCGCGTGGAGACTGCCCGGGAATGGCCGTCAGTGATTGGCCGTGATGTCACAGTCACGGCCGACACTGACTGCCTTTCCGAAGTGCAGAGCCGCGGCGGTGGAGCGAGGAGGACATGTAAGTATATATCTCTGTGTGGGAGCCGAATTACAGCTTGAGACTTAAACAATGTCTAGGTTTTGGGGCTAATCTACCACATATTAATTTTTCAAAGAGGGGTGGACAGTCCCTTTAAGGGGTGGACATGACCTTTGAAGCTAGCCACAAGCCAGCAAAGCTTTATCACCTAAAAGTTATCCATAGGTAGATCAAGGCTGAAGGTCTGAAACTAGTCAAATTTTTTTTGGGGGGGGGGGGGGGGGGGGGGGTCAGGTACACCTTAGTGTACTGAATAAAATGTTATGCTACATGCATGGGTGTACACCAAGACATTGCCACTGAACAAGCCCTAAAGTAAACCAATGCAGTAAGTGTAAGAAGTGTACGCTTACAATGAGTGTAATTACACATTAGTTCGAAATATTCCCCACATAAATATACCGTATATACTCGAGTATAAACCGACCCGAGTATAAACCGAGGTACCCAATTTCAGCTAAAAATCCTAATAAAGTTATTGACCCGAGTATAAACCGAGGGTAGAAACTTGGCACTCAAGATGTTTGGAAACTACAACTCCCAGCTAATAAAGCATGCGGGGAGTTGTAGTTTCCAAACATCTTGAATGCCAAGTGAGGGTGGCATTCAAGATGTTTGGAAACTTGGCACCGTAACGTAGCTGAAGGCGTGTAGATTCCAAAAATATATAGATTGTGGAGGGAATTTCCATGTTTCGGGACTGTTTCCTTAGAAAAAGTGTAGGCTGTTCAAATTACAGAGCACTTGATTTTTTCTTGTAATTGCATTTGTGCATGCGTCCCATTTGAGCTAGTTGGTGGCCACGTCTCTGTGTGCATCCACGCATATGGCATACCGTTTGATTCAGGACATGTGGACATTACTTTTATATTATAGTGGTATTATTATGTATGTGTGTGTATGTAGTTGTATGTGGTGTGTGTATGTGTATATATGATTATATATATATATATATATATATATATATTATTATATATATATATATATTATATATATCCCAACATTCTACATCTCCCATACATATCTATGTAGACTAACTTGATGTACAGGTGATCTGCTTGCTTTGAAAATACATAGTTCTACCACCTTGTTCACTTCTGCTGCCTTCTGGAGACTCCCAGTGTTTCTGTCCAGGTACTTGGTAATATACAATTGATAAAAGGAAAGCCACCCAGAAGGACGGTAACAATCCAAACATGGAACTGTGTTTAACCCTTTCACTGCCAGGAGATTTTCATTTTTTTTTTGCGTTAACTGCCAGAAGAATTTTCAGGATTTTGTCCTTAATCGCTTTAGATAATTTTACAGTAGAAACCTTGCAGTAAATCAGGAATATTTACATGTTTTTTTCAGCACAAAGTGTACTTTTAATATGGTAACAACATTTTGTACTTTTCTGGAAATTTTCCTGGAATTATGGTAAAATATGTAAAAAAATGAAAATTTTGCAAATTTTAATGGATTTTTCTCCCATTTTTTACTATAGTTATCTTAAGGTTACACCAAAATCTTACTGTTTCTAAAAGCTCAGATACTCCCACCAGTACACAACGATCCAGATATATGTAGGTACCCGACGTTTCCTGTACGAGACCCCCCCAAACTAAAACTGCACCTCCTAAATATTACACCAAATTAAAATGTGTAACCACTACTGACAGTTAACATAGAATATCTACCAAATTATCAAACTATCCCCCCAAGGTGATATTTTTAGAAACTACACACTCGCAGGATTTTACGAGTGAGGTCCGTTTCGAATCAAAATGCAGATACCCGGATGCAGCTCTTCGTCAAATTTAAGTTTACTTTCCCTCACATTTTCTTTTTTCCTCAACTGTAAAATCAGAGACAAAACAAATGCGAATTTCAGCTAAAAATGTGGAGGAAAGTTCAAACGCATCTCAATTGAAAGCCTAACCCCTCCCGAATAAATGGTATGCCACATTCATGGGTGTACCCAGAGACATGGCTCAACAACCCAGAGCGTGACCAGTGCCAAATGTCATAGCAGCAAAAAAAAATTAGCCGTTTTGTATTTGAACAGTCTGCAGTTTTTCCACAAAACACCCCCCCAACCAAAAATACCCCCCACAAAACTATATATTCCTGAAATCTAACACCTTCAGCTATGTAACGCTGTAGTTCGTTCATTCATACCATCAATGGTGTGGGCGCAGTTCTCTCATAGAGTTTGCACTTTAACCAGATTTTAAAAAAAATGACAACAACAACTTTCAAAAAGGTCGAAATCATGTCAAAACCCATGGATGTAAAAAAATGTACCAAATTCAATCTCCAAATTCCTGAATCAAACGGTATGCCATATGTGTGTTACACACGCGGAGTGGAAGCGAAAAGCCCACAAGTGAACAATGCACGATGGCTCAGAAACAGCGAAAATATTTAGCCAACTCCGAATTTGGACACGTCTGCAGTTTTTTTTTCCACAAAAACACCACCCCGTAACTTGAAATAACCCCCACAACTATATATTCCTGAATCTACCACCTTCAGCTATGTAACGCTGTAGTTCGTTCATTCATAACCATCAATGGTGTGGGCGCACAGTTCTTCGTAGAAGTTCGCACTTTCTGAAAAATGAACAAAAAACACTTCAAAAGGTAGAATCAATGCCAAAACCTATGGAATCTACAAAAAGTTCTAAAATATACAATCTCCAAATGTCTCTGAATCAAGAACGGTATGCTATGTGTGGGTTACAACGCGGACCGTGGAAGCGAAAAGCCACAAAGTGAGACAATGCACGATGGATCAGAAACAAGCGAAAATATTTAGCCAACTCCGAATTTGGACAGTCTGCCAAGTTTTTTCCACAAAAAACACCCGTAAACTTAGAAATAACCCCACAAACTACTATATTCCTGAAATCTACACACCTTCAGCTATGTAAAGCTGTAGTTGTTTTCTTAATACCATCAAATGGTGTGGCGCAGTTCTTTGTAGAAGTTCGCATTTTCTGAAAAAATAACAAAAACAACTTCAAAAGGTAGAAATCATGCCTAAACCTTGATGAATCTAAAAAAAAAGTTACTAATATCAATCTCCCAATGTCCTGAATCAAACGTATGCCATATGTGTGGTTACACATGCGGACGTGGAAGCGAAAGCCCAAAGTGAGGACATGCACGATGGCCAGAACAGCGAAATTATTAAGCCAACTCCGAATTTGGACAGTCCTGCGTTTTTTTCACAAAACACCTGATAACTCAGAATACCCCCCACAAAACTATATATCCTGAAATCTAAACACCCTTCAGCTAGTTTACACTGTAGTTCGTTCATTCATACCATCAATGGTGTGGGCGCAGTTTGTCATAGAATTTCGCATTTCTACACAATTTTCTGGAAAAATAAGAGAAAAATACATTTCAAAGTTACAAAATCACACCAAACCCCATGTAATGTAAAAAAACTTACCAACAATCAATCTCCTAAGTCCTGAATCAAACAGTGTGCCATATGTGTGGTTACACACACTGACGTGGAAGCGACTAGTCAAATGTTAAAACAATGCGCAGTGAGCATAACAGCATTTTCCCAAATTTTCCAAACTGAAACACCCCTCTAACTGGAAATACCCCCGCAAAACTAATATTCTCAGAATCTACACCCTTCACTACGTAACGCTGTAGTTGTTCATTCATACCAATCAATGGTGTGGGCGCAGTTTCTCGTAGATTCGCATTTGTCTGCAAAATGAAAAACAAAAAAACACTCAAAGGTAAATCATGCCAAAACCCAGGAATTAAAAAAAAAAAGTTACCAAATAAATCTCCCAATGTTCTGAATCAAACGGTATGGCCCCTATGTAGGTTACACACGCAGACGTGGACTAACTAGCCACAAAGTGAGCCAATGAACAGTGGCCCAATTACACGCAACTTTTCAGATTTGTCAGATAAACACCCCCTATATAGAAATACCCCCAAAACTATATCTTCTTGGACTCTACAACACATTCAGCTATACATGGTGTTGATTCTTTGTATGCATACCACAATGGTGTGGGTGCAGTTTTTGTGTACAATTTCGCTTTCTTAACCAGATTTTCAGGAAAAAATTTATAAAATACAATTCACAGTTAAAATCATGGCGAATTTCCATGTCATGTAAAAAAAAACTTGTCATATCAATCTTCCAATGCCCTGAATCAAACGGTATGCCATATGCGTGGATCACACAGGGACGTGGCCACCAACTAGCTCAAATGGACGCATGCACCAGTGTAATTACAAGAAAATATCAAAGTGCTCTGTAATTCAACAGCCCAACCTTTGAAATGCCCCCCGCAAATAACCACCCCCCACTAATATCATCTCCCACAGTTGTTGAATCAAACGTATGCCATATGCGTGGATGCACACAAGACGTTGGCCACCACCTAGCTCAAATGGGACGCAGTCACAAATGCAATTACAAGAAAAATCAAGTGCTCTGTATTTGAACAGCCTACACTTTTTCTAAGGAAACAGTCCCGAAACATGGAAATTCCCTCCACAAACTATTTTTTGGAATCTACACACCCTTCACTACGTTACGGTGCCATGCTTTCATACATGCTGAAGAATTCCAGACCCACGATCCAAAGAACTCGGTGTTTTTACTAGATTTTGTGAAAAATAAAATGAGATGATTCAAGGGTTGAAATCTAACCTAACCCATTTGAAGCAAAAACCACTAAATAGAATCTATCTCCCACATGTCCTGAATCAACGGTGTGCCATTTGCGTGGGTGCAAACGAACGAGGCCACCAACTAGCTCAAAATGGGACGCATTTAGAAGTGCAGTTAACAAGAAAATTTTTAAAAACGCCACAACCCACCCCCCACACACCACTCTCCCCCTGTTTAGTGGTGATTTTAGTGAGTCGGTTCGTAATGGAAGTCACACACTTTTTGCAACTTACTGATCCAAAATTCAATACGGTTCTTTATTTGGTACCTCTGCAATTTCCTTAAAAATTAGGCTTAGTTTTCGTTGAAATCGAACAAATAATTATCCGCGTTTACTTTACCGATATCACTGGGGACATGGGGAGCTTGGAGAAGACAACTTTTTTTTCTAATTTTAAGTTTTAGGGTAAAAAAAAAAAAGGGTGTGTGTCATCCTTAAGAATTTTTTTGTGTGTATTTTCCCCTTTTTTTCCCCGCTCCATTCCCAAAGATAATCATCAGATCTCTTAGGGAATGATACCGACTTGGAATACGGGCAAATGCCCGTTTTCCCATTCGAAATCCGATCGAAGGAAAATCACTTCCCGGAAATCCATTTTCCAGAGTGATTTTTCATTCATTGGCAAGATCATAATTTGGTGATCAGAAGTGATCACCAAATATGAATCTCCTGTCCCCTTTTTTTTGTTTTTTTCTAAGTCTTCGCTAAGTAGCAAAGACTTAGAAAAAATGCATTTGTGAATGGAACCTTTGAGTTCCATTCACAAAATGAATAAAAGCTGGCAGCTTGAACAGCTTTTCATCTAGGTATACTGCACATGATCAAATTGAGATCAAGCTGCAGTACCTCAACAGACCACCAGGGGCAGTCTCCTCCCACTTCAAGGGAGACCCCGGAAGGAGGGAAGCTCCGTGACGTCAACGGGGTCTCCCTTTCCCGCTTTCCTCCTCTTCATCCACGTGGGACCCGGCACATATACATCACGGCATTGAATGTACTGTAACTCCCCGATCCCCCCGTCGATTGGACACAACCGAGGGGGGGTCGAGGGGGCTAGGGGGGCACTGAATGCTGCCCCCGGGTCGGCCCTAGCGCGCGGTGTTTTTGCGATTTTAAAGGGGAACCACAGATCATATATTCACTATCTGTGGCAGTAAAGCATTCTCTGCACAGATCGTGAATATCGATCTATGTGGCAGGAAAGGGTTTAATAGCAAAAAGAACCTACACACTACATGTTTCAAAGGTGCAAACATGTAGCATGTGTTTATTTTGTTTTTTTTGTGCAATTAAACAGTTCCATGTTTGGATGTTACAGTTCTTCTGGGTTTCTTTTTTTTTTCAATTGCAATTGCTTCTCCCAATCGTGCTTGTGGTGAATATAATGATAAGCTCACCAAATAAATTGGTGGCCTACAATCTTCCACCCCCGACCTGTTGCTCCAAAGATATCCAACCACAAACCAAATAGGGTGTAGGCGCACTACAGAACAAACTTCACACAGGATTTCAAAGCTTCATAAAGGTGAATGTCTAGTTTTATGTGTTTATATTGTAAGCCAAAAAAAACATAGGAGGTCCTAAATTTATTTATGGCTTACACTTGAATAAACTAGATGTTCCCCTTTATGAAGCTTTGAACTCCTGTGTGCAGTTTGTTACGTAGTGCGCCTAAACCCGCTTTCGGTTTGCCGTTGGATTGCTGACAGTGGCTATTTTGTAGGAGTAGAGGTTCCCTTTTGAGGTTTGGGGGTGTGGCTTATGATGCAACTGATGTGTGTGCGTGGGCATGCTCCAACCTTAAAGGAGAATTAAACCCAATTTTTTATACTGCAGAATCTTGAAACAACCCCTAAAAACACCAATAAGCTATAAAATCCCACTTCAGTAAATTGTATTAAAGTAAATGTAGCTGTTGAAAACTGGATGAAGTATCTGTGTGTATGTGCAGTGTCAGACTACACCCTCCTGACCTCATCCATGATTCCTTGCTTTATCTGTCCGTAAAAGGATTGGCTAAAGATTATTAATGGGTGGTGACCAACTGTAACACGTTTCTCTGCCATAGCTGAGAGAACATAATGCAGAACATAATGGTCGTTGACCAAACTTGTGATACTAGAATGCTATAAAGCACAAACCATATGTATTTAGGTAAATTTCCCAGCGTCCGTATCAAAATAAGAGGTAAGACACAGATTACTTACTGGTTTTATATCAAGGTGTTCTGCCTTCTGGTTCAGTGTTTTTTTTTTGGCTTTAGTTGTCTTTTAAAATTTGGGGGAAGACCAGTAGTGCTGGTAATGTCACAGCTCACAGTGCTAGCAGAAAAACACTCATTTACTGCTGTAACTATGGATAGACTGCAGCTGAAACATTTAATCTGGGGTAATTTTAAAGATAGTAGTGTGAACTTGTATGGAGACCACAGTTACCCATTAAGAGACCATGATCTTTTTGTTATATCTGGCTTGGTCACCTACTATTCAGTAGCTGTTATCCTCTGCAAAACTGCTAGCACAAATTATGGGCCAGAATCTAATTGATATACATATCCCCTCCCTCCAATCAGTGAGCCTGGGATGCGGCACTGCACTACACTTGGCTGGGGCATTGTAGATGTGATGGTCACAGCCCCGTAAAATTTAAGAAACCTAGAAATGTAAAGTTTTCTTGTTTTGATTATAGATCTTGACTGCACACAGTACCGGTAGATCATTTGGGTTTCTTGGGACCAATAGAATTTTCAGTTGTGGTGAAGATCTTGGGCTGTGGGATCATCCTTTACAGCCACATAGGCAGCCAATGCCACTGGACCCAAGGGGGTTGTCCTTTTATCTGCTGTGTAACGTAACTTTCCCAGGTACTAATAAAAAATACAATGGCTTTTAGGGTTTTCGGATTGTCTGTTAAAGACCATCTATGAGAAAAACATTTTGTGTTAAAAGATAAATTGTGAAAGGAGGTTGGTAATAATATAAGCAAATATTTAAAAAAAACTAAGCTGAGCTTTCTAGGAGAACAAAATAAGCTCAGGAAGCAGACACATTAACCAGTCCTTCCTCTTTCCTAATGTTTGTTCTATGTTTGGATTTTTACTAAATATCTTTATTGTAACAAAGACTGTGATTGATGTCCAGAACAGCACAGCACTCAAATTTACGTAAAGTATAATAATTTGCATCAAAATCATCATGCAACTTTTCTGGAAAACACATTCCCTTCCTCAGACCCACTTGATAACAGATAATTACACTAATACACATCCTTATATAAAGCATGTGACATATATAAAGTCGTTCCCCTGTTATTGTTCGCTGAAGCCCTCCATGCTGCTCTGAAACCTGTACAAAATAGACATGAAATAGAGAATAGCCCTGGAGATGTATCAAATGATCAAGTAGAGATCAAAGTTTAGTACGTTTGGATACAAGGAATTCAATTGAATGAGTTTATTCTCAGTATTTCCCACCTCCATATAGTGTTTTGGACATGGTAATTTATTGTCTCGAAGTCTAATACTTGACCATGCGGACTTCCACAGGATGGATACCGTATATACTCAGTATAAACCGAGTTTTTAAGGTTCAAAAATACCTTAAAAACTTAGGCTCGGTTTACTCGGGTCATAGGTAAATCTTGCTGGGAAAAAAAGAAATAAATAAATAGCCGGTACCCTCAGTCGGAGTCCTGTTCCCTCAATTCCGACTCTGAAGACATCAGGACTCTGAAGACATCAGAGATCGAGACCGGGACCACCGGAGCTGTAAGAGGCAGACGCGTGGACGTGCAGAACTTACGTGCCCGCGCTCTGCTGACGTCATCAGCCGGACCCTGTATTACTGGTATGGAGGAGCCTTCAGCTAGCCGGACTAGAGAACCAGTCCAAGACCGCTCAATCAGCAGTAAGTCCTCCAATTTTGTGCAGTCCTCCAATACCCGGTAGTAAGGGGCATGATTTTGTGCATGGGGTGGTTTGGGAGTGGGTGGGGGTGGGGGGGTGCTGGGTCTTGAATGAATGATTTACAGTACAGTAATTTTATTTATTTAAAGTATTTCAAGCACTTGCCACTCCAGATGTTTAGAAACTATAACTCCTAGCAACCAAAGCATGCTGGGAGTTGTAGTTATACAAACATCTGAAGTGCAATGGTTACCGGTAAGAATTATTTTATGGTACTACCGTATATGGTATTGGGGCATTTCTACCCTCGGTTTTATACTCGAGTCAATTATTTTACTGGGTTTTTTTAGGTAGAAATGGGTACCTCGGTTTATACTCGGGTCGGTTTATACTCGAGTATATACGGTATGTTTGTTTCAGTAGATCCAATGCTATGTATGCAATTGCCCACACGGTTTGGGCGATTCAATATAAATGTATTGGAGCCTCCTTTCTCTCTCATAACCTTACTTTTAGACTGTACCCTATCCAATGCTTCTCCCAACCACTTCTTTTGGGTAACTTCGTTCTTAAAGGGTCACTATACTCACTGAAACAACTCTGCAATTTAAGAGAAGTAAACAGTACTTGCTTTGTCGTTAAATTATTAATGTTTAACGAGTGTGTAATTCATTAATGGTACAGTGAAATGCCATGAGGAATCCAATGTTACCCCACCATAGAAAAATAATTTTTGGATGCAGACTCAAGTTCTTCATAGAAAGTCCACTAACCGCAGCTTGACTGTTCCTCTCATTTTTCTGGTTTGTGTAAAAAAACAAAATAACAAACTTAAAGGGCAAGTCCAGCCCTAAAATGAAAACTTACATACAGGTAAATCACCCCCCAAAACCCTAAATGGTAATAGTTTGAAATCTGAAATATATAAGTCTAACCTGAAATCCTGCACATGTCCTGTTTCTGCTTCAGGTTCTCCAGTAACAACTGTCGTTATGGATCGGACAGTTGAACACACACCTATGACTGAATGTTAATCCCTATCTGCCTCTTCTGAGCTGCCCAGGCTCAGTACCTGCTCAGTACAGGTTTCTAAATTGCTCAGTTTCCATGAGGCATCCAGAAGCATAGCAGGCATACAGTAATGATTCATAGGACAATGTATGATATATCAACATGTTTTAAAGAGGCCATTCTTTCTAAAGATGTTCTTATGAAGGTGGAGTTGTCCTGTAGACATACCCTGCGAAATAAGGCTGAAACAGTCAATTTTTGCTACGGGCAGAATCCCAGTCTCTTAAGTACCCCCATTTGTGCATTACTTAGAAGGTTGATTACTATGTTCTCTCGGCTCCCTCTATCTATGGGGCCTTGTGTGGTAACCATATGTGGGTATAAATACCACTATTTGGAGGGGACACACTGAAAATGAACTTAAAGGGCATGTCCACCCCATTTACAAATTTTTTTGCTGTAGTGTAGGGCTCCCACCCCAACCCCATCGTAATTTCTCTAAAAACTCCCCCGATCATTACTTGCATTACCTCTCTCCTGCCACATTCTGTCACGCCCCCGGCTTTGGATTACCTCTAGACTGTAAGCTCTTTGGGCAGGGTCCTCTCCTATTTATCGGTATTGCTGTAAGAAACTCATCACTCTGTTTACTTATATTATGTATTACCTGTGTATGTAATATGTATTAATTTGTATAAACGTATTACCCTGTATTATCGTATTGAAATATTATTGTAAAGAGCCACGGAAAATGTTGGCGCTATATAAATCTCTATAATAAAGAACTTGCAGCCTTGCTTTCTAGAAAGCCAATCGCATAATCGCTCAGAGAGCCTTCCTCTTCCTCACACAAACAGGATTTAATCCCCCCCCCCCCCCCCCACCATGCATTCAATGTTCCTGTCCTAACAATGATCTAATCCTTTCATACAAAAAAGAAAAGTTCTTTGCAGTGTATTTCTTGGCTACCATGGATGTAAGAAATGCAATATTATCATTTCAGTAAAAATTAAAGTAAGTCTGGGGAATTCATGTAGTCCTGTCTTGCTAACATTAGAGCTTACCCCTATACTAACACGAGATACTATGTGGAGCGCTTGCTGTAAATGTAGAAACTCTTTTGTGGAACATAATAAAACAAACATAATGGTATCTGTACAGTGTGTACCTAGCTTTAGACCTGACTTAAAATCCTCCAGTATAATTCGTTTATCTGGTCAGGTAAAAAAAAAAACAAAAAACTCTGCACCGCCAATGGCACCAAGGAGCGCAAAATGTCACCTATGTTATAATATTTTTTTTAGCAGCTCTTACACAACTTATTGATTGACATAGATTAATGTTTTCTACATGGGTAACGCTGGAATTAAACCTCCTTCAGTCCTACTATATTGACTGAAGGAGGTCTTACTGTCTCATGGGTCCCTGTTACAGGGAGAAAATATATAATGAGCCTTTGCACACTATAATAACTTTGTACCCTGGAAAGTCCCATTAGCATTTCACAGCCAGGGTGTTAAGGACCTTCTGAATGCAAGGTGTGATTGCATTGTGGCTAAGAGAACATTCATTGTGCAGCTTTAATATAGCTCTGCAGGGACAACTTTAAATAAGAGGGACTGTAGAAGGGTAAATCAAAGTTGTCCATTGCAAAGTATACCTTTTTCAAGCACATTGTAATATTGTTTCATCCACTGCTCCAGGACTGCCCTATTGGCTATACTTGACACAAAGTAAAATGTGGACCAGAACGCAGACTAGATTACAGTGCCATTCTATTTATAATGCAATGAGTTTTTAATTTCTTCTGTTTTTTCTTTGTTTTGCAAGCATAAATTTTATGTGACGTCACATTAAAATTTTTTTCTGGGGGGCATTATTGTGGCAGATGTTGTAACCCCTTTTTAAAGGGAAGTTAATGATACACTTTAATCCATTGTTTTTTTAACCATGATTTCATACCCTTTGCTATACTTAGATTTTGAGCTGAGCTGCCATTTCATGTTCGGCAACTGTCCTTCTCTGCAAACTTTCTTGAAAGTTCCTTACAGTACTTTCTCTACCGACTGGCTGTTAAGAAAACAGAGTCTTTGACAACTGAATCAACCCAGTGGTTTGATTAAGGGATTCTGCACAACGTAATTTTAGGAAAATTGTTAAAAATATCAAGGAACGACTATTATCTCCCTTCCCACTTTGCCTTCCTGTAAAGTAATCTGATGAACCCACATGCAGTTTCTGTTCTGCCACTGAGTTGTTGACCTAGTTATAGTACCTGGCTTTAGGACAGAATAAATTGGCTAAATGAATCTTGTCTAGGTGTTTACTATTCTATATTAACAGTTTTTATAGTGTTTGTTCAACTTTTTTAAGTATATGGTCTCTATAATTTTTGTATGCATTTTAACTCTGTGTATGTATGGGTGAACAATAGAGCTAAGAGAGTTTAAACCTCAAAAACGGTGTGTAAAAATACAACTATAGGGAACCTACTTAATAAAACCAGTAGAACCGGGTGGACAAACCCCCGGTCTAGGCACTTGAGGTAAATCGGACCACGCGGTCCTGTATATTCACAGTATAAAGTAGGAGGATCCACTCACCGTGTTGAATGGTGGGCCCGGTGCATCAACGCCCCAGGCCCTTTCGCTAAGGCTGTCGTTTAGAACAGGAAAAATGAGAAAGGCAGAGCTTCCCAGGAAACACAATCAGTCCGAATATGATATAAATGTGAATTTATTGGAGTCTTACATACAACGAACAGACGTGCCGAAGCCTGACGCGCTTCGTGCTAGAGCGCACTTCATCAGAGGCCTCTGGGTACTTACTGCTAGATGTGACATGCTAATGATTTTCCTGCTGACATACTGACCCTGACTGTGATTTGGACAGAATGAGTATGACTCTCCAATAATGCACACATGGAAAGGAAAGTCGGCAGGGTTTACATCACTGTTGGTCGCTGCAAAAGTACCCAATCCGGGCGACCGAGAAAGTCACCACGGCCGTTGGCACCCACACCGTACAATATTATTTTTTTTTTTTTTAATGTGGCTTCACACTTGTCAGTTACCCTTCCCCGACCGATATATTCAGCCCTTCATTAGATGCATTGCTAATCAGATAGGTAAGGGAAATTGCCTCAATTCTGGAAGAGTAAGCCATCTACTCCCTTCATGCAGTCAATCATGGGTGTGACTTCTGTAATTACAGCCAATGATTGTGCCTCTGCACAAGCTTGTAAAATGCTCATTGAACATCAGATATTTTAATCATAATTTTTCTTGTTACAAATGTAATAAACTGCTATAAAGAGCTGTTGGGGTTGCAAGCAGATAACTGACATGTCACCGGTTATTTGCTTTAAAGGGACTGTCCACCCCTCTTTTGAAAAATTAATATGTGGTAGATTAGCCCCCAAAACCTAGACATTGTTTAAGTCTCAAGCTGTAATTCGGCTCCCACACAGATATTATACTTACATCCTTCTCGCTCCACCGCCGCTTCCTGGGTTCGTCTCCCAGTCTCCACTGTAGCTGCTCTGTTCTTTTTCTGTTCCCGAGCAGCCGCAGTGGAGACTGCTCCGGGAATGGCAGTCAGTGATTGGCCGTGATGTCACAGTCACGGCCGACACTGACTGCCTTTCCCGGAAGTGCAGAGCCGCGGCGGTGGAGCGAGGAGGAGCATGTAAGTATAATATCTCTGTGTGGGAGCCGAATTACAGCTTGAGACTTAAACAATGTCTAGGTTTTGGGGGCTAATCTACCACATATTAATTTTTCAAAAGAGGGGTGGACAGTCCCTTTAAGGGTGGACATGACCTTTGAAGCTAGCCACAAGCCAGCAAAGCTTTATCACCTAAAAGTTATCCATAGGTAGATCAATGGCTGAAGGTCTGAGAGTAGTCAGAGGGGTGGGGGGGGGGGGGGGGGGGGGGGGGCTTTTTACACAACTCATGTTACTGCCACAGACTCATACAGACACAAAAATTTAACAATACAAGCCTATAACTTAAAGGATGAGTACACAGATTATTTTTAAAGCTGCAGCTTACAATTAAACTTAACTTGTTTTTACAGTATACTTATCCTTTAAGATCCAGAAAAGCTAGACTTCAAACAAGCCTAGAATCATAGGTATGAGAGAGCTCTTTTCAATATAGGACACTTGTATGGAGCCCATAGTTACTATTAAAAAATAAAAAGTGGACAATCAGTATAGTTCACTACATAGTGCCCTTTTGCAATATTGTATGCTTACGCCAAATTATGCACTGTATGAATCAAAAAAAAAAAAAAAACATACAGGGAGAATAAAAGTTCTTACCATTAAAAATGGTGCTAATTTTGCCCCAACCAATCAAATGTTAGCTTTTAAATGTTAATAAAATCGGATTGGTTGGGGTAAAATTAGCTAAATTTTAAACGATAAGATCTTTTATTCGGATTGTTGCAGAGATCTAGTACTTAATTATTTTGCAGACTTCTAAAACCGGAACCGTGCATTATACATTGCCAAGCGAGGTGGCATACCGATCAGACGATTTATAGCAATGTACTGTAAAGCATTTATGCAGCTGCAACATACAAATGAAACATTTCCTTTTAACATTAGTTCCCCCACTAAATATCAGTAGATATATTATTATATTAGCTTTCTCCCTTTTTCTAACCGTGAAGCACAGCATGTGACTGAGGGTAAGAGGCCTGGTCAGGAAAGGATTATGTGGACAGGGCAAGGTGCATCTTCTTTCTCATTGTGAAGTAGAAAATAACTGGGAGTGCATCCTGTTCACAGCTAAATAGCCATATCCTGGCTTTTATTAATCCTACATATGCCTATCTTATGATTGCAATTATGTCTATGAACATCTTAAGTGTTGGTGGTACAAACTCACAGACAGGAACAAGCTCTTGAGGCTAACCCCTAAAGGACAACTCCACCCTCACGACATCTTTTATAAAAAATGGACTCTTTAAAATATGTTGATAATTCATAGTTTGTCCTCTAAATTCATTACTGTATGCCTGCTATGCTTCTGGATGCCTCATGGAAACTGAGCAATTTAGTGACCTGTACTGAGACTGAGCATGCTCAGAAGAAACAGCAATGGGCTTAGCATTTAGTCATTGGCTGTGATGTCAACTGTCAAAGCTGTAACGGACAGTTGCTAACTAAAAGAACCAGGAAGCAGAAACGGGCAACAGGAAATTGTGCAGGATTTCAGGTTAGTCTTATATATTTCAGATTTCAAACTATTACCGTTGAGGGTTTGGGGGGGGGGGGGTAATTTAACCGTATGTAAGTTTTCATTTTGCGGATGGATTTGCCCTTTAACCTGTTGTCTCCATGCAAAAAGAAGATTGTTAGTTGGACAATTACATTATGTGAGCGATTCCTACATTCCAATCATATGGCTAATTATAGCAGGTTGGAAATGGAAATCAGCCCTCTGTTTACATTTGGCAGTACTTTGCACTAAGAGGAATCACAGAGTCCCAAGTAGGGTTGACGCCTCATCCCCCTTTATAAAATCAACATTAGGCGCAGGGTGCCTTAGATTCAGTGGTCATGTAGCAGCATGTAATGATCTGGTATTTAACCTTTCTGCATTAAGATATCGTACATATTCGAGGTTGGTCACCCTAGTCGCTAGGCGTATTGATCACTAAAGAAACACGAAATGATCCCAGCCCACGAACAGACGGAGAGGGTGGGGCCACCTGACTGGTAGAATCCGACACAGCCCGGAGCTCCGCCTCTCTGTTTACATCAGTTCTGAATTTTATCTGCGCAACATGAGCTGGAATGCGGACATCAAAAAAAAAAAAAAAAAAAAAGTGAACGCAAGCAGTCTGTCAGTCCACATCCCAGCACAAGTTAGCTACCGCACTTTATCCACCTGTTGGAGAACTACAACTCCCAGCACTCCTTACTGCTTTCCACACTTGCTAATCATGTTCCGTATAGTTCGGTTCTAAAAAACAACACAGTGGGATCCGTCACCCACTAAATACGTCAAAGATCCCACTCAGTGCAAAGCCTCCCACGTTACATTGCTAACGCTGCTAAGGGGGTTCCTAGAGGTGTAGAGGCCAGAATAGCAGGTTATATAGGAATACAGGTGTAGGAAGAGGCGATTGCCGTTTAACTAGACTCGCGACATTATGGCTTTGTATTGCGATAAACCAAGCAGTAAATGGGAGAATTACCTGTCGGGATTGGAGCTGTGCCGTGTGGGCGCCTTTATCTCCCCACATTCAGTGTAGTCTGTCGGGGAGGCTGCGGGTCCCAGTGCCCGTGCCTGTTATCCTGCCAGGGTAGGGGAAGAGTGGTGCTGATTCCCAGTGAGCTGCTGCAGGTGGGTGTTTCTTCCTTGTCCATGTGTTGGAAGTGTCACTGCTCCTCCCTCCTCCTATTCCCCTGGCTGACACTTCTCCTTCCCTCCCTTGTGTGTCTCCACTCCCACCCAGAGCCCAATGCCCAGCAAGATCTATGGCAGCCAATGTACACATTATGCTATAGTCCTTTCACATGTCTCCCACCCAGAGCCCAGCTAGATCTATGGCAGCCAATGTAATGTACACACTATGCTATAGTCCTCTCACGTGTATCTGCCGCTCCTTCTCCCTCCTCTCGCCAATCAGTCCTGTAGAAGTTCGCAGTGTTCTATCCCTGGAGCCAGTAACCAACGGGGTGCCGAATCCACAACGCACCTTTAGCTTCAATTGGAAGTATGGCGCATTTGTCTGACCATGGAACTTTTAGCTGTGGGTTGTGAGTTGAGTTCCTAACACAGATCTGGTATTTCTACCTGCGCCTCTCATTTGGGACTTGGATTGCACCAGCGCTATGTAAACTTTGGTAAAGCCCAGCAGCTAGTTATCTGACTACAACGATGGCAGGTGCTCAATGTATCCGGAGGGTTTCTATTACAATCCCGACACCCCCTCTGCTCTGTGCAGTGATTCAACCTGCGTGTTGTTTTGATTCCCTGCACTCGATCTCCTGCCTCCTACCCTGATGGTGCCAGGTTACATTCTGTCCATCACGAGACACCGCAGGCCTCTTTCTATGGAAACTTAAAGGGAGGGGGGTGTCCACGTGACTGCAGAAACATCGCTTCGTCAACATCAGCAGCACAACCCCCCAGTAAACTTAACCCTGCAGCATCATTTGGAACAACTATGACCGTCGGTGTGGGTGTTATTATATGGTGGTCTGATTAACTGCGACGGTGATAGGAAGGGTTAGTATTAAATAAGACCACAAGGTTTGCTGGGAGGTTGGGTTGGTTAGATGTTGCTAGTTTCCCTGTATATTAATAGTTAGGAGAGGGGTTATAGGGTTAAATAGCTGGCAGGAGATTGGGAAGCTGATGAAAGTGTTCAGCAAAATAAAGGGAAGCATGACTAAGCGTTTACTGTGTGGCCTAAAATGAGAAGAGAGGGGCAGGATTTCATGGCCTGTTTGTCTTAGAGAGACCAGTGGGGATGGACCAGACATTAAAAGCTGGAAATATATTAATCAGGGATGTAGATATTAAATGTATCAGGATGTAAAGGTACCAACTAAGAAAGCTTTTACTTGAGATGGACGCTTAGGTTTTGCTGCATATTAACCTGTTTTCCACCATTATTTTTATATAACCTACCCCTGTAGTGGATTTCTATGGGAGGAACTGTAAGATTGTAGCCTTTTAATCTTACAGTTCCAGGAGGAGAAGGAAACCAAAGGGATAGGTTATAATAAATAATGCACCCCGAACTGTAAATTAAAGGGATATTAGAAATCACCTTGGAGTTCCGTGCCCTGTATAAAAGGTACTCGGCCTGCGGCCTCATGCTTTTATATGGTCACAGAACTCCTCGGTGACTTCTAATATCCTTATAATTTACAGTTGGGGGTGCATTATCCACTATTTATTTACCTGTAAGTAATGCCCAGTGGAGACAGGTTATTATTCTATTAGAATTCATTACAGTAATGTTGACTTTGGCACTCCAGATGTTAGGAATACTACAACCCCCACAGCATGCTTGGGAGTTGTAGTTTCCAAACATTTGAAGTGCCAAAGTTCAACATCATTGGAATATAATAAACTTTCCCCTCTGTTCTAAATCAGCAGATATAATTAGGTATGCATTCTCCTACAGCAGGGCAACATACATCAGACTGCCTATTATTAACTTATCTTCAAAGAGCCAAATTGCTCTTTTTATTTCTTGTTACTAGATGTGGTAATGGCATGTTCATTAAATACCGTATATACTCGAGTATAAACCGAGTTTTTCAGGCTGTAAAATCAGCCTGAAAACTTGAACTCGGTTTATACTCGAGTCACTACTTACTTTACCACTCCGGCAGCCGCACGATCATTCCCTGTACTGGCGTGCCGGCCGACGTCACTGCCCAGCACCAATTAGTGACGTCAGCCGGCGCGCCAGTACAGGGAATGAGTACGGCTGCCGGAATGCTTACCTGATCGCGGCTGCCGGAATGCTTACCTGATCTTCAATGCTAGCACACAGGCACAAGTCCCAACAGGAAGCCCCAAGTTACTGGATGGAGGAGAGCCCACAGGTACAAACTGAACTGGGTGGGAGGGTGAGGGTGCAGATGATTGGAAACTACAACTCCCAGCTAATAAAGCATGCTGGGAGTTGTAGTTTCCAAACATCTTGAATGCCAAGGAAGAAGAATGTAGTTGTCTTTTAAATGAACAGAAGAATTCTCATACAGTAATGTCTATTACTGTATGGGAATTCTGCTGTCCATTTAAAGGGCAACTAAAGCCTCAAAACAGAATCAGAAGGCAGTAGTGGTTAGTACATTTTCTACCTTCGGTTTATACTCGAGTCAACCACTTTTATTAGTTTTTTTAGGTGAAATTGTGTACCTCGGTTTATACTCGGGTCGGTTTATACTCGAGTATATACGGGGTAGGTTTAAAAGTGGGCTGGATAAGTTTCTAAAACTAAAACATATTGAGAATTACTGGTATTAATACATATATTGTAGTTCTGGTTGATCCAGGGATACTTTCCGATTGCTATTTGGAGTGAGGAATGAATCCCCCCCCCCTCTTTTAACCAAGTTATTTTTTCATCCTCTGGATCGAGTGTTAGGTAAGGTTAAAGGGCATGTCCACCCCCAAAACTATAATTTAACCCACTACTGGCCCCACTCTTTAGTTTAAAAAAATCCATACCTACCTCCTTATGGCTCTCCTGTAGTGCTTTTCCAAAGTCCAGGAAACTGAAGAGTAGGAGGTATCTTCCTGTATTAAAGGTTTCTGCCTCCTCCTTGTCCTCTGAGAAGACAGTGGCAAGCACAGGGGAGCCCGTTTCCTCCCTCCCCCCTGCCCGATCCCTCCTGGGCTGCCCTTCGCCTAGCATAAAATTATATATAATGTAGGGCTTGCCTTCCCACCCCCATCCTCTATATTAGCTTTGTTAAAAAAAAAAAATCTAAACTGTACAGCCCATCACTCCTGCCTCCTGCCACGTTCTCTATTGCCTACAGCTGCATGAAATTCAGTACAAATGTGCAGGAGAAGTGTTTTTTTGTTGTTTTTTTTTTTACCTAAAGGTCCACACACATGCGTGATCGCAGGTTCTTTTCAAGTAATCAGCAATTTTTTGTGTGCTTACGCCTTAAAAGACATGTGTCGCAGGTGCAATCAGCACTGATCACTATCTTTATTGCATTCAGCTGTGTCGCAGACATAATCAACATTGACATAATAAACATTGCATGTATGTTTCATTCATACGCGTGATCAGCCATTTAAAAACAGCTGATTGAGGAGGGGCCTGGCCTCCAATCACATGGGGGGACCCGGGGCCCTGCAGTTACGCCCCTGCTTGTTTGAAAGGTATGAGAGTGCACTTTTCAGTAAATGGCACTTGTATGGAGACCACAGTTACCCTTCTACTACATGTTTATTACTATTTTTGTCTTTAATGCTTTTGACTAATAAATGTAGTACTGGGGTTTTTTAAAGGTAAAAAAACACATTCATTTTTGTTTCACGTAAAAGAATTAGACATCTGTTATAAAGTACAGTACATGTCCTTTATTCTAGGCAAGATGATGAGATGACTGAGTCACACTGCAGGCTCAAAAGCATTATGCTTTCATTCTGGTAAATACCCTCAGTAGTGAGTCAAGCTCGAGTCATAAATAATATCAGGAATTACAATTTAAAAATCCATGCACATAATTTTGTTTCCAGTAACAATCTCAACAATTAACAGTAGTGTGTAAAAACACAAAGTTTTTAACCATATTATTATATTAGTTTGTTTGAATGTGAGACTAAACCTGCAGTAAAAATTAGTTTGCTGGGACCAGCATGCTTTTATTTAGGCTGGGAATATTTGTGTTAATATTTAAAGGAATAGTTCACTCCTAAATTGAACTATTCCTTTAAAGGGTATGTCCATCAAAAAAGTAAGTTGGTTTCTATCTGATTTACTGAAGAACAGGAGGTAAATGCACTGGCGTTCAGGAATTCGGCTGCGGGTAAGTGTCTCCTCCTCTCCTGTAAGATTTACTGAAGAACGGCAGGTAAGAGATTACCTCCTGCATTTACCTCCTGTATTGATATATTGATAGAAGCCCGGGAGGTTAAGGAGCTATTCCTTATCTCGCCTCCTTCAATCAATAACTCAGAAGCCTGGGCCGAAGGTAAATGTATTTACATTTTGCGAGATCCACTGCAGCAGAACTCCAAATCCCCGACCGCATCCTGGTTTTTATTCTCTATAGCTCACATTATTGTGCATGCACGCTAAACAGAATTAGAACCAGGAAGCGGTTGGAGATTTGAAGTTCTGCAGCAGTGGATCACGTAAAATGTAAATATACTTACAGCACCTTCACCCTGGCTCCTGAGTTATTGATTAAAGAATGGGAGGAAAAGAATAGCTCCTTAACCTCTCGGGCTTCAATCAATACGTTAAAGGAATAGTTCAATTTGGGAGTGAACTATTCCTTTAATACCGGATTAGCACCTTGTTTTGGGATTTATCCAAATATCTGGATGGCCACATGAAATACACCTCTTATGTTTATTGGCTAGTGGTAAATAGTAGCGGTAAACTAGTGAAAACCCCAGTATTAAATACCTGGAGCCTGTTGCGCAGGTATCTTTTGCGATAACTGTACAGCCGGCACAATGAAGGGGTTAAATTTGCGCTAGACTATTCAAAATCATGGCTGCCATTTGCTGTTAGTGAATGTTTACAATTATATTTTTTAAACATATGCATGGTTACAGGAAATACATTTCTTTTTTTAATGCTCACAAACACAAAACACATACCCCCAACCTCACACAGATACAGGCACACACACCTACTGATAAACCCTCACACCCAAGTGTGTGTTTCCATTGCAAAAAAACCTAAACCATAAAAAAAACAATTTATAGTCATAAACACTAAAACATCCCCCTAACACCACACAGACACAGGTACACACATCTACTAACAAACCCCAATACCCACACTTCTGTTTCTATGGCAACTACACTCACATTTCAATCTCTTTGGCAACCATGCATAAATCATCAAAAAAGTTAGTTTTACAGTCATAAACACAAAAACATACCGCCTAAAATCACACAGACACAGGTACACACACCTACTGATGCACCCAAACAACCACCCTATGCTTTAGTTTTCATAGCAACCATACCTAAATTATCAAAAAAGTTATAGTTTTACATTCATAAACACAAAAACATATACCCTAACACCACACAGACACAGGTACACACACCTACTGATGCACCCAAACAACCACCCTATGCTTTAGTTTTCATAGCAACCATACCTAAATTATCCAAAAAGTTAGTTTTACATTCATAAACACAAAAACATATACCCTAACACCACACAGACACAGGACACATACCTTCTGATACACCCCAACACCCTTCCATTTCCATAACATATATACACCCCTTAGGCACAAATTTGTTCTCCCTGTGCTTCCTTCTGTTTCCTCTGGGAACTCTGGTTTCCCCCACTATCATTAAGACATACTGATAGGTTGTATGTGTACACACATCTACTAAACAAACCACAATACCCACTCTTCTGTTTCCATGGCAATTATACACCCCAACACTCACATTTCACGCTCCATGGCAACCATTCCTAAATCATCGAAAGTTAGTTTTACAGTCATAAACATAAAAACATAACTTGTAAAATAACACAGGCACAGGTACACACACCTACTAATGCACCCCATCCTTTAGTTTTCATAGCAACCATGCCTTAATTATCAAAAGGTTTTTGAGTTTACATTCATAAACTCAAAAACGTATACCCTAACACCACACAAACACAGGTACACACACCTTCTGATACACCCCAACACCCTTCCATGACAACTATACCTCCCTTGGACATAAATCTGTTCTCCCTCTGCTTGCTTGGTTTCCTCTGTGTACTCTTGTTTCCCCTACAATCATTAAGACATACTGATAGGCTGTATGTGTAAATAAAGTGATTAGATTATAAGCTCTTTAGTGCTAAGTGATTAAAAAAATTAAATAATCATAAAGCGATGCTGAATATATAGCGCTATATAAATACAGTACATACAAAAATACATATATACTTCTGTTAAAGGGCACACATCAAATACTGATTTGACTTCCACCACTCTAGATCACAAGCTGGGTGTCATCAGAACCCTGCAACACAGAGCTGAAAACATCCCCACTAGCACAGAGGCGAAGGCTAAAAAAATGAAACCTCTCAGAGGAGCCCTTAAAACTTGTGGATATCCAGACTGGGCCTTTGTCAAAAGAAGTAGAAGGAAAGAAAAGAACACTTATACCAACAGTGAAGGGGAAAAGCAAGACAGGAGAAAGAACATGGTTATCCCATATGTAGCAGGTGTCTCTGAGAAATTAAGAAGAATTTTCAAAAAACACCCCTGTCTGCTTTAAACCGAACAACACACTGAGGCAGCAATTGGTACATCCAAAAGACCCAATACCGAAACACAAGAAAAGCGACATCATATACGCAGTGCAGTGAAGAATGCTCTGATTTGTATGTGTGGGAGACCAAACAGCAACTGCATCAACGTATGGCCCAGCACAGAAGAGCCAATTCCTCGGGTCAGGACACATCCGTGTACCTGCATTTTAAGGATAAAGGACATACCTTTGAAGATTGTAATGTTAACATATTGGCAAAGGAACGTGACTGGTTCAAGAGAGGTGCAAGGAGGCCATTTATGTGAAAATAAAGAAACCTAGCCTAAATAGAGGTGGTAGGGTTCGACACCAACTGTCTGCTGTGTACAATGCTTTTTTGACACCTTACCCTGTGTGTTCCTATAACACCTCTTAACCACTATGCAATCATGCCCATTTTCCAGGGTACATAATTGCCACAGATTCTTGTACAAGTCACTCTGAATTGAGAAAGCCAGTCCGATGACTAGCGAAACGTCTTTAAGAACTAAACTTCAAGTCCAGTTGATCTAATTGAATACAACAGATATTTTGCTAGGTATCTTCTCCGTACAAATCTTAGCTTAAAATCTTTTGCTGTGATTTCGAAATCTACCATATCTGTACAACTTTATATTATTAACCACATTACTATTTATTGCATACTGCATTTTATGATTTAGGGTTACCCCGGCCCCCATTATTCTGAGGGGTTTTGCGGATTTGCAGCTTTGAAATGCCAATAACCTTCTATACTGGTTACTCTGGGGATGCCCAAATGATTTTGTAGACTTTAGTCTGGTGTATATATTTATTGTTCACTATATATGTATTATTTGTATATGTATTAAAGGAGAACTAAAGTCTCCAGACAGCATTGTCCCAATAGACAAAGCACATACACAAACATACAAGCTGTGTCTCACCTCTCCCTTTGCTGTGGACATTGGGTGATTTATGAAATTAACCTGTGGGTATTAGGGGTCAACTATGCTTGTGAAGGTTCTCATTCATCCAGGTCATGGTATATCTGTTGTATTCAATTATTATTCAAGTCCAGTTGATCTAATTGAATACAACAGATATAGGGGTCAACTACCACAATACACCTTAGCTGGGTAAACCACCAGCTAAGTGTCTGCATACAGGCACATGCTCTGTAGTGCTCAACAGATCAAAACAAGGAAGTTGCAGCCTTGATTCCTAGAAGCTGACAGCCTATCACATTACAGCACAGAGATTCTCTCCCTCTCTGACACAGAACAGGGATTTCAATGTTTTCGAACACATTCAATGCTTTACTTTTCATACAAAAAGAAAAGTAATCTTTGCAGTGTATATCATAGATAACATGGATGTAAAAACAGAATAATAACATTTCAGCTAAAAAATAAAAACAATAAAAGTTAGTCTGGAAAATAGAACCTGCAACTTGTACATTTACTTCTAGGCTAACAGAGATACTATATAGGACAGTGATACATGTAGAACCTTTTACTATGAACATAATGGAAACAAAAAATAAAGTAAAGCCTGGGGATTCGAACTTGTGACCTTCTCAACTGTGTATTTTTAAACCTGGAGCGTTACCCGGTGCACCATCACTGAATAAGCTGAATGTCCAGGTACATTTGGAATCTTTATTTTTTGCTAAAAGAATGATAAAAAAAAATGGAATATGGAAGTCCCTGATAAGACTTTGAAAGCTGCTTGTTACCCTGCAGTTTATTTTCTAGCGACTCACACTGACTGGTAAATAAATTACATGGTAACAAGCAGCTTTCAAAGTCTTTTCAGGGACTTCCATATTGGTGCATAGAAAACACTCTGTGCATAGAGACAGTGAATATTGGGGTCAAGGGGTGTGGTTATTTGATGACTTTATGGGTTGTACCAGCAACAACATGGAAGCCTTCTTATTTACCAAATCTATTTCTCACGTACTAAATGCAAATTACTAAAGACGAATCATACAATGTATAGGTGTTCTGGGGGGGAAAACGTTCACATTAGGTTTTAAAAAAAGTGTTGAAAACTGTCTGTATGTTGAATTGAAGGGGGATGACCAGATGGTATAATTTCTATGTATTTTATTGGACATAGTACTGACTAGTAATTACTTCAGATTTACAAAAAACTTTCTACAAACAGGTGCAGGGCACCAGCATATGCCAATATCTTATACGTATATGTATACACTTTCTTGAAGAGAAAGCCATACTGCAAAATTACATGTTTATTTGTCATTACTATAGATTTATAGATTACATTTTCTTTGTGTGGATGGGCCCAGAGTTGGAATTGCTAAAATTCAAAGAATATGTAAAAAAGATACATGACACTAACATTTATGCTGGAATATAGTAAAAGTAGTGGAAGTAATACTTGAGGAGGATAAGATACATAGTCATTTATATAGGAAACCCACAGATAAATCCACCTACTGTATCTGCATCCGCAGAGCTTCCACCCACCAGGCTGCATTAAGAGCCTCCCTAAAAGCCAGTTTTTACTATGCAGGAGAATAAACTCTAGACAGTGAATTTGTCAAACACAGTGAGAAAATGTTGAGAATGTTCCAGAGCAGAGGATATAGAAAATCAAGGCTAGAAAAGTTATAGAACAGATAGCAGAGACCCAGAGGGAAGACTTATTGAAGCAAAGAGAAAGGGAAGATAGGGAGACGGGCTAACTTTTGTAAGTAAATATGAAGGGCATTCTGTATGTCACAAACTTACCTGTTGCTCCGATCCAGCGCCGCTCTGGTCACAGCCAGGCACTTCCGGGTAGGCAGCGCCGCAGTTGGATGACGTAATGACGCAGACGCATCTCCCAATGCGAACTTTGAAAAGCCGGTGGCGTCCTTCTCTCAGTGCCTGATTGTAGCTCCAATACGCCTGGCTACCAGTTACTTACCTTGCCTGTACCCAGCTACCAGTTTCTTACCTTGCCGGAATCCAGCCTACAGTTCCCAGCAGCACCTTGTCTCCAGAAACCAGCCTACAGTTCCCAGCAGCACCTTGTCTCCAGAATCCAGCCTACAGTTCCCAGCAGCACCTTGTCTCCAGAATCCAGCCTACAGTTCCCAGCAGCACCTTGTCTCCAGAATCCAGCCTATAGTTCCCAGCAGCACCTGTTTTCAGAATCCAGCCTACAGTTCCCACAGCACCTGTTCTCCAGAATCCAGCCTACAGTTCCCAGCACACCTTGTCTCCAGAATCCAGCCTACAGTTCAGCAGCACCTTGTCTCCAGAATCCAGCCTACAGTTCCAGCAGCACCTTGTCTCCAGAATCCAGCCTACAGTTCCAAGCAGCACCTTGTCTTCAAAACCCAGTCTAAAGTTCCAACTACCTCTGTGTTCCAGTATTCTCCGGACCATCAGCCTCCTCCTAAAAGCGTACTCGTAAGTACCCCGGTCATCAAGGCCATTCCTTACAGTACAATCAGGCCATGAAAACGCCTGAGGGGGCTATGGCAGAGTTGAGAAAATACTCCAAACTTAGTCCATGGATGTTTTTGACCACCACCAGGGACAGTTGGCCCAATACACTCCCTCGCTGCCCGACTTCCCCCAGCTTCTGCTTTTGCTCCTGGTTCTACACCTCCTCCTTCACCATCCGGATCTGGCGACCCCTCTCTTCATAAAGAACCCAGCATACCTCTGCCTTCCCGGTTTGACGGTACTGCTCAAGCTTGCCGTGGTTTCATTAATCAGTGCCAGATCCAATTAGAACTTCAACTATATTATTTTGCTTCTGATCGAGCAAAGGTTGGTTACATCATTGCATATGCTATTGAATTTCGTACCCTTGCTGTGGAGACTTCCTGGAATAATGAGGCACTTACAGCAGCCTTTTGGCAGGGACTCTCTGACCGCCTTAAGGATGAATTATGGTCTAGAGAATTACCCGTCCCGTTGGAAGACTTAATTACTCTCTGCATCCAGATTGATACTCGCTTTTGTGAACGGCAGGCAGCTCGTTCTAACTTCTCTAAGACTTTTCCTCGGCCTGCCCAAACCTCTCTACAACCGGTTTCTTCCTGAAACTCTTCCTGAATGTTACCATGAATTTATTGATGTCTTTTGTAAGAAACAGGCTGAGAATCTTTCTCATTATTGCCCCGTTGATCTTCTTCCCGGTACCATGCCACCTCGGATTCTCACATATACTCTGTCTCCCTCAGAAACCAAAGCCATTAAAGACTATATTAAGGAATATTTAGCCCGGGGATTCATTAGACCTTCCAGTTCTCCAGCTGGGGCCAGCTTCTTTTTTGCGGAAAAGAAGGATGGAGGGTTACGTCCTTGTATTGACTATAGGGATTTATATAAGATCACTATTAAGAACCGTTACCCTCTACCACTCATCTCTGAATTATTCGACCAGATCAAAGGAGCTAAAATATTCACTAAACTAGATCTTCGAGGAGCACATAATCTAATCCGCATTCGCAAAGGGCACGAGTGGAATCGGCCTTTAATACTCGTGATGGCCATTACGAATATCTTGTGATGCCCTTTGGTCTTTGTAATGCTCCAGCGGTTTTCCAAGAGTTTGTAAACAACATCTTTCGAGAACTTCTAGGTATCTCAGTGGTCTTATATCTCGATGACATTTTAGTCTATTCTCAAGATCTACCTCCATGTGCAGCAGGTCTTAACACGTTTAAGGAAAAATAACTTCTATGCCAAACTAGAAAAATGTCTCTTTGATCTACCTCAAGTATCTTTTCTTGGTTACATTGTATCTGCCCAAGGTTTTTTAATGGACCCTGTCAAAGTTTCAGCCATCCTAGACTGGCCTCTTCCTAATGGAACCAAAGCCATTCAAAGGTTTATCGGCTTTGCAAACTATTATAGACCATTTATTAAAGGGTTCTCTTCCATTATTTCTCCTATTTTGGCCCTCATTAGAAAGGGTGATAGACCCAACTCCTGGTCTCCCGCTGCCCTCCAAGCATTTAACCAGTTAAAGGAAGCCTTTGCCCCAGTTTTAGTTCATCCGGATCCCAGCCTCCCTTTCTATATTGACGTAGATGCCTCTGACTTGGGTGCTGGTGCTGTCCTGTCACAAAGACAAGGCATCAAAGAGAAACTCCATCCATGTGCCTATTTTTCTAAGAAGTCCCTGCCTAATGAACCGAATTATGATATCGGTAATCGTGAACTGCTGGCCATCAAGTTGGCTCTCGAGGAATGGCGTCATTTGCTAGAAGGCACTTCTATCCAAAACCTTAAGAGGTTAAATCCTCGCCAAGCACGTTGGTCCCTGTTCTTTTCCCAATTCAATTTTATCATCACCTACCAACCAGGTTCCAAAAACACTATTGCCGATGCCCTCTCCAGGTCCTTCATTTATTCTGATTCTTCTGACCAGGATAAGGGTCCTGTAATCCCAGCAACCAATATTCTGGCCTCTCTTACTTCACAACTCTGTTCCCAAATCCAAGCAGCTCAGGAGTCTGCTCCTCCGGATACCCAGTCTGGCAGAATGTTTGTACCTGTTTATCTTCGGAACACCATTCTTCGGCAGACTCATTCCTCTAGGCAGGCCGGACACCCTGGCATGAGCAAAACATTTGATCTTCTAGCTCGCTCTCTCTGGTGGTTAACCATGAGGAGGGATGTTAAGGACTTTATTCTAGCCTGTTCTCGCTGTACCCAGTCTAAATCTCCTAGAACCCTTCCCTGTGGACTTCTTCAACCTCTTCCCATTCAAACTCAACCTTGGACCCACTTGTCTATGGATTTCGTTGTTGAGCTTCCTCTTTCCAAACGGAATACTGTAATTTGGGTAACAATAGACCGCTTCAGTAAAATGTATCATTTTGTCCCTCTTCCTAAACTACCATCTTATGTGGAAATAGCTCAATTATTTATCTCTCAATAAAGAATTACAATTTTCTTCTGCTTATCACCACAATCAGTCTCTAGAACAGTACCTCAGGTGTTATATTTCCTATACCCAAGATGATTGGTCTTACCTCCTGCCCTGGACTGAATTTGCCCATAACAATGCCACTCGTGCCTTATCTGGAAAATCTCCTTTTTTGTGTGTCTTTGGCACTAACCCAAGATGTTTTCCTCAAGATTTCCTTTGCACTCAGATCCCTGCTGCTGATGACTCTGTTGCCCAAATGTCGGCTATCTGGCATTCTACTGAAATTTGCCTTCAGAAATCTGCCCTTGCACAAAAAAACGCTGCTTACAGGAGACGAAGGGAACCTCCATCTTACTCAGTGGGAGATAAAGTGTGGCTTTATTCTGCCCATATTAATCTACGTGTTCCCTCTGCTAAATTCTGGAACTAATTGGTTCAGCGGCTGTCTCCAACTCCCTACCAACATGCGGATCCCTAATGTGTTCCACATTTCCCTCACTAAACCCGTAATCTCTAATCAATATTCTACCCCTCTTCAGCCTCCAACCCCAATTTCTATTGATGGGCAACAAGAATTTGAGGTTGAAAAAGTTCTGGAGTCTAGGTTCTTTAGGAGATCTCTCCAGTATCTGGTCCATTGGAAAGGTTTCGGCCCTGAGGAAAGATTATAGATTAAACACTCAGATCTGCATGCTCCCCGCTTGATCAAGCATTTCCACAGGAGTTTTCTGGATAAGCCTGGTCCGTTGGGTCCGGGGGCCCCCGTAGAGGAGGGGGTACTGTCATGAACTTACCTGTTGCTCCGATCCAGCGCCGCTCTGGTCACAGCCGGGTGCTTCCGGGTAGGCCGCGTCCTGTCAGCATGATGACGTCACAATGCCAACGCATTCTCTCACTGCCTGATTGTAGCTCCGCTACCCCTGGCTACCAGTTACTTACCTTGCCTGTACCCACCTTCCAGTTACTTACCTTGCCTGTACCCCGCTACCAGTTTCTTACCTTGCCTGTACCCAGCTACCAGTTACTTTCCTTGCCGGAATCCAGCCTACAGTTCCCAGCAGCACCTTGTCTCCAGAATCCAGCCTACAGTTCCCAGCAGCATCTTGTCTCCAGAATCCAGCCTACAGTTACCAACAGCAACTTGTCTTCAAAATTCAGTCTTCAGTTCCAACTACCTCTGTGTTCCTGTATTCTCCGGACCATCAGCCTCCTCCTAAAAGCGTACTCGTAAGTACCCCGGTCGTCAAGGCCATTCCTAACACCGTAGAGGTGAAGAAAATCATAAATAAATACTGGACAGTGTTAGAGGCTGTTAAATATTTGTCAGAGGTGTGAAAAAATAAGCCAAAGTTTGCCTAAAGATAGGGAAATAATCGGAAAGATTCAGAATTGCTCTGGAATTATTAAAGGGGATGAGATTATGCACCCTAGCAAAGGGTGCATTCTTCACATGTTAGACTGAGAGATGCTTTTATGCTTTAAATGCACCTGTGGTCTACTATATGTAGGCCAAACAAAAATAATGGTGGGGCAAAAGTTAAATGAGCACAGGGTAACATAAGAAATCCAGTGTGGCCAGACATTTTAAAGAAAAGAGGCATAATGTAAGTCAATTGAGATGGCAAATATTGGAACAGGTCAAGGGAGGGTTAGATATGGAGAAAAAATTATTGAAACGAGGCTTATTGGATTTGGATATAACAGACTGTGAGAGGTTAAACTGAAATCCTGATTTCTGTGACTAAAGAATGTTTTTATTACCCCATACTGAGAGAAGGTTTTTAGGAGAGACACTTTATGTAATGCACTTTATTAAATAGCACATATGCACTTTAAAGGGCATGTCCACCCCCAAAACTATATTTTAACCCACTACTGGCCCCACTGTGTAGTGTTGTAAAATCCTTACCTTACTTCTCTGCTCCAAATGACTGCACTGCAATGTCCCTACAAAATCCTTACTCTCCCAGAGAGTGAGGTTGGGTTCATATTTTCCACAAGTCTTAGGGGCATATTTATAAAGCAACGATAATAGCGCCTAAAAATCATACCGCCGCACATCGCGGCCGCGAAAATAGCGCTATCGCCATATTTATAACCGAGCGCTATTCCCGTGATATGTATCGCGGCCGCGATGTGCTGCGGTAATTTTAAGCCCCTTCGCGGATACTGTATAGTATCGCCGCAAGGGACTTAAAATCCCTTCCCGACGCCGCTCCTAAGGGGGCGGGGCATACGTATCCCCGCCCACACACCCCGCGGCGGCGACCACCCGCCGCCGCTTCCCAGCAGCCCCTCCCAACCCGTTCCCCCGCTCGCGGCAATCTCAGAACGGGAGGCTAGGAGGGGCTGCTGGGAAGGGGCCAGCAGGTGGTCGCGACCAGCCGCCGCGCACCCCCTCCCAGCAACCCCCCCGCCCCAGCCGCTCCCGGGGAGGGGAAGGGAGGGGAGCCGCTGGGAGGGGTGAGGCTCCTCCAGCGGCCCTAAAAGGGCCTTTTGGGGCTTAGGGGGTCCCGCAGCTCGAACCGGACCCCCCCTCCCCGGCCCTTATAAGGGCCCTTGCGGCACTGACAAGTGCCTTTGCGGGGGTCCCGCAGCTCAAAACCGGGACCCCCAGTGGCGGCTCTTAAAAGAGCCCTTGGGCGGCGTCTTCTTCTTCCAGTCCCGGCGACACCAGCTCCGCCGAGGCCGCCGACCCCCGAGAGGTACCCCTGCGGCCGCCAGGGTACCCCCGCGGCGCCGCACCTCAACGAGGCCGATGTTGCCGGCTCTTGATCCGACGCGACGTCTTGGGCTGGCGACACCAACCCCACTCAGTCGCCGATGCCAAGTGCCTTTGGCGGGGGTCCCGCAGCTCAAACGCGGACCCCCAGTGCGGCTCTTAAAAGAGCCCTTGGGCGCGTCTTCTTTCTTCCAGTCCCGCGGCGACACCAGCTCCGCCGAGGCCGCCGACCCCAGAGGTACCCCTGCGGCCGCCAGGGGTACCCCGCGGGCGCCGGCGACCTCAACGAGCCGATGTTGCCCGTCTTGATCCGACGGACGTCTTGGGCTGGCACACCAACCCCACTCAGGTCGCCGATGCCAGCGACTCACTGCGGGCCGCCAGTGAGCCCGCTGGCACCGCCGGCCTCAGCGGAGCCGATGTTGCCAGCCGCTTCTTTCTTCAGCCATCTACTGCGATGGCATCTGAGTTCCGCGCGGAAACTCCTCTTTATTAGTTTGCAGAAATCCATAATCCGTTTCTGATTGGTCAATTTTTAATACTTGCTTTACATTAACCAATCAGATTTCTGGAAAGTTAGTATCGGCTGACTTTGCCACCTTCAAGTGGCGAAGTAAAACAGCCGATACTAGCCGAGCGAAACCAGTACCGCCGCTTTATAAATAGAAGCGTGGTAACAGGTATTATCGCCGCGAAAGGTTAACGCTTCGTTAACTTTTCGCGGCCGTTTTCGGACTTTTTATAAATCGCGGTAAACGCGATTTATGCGTTAATGTCCGCGAAAACGGCCGCGAAAAGTTAACGAACCTTTATAAATATGCCCCTTAGTCTTAATATAGGGACACACACAGGGATGTGTGCTTAGTCCGCTTCTCTATTCATTGTATACGTATGATTGCGTCCCATCTATCTAGTAATATGAAAATGAAACTAAAACAAATTGTTTTAAAAATAGTTTTTATCCTAAGGCGATTTTGGCCTTAAATACATAGGTTTTATAAAAGGGCATAGGTTTTTTAAATTATGTAAATGTACTCCTATCTGGGGTTAATTGTTTTTAGTTATATTGGTTTTGTATAATGAATAGTTTGCACTTTTAAGAAATGTCATTGTTCTTTTTTCTTTTAAAGTAACAATGACAATAAATTTATTATTATTAAATAGTAAGAAGCAGGAGCCTGGCCATGTCCCAAATGGTCTCTGCCTCCGGGAGAATTATGACATGCGCAGAAAAACCCTCCCCCTCCCGTTTTCCTCTCCCTCTGTACTGCCGGAAGTTTCATGCAAGCAGAGGGCCGTGACAGAACGCCAGGGGGAAACAGGCAAAGTAAGTAGTGACAGGCTAAGTTTTTTTTTTTACAAAGTACTATCGCGGTTGGGGGTGGGAGAAGGAGCCCTACACTATAGAATTTTTTTAAAAGGGGTGGACATGCCCTTTAAGGTAATTTATTGTAGCATTTGTTTCATTACAGATGGGAGTTTTTTAAGGTGTTTTATTAGTGGTTTTATTTATTTTTATTCTGATGTGTGTTTTTACACTACCTAGGTGAATAGGGAATAAAAGAAAAATGATAAAGAAAAGCACCAAGTGATAACCCCTATCTCCACCGACTGATTTTCTTGAAGAGTGGGGAATGTACCACTAGATAGAGCCCTTGGAATTGAGAAAAGGTGTTAAGGAAAAGGGGGTGCACTAGGTAGCACTCTTATACATTGGTTATAAAAAGCATGATGACTGTAATACTTGATAAAGGCCACAGTGCCAAAATGTTTGGTTTTTTGTACCTGCACTGAATAAAGATGGGATTACCCCTTTAAAAGCAAAATAAACGACTGGAGGACCGACATATTTTCATGTATATTAAAGAGTATATTAGCTATGGTTCCACTATATATGTATTATTTGGTTATAATAAAGATTTAGGATTTTTTTTTCATATATGTGAATAGGTAGTTGGTATTTACTACATTATCACTCCTTTTAGAGATTTTGTTTCCCTAATTATACCAGGTGAGTGCCTCCCTTTATCGGAGTATAATGGGTCATCGCTTCCCTGTATTCTTCAAGTTTGGATCGAAAGTTAGGTATAATTGTCAACTATTTTTTTGGTATTTTGTCCCATAGATTAGCAGAGGTTGTGTTGTCCTAGATGTGTTGTTGAGTTTTAGGGCTCTTGCTAAGCTAAATTAGTTGTACATATATGCATAATTTTTCCTTACTATCATGTAATTTGCCAAACTGCTACAGTAAATACTATAAACCCACCTTAATATAAACCGAGGTATTTATTTTTAACTGATAATCCAAGAAAACTGCCTTACTTGAGTATAAACTGAGGGTTGACTTTCTCCCATATAGACAGCCCCATAGAAAGTCCCATACACAGCCCCATAGAAAATTCCATACATAGCCCCTTATACAGATGTGCCTTGCATACCTTTGTGCAGCCTATTTATTGAATCTGTCAGGAAAGTGTGTAGTGACTTGGCAAGGATGGAATTCTCTACAGCTAGGGGTCTGGTGGATACATTGAGGTCACTTTAAGGGCAACCATATGTATAAAATAAATATATTTTGGTTTTGGAATAAGTGATATGGGAACAAATATTATATTTGTGAATGGGACGGTAGGCCCATTAAAATGATACCCAACATGGCAAGTTATTAATATCTTGGGAAATATGTATTACACACAGGTCATGTTTGGTATTGTAGGAATTGATAATTAATACAGGAGAGGAATATGTGCACTATATCCCAGTACAAGGTACATATCTAAAGTTATATGGAATCTGCCTAACAGAGGGGGAATGAATGCTTTTGGCTAGTCGTAAATCTGGACATTCCTGGACACTCCCACCTTATGCATAGCCCGGAGGGGGGTGGTTCAACAAGGGGCTAAAAAATCCATGTAGCCCCTTTAACGGTTTTCATACTGAGGGGACATGCTAAATGGGTATGGATCATATGTTCCTTCTCACCCCGAGACACAGGACTTCTAGTGAGTAGGGTTTGTGAATATTTTTATCCTTTTTATTTTATATAACTGTTGTACCTATTGTATGTCATTTTATTGTAACACCATTTTCTTTTATTTTTGTATTATATGCACTGTCTACCTTTTAGAATATTAAATCTAAAATTTAATAAGTTTTGTCTTTGATGCTCTAAAAGAACTCAGCCTCTAATAAGATTTTAAGTGTATGGAATGCTTGGCAGTGTAAATGCTAATTAACTCTGTGACTGCTTGTGAAGGACTGATGCTAATTAACTAGTTAGTTTCTGGAGTGAATGATGTATTGTTAACCATTTAGCTGCCAGGACAGGGGTGTGCATAGTCAGTGAGAGTCCAGAATAATGGTTTGTGGGCATCTTTAAAGCCTTAATTTGAAGTGGTGGCTGCTTTTACCAATTGGTCAGATCACGTGCCCACCGTAATGGCGTTCATGACAGATGGCGCCACTCACGAATGTAAAAGTAAAAAGTCACTTTATTTAACACATCTTAAAATCACAATGAAGAAGGTGACAAGACAAGGAATACAACGAAGCTGAACCATGATGGGGACCACCTGCCTGACGTGTTTCATTGGCGTACCCACTTTCTCAGAAGGTGAGCAGTACAACAATTGCCTAACCCACCAAAATCAAGAGGATTCTGTGTGTGACAGGGTACAGCTTTTGTTTTCCCAGAGCTATGTGATTTCGTCCATCTGCTGCTTCCAGCTTCTAGATTAGGAGAGACTTTCAGGATGATTTTAAAGGTAAAATTTCTCGATTTATACTCAAGTATATATGGTAATCCAGCTAGCTGTGGCACAAAAAATTATAATAAAAAACAATGATGTCCCAAAAACAATGATAATACACTCCAAAACATGGGAATTACGCAGAATGTTAAAAGATTAAATTAGACTTGTGAGTGTAACTAACAATACTATTTGTGGGACAAAAACAACACAATTAGAATCAGTATACATGTTGTTAATGTATTTATTGAAGTTATAATTGTATCTTAATGCAATTTTTACAATTATGGTTCTAGCTAAATTCTTCTTACTGTTGTGGCGAATCCCTAAACAATATTGAACTTTTTATTCAAAATCTTCATGCAAAATGTCCAATCTCCCAGGATGAACTAGCTGGATGATCCTTCATGCATGTTACCTTACGGTGTTCCAGTGATGTTTTTTCGCTCTGGGCCATTCATTTGCAATTCAACCTAGATGGCAAAAATTACTGGGTTGTATTGACGTCAATCTAATGTTACAAGAAAGTCATAAAATAAGGACATTTACAGAGAGCCCCAGCCACACTGCAATAATTCAAAGTCACGTTTACCAATTCACAATCAGTTTGCGTGACTTAAAACACATTGCTTGTGGCGGCTGCGTGAGTATCGCAAAATACACTTGCACAGCTACCACAAGCTATTCCTCAGAAGCTTTTCGAACATAAGTACCTAACTCCATCCTTATATTGGGTAATATTTTTTCAAAGCTGAAGCTGCTCTGGGTAGATTTACCCGTGGTTGTGGGGATAACTTGCACAGTGTATGGGCACCTTAACAGCTTTAGGGCTTCCTTATGCTGACCATGCATTATTGGATTTACCTCCTGAAATGGGGAGGTAATACCACCACTGCTGGTAGTTAATAATCGATAGTAGATTGAACATCAAATTGATCTTATATATTTGACTTTGTGTGGTCAACATTACTTTATATATTAAGCTGGCCAGGAACGTTATTTTTTTAAAAACATTATTTCCACTTTCTACTTTAAAGTACTTTAGATAAAGCAGTCTGCTAAATAGTGTGTAATGGCTGTAATACGTGAAAACAAAAGCATGTTACAGTAAAAGAAAACCCCTATTGCTCCAAAAATAGCCTTAACCAAAACAATGCCCACCTGAGGAATGCCTGGGAAACAGAGTTGCTGGCTTGAGAAACCAGAATTTCAATTTATTCCCAATCTGAGCATAAAAGTAATATTATTTTTGATCTGAAAGCTCCAAGGCACAATCATTTATATGGTTTGGGTGCTGGAGGAGGAACAGTGACTCTTAAATTTAAAATAACAGATCACTAACTTAATAATGGAAAGTATGTCTTGGGCAGCCAGTGATTATTTAAGGATTCTTCTCTGAAACATTCTTTTAGCCAAAGGGACCACTGTAAATTACAGAAATAATAGATTTTGGATTTGAGGTATAAAACAATCGTCTTCCAATATGAACTATAGTTTTATGTGTACTACATCTAAAATGTACACACCAAATAACATTTGTTGTGTCTCATGACTGCTTTATTACAGTATGTAAATGCTGTAATCACTACATTAGATTCCTCATGTAATATAAACCTTAAGTGCATTTTATAACGAGAGTGGATTAAAATGTATAATAAATAAATTATTAAAATATTAGAATTCATCTTTGAGTTCAGTGACCTTTACAAAAGCACTTGTCCTGTGGCATGATGCTTTTGTATGGTCCTGGAACTAGTCTGTAACTTCTACTATCCATATAATTTACAGTATATATGTAACGAAAAGCAGCCTTGACGGCCAGGGTACTCATAAGTACGCTTTCAGGAGGAGGACGATAATCCAAAAGACTAACACAGACTGACCTTGGGACTCCAAAAGGCTACTGCTGGGAACTGTAGGCTGGGTACTGGAACACAGATAGCTGCTGGGAACTCTAGGCTGGAACAAAGATGGCTGCAGGGAACGGTAGACTGGATACTGGAGACAGAGCTGCAGCTAGAAACTGTAGACTGGACACTGGAGACAGAGATGCTGCTGGGAACTGTAGGCTGGATACTGGAGACAGGGGTGCTACTGAGAACTGTAGACTGAATACTGGAGACAGAGCTGCTGCTGGGAACTGTAGGGTGGATAGTGGTGTCAGAAGTGCTGCTGGGAACTGTAGGCTGGATACTGGAGACAGAGATGCTGTTGGAAACTGTAGACTGAATACTGGAGACAGAGCTGCTGCTGGGAACTGTAGGCTGGAAGCTGGCAAGGAAGAAGCTCAAGACTGGATGCTGGCAAGGAAAGAAACTTTAGACTGGAAGCAGGAACGTAAGGAAGAAGTAACAGGAGCCAAGGGAAGGGAAAGCTACAATCAGACACCATTAGCAGGAAAACGCGGCCTTTTGAATCTTTATGCATGGATGGTGCATCTGCGTTGTGACCTCACAATGTACTGCACCACAAACTGGTTACATAAGTGGAAATATTATTAAGCGTTTTCTATGAGAATTAAGTTCTCCTGGAAAATCCTGAAGAAAAAAAAAAATCTTGGGATCCTGAAAAATGCTATCTTCTGGATCATATAGGAGAAGCCTGTCCCCCAAAAAATCTGCAGAGCCACACGGAGGAGACCCCAATGCAGCAGAGGACTTTATCTTCCACTGGGGTCTTCCCTAAATCTTCCTCCACCCTTCATTGTTGGTCCGGTGGAGGTACTGAAGTGTGATCCGCTTGAATGTGTGACTGCTTGCTATGCTATTTGTGAATGGAGCTGTGTTCCATTCACAAATAGTCTTTGCTACTTAGGGGGGAAAAAAGACTTAGGGAAAAAATGGGAAATGGGAAAAATTCTGATCACCTTGATCTTTGCCAATAAATGAAAAATCACTTCTTGGAAAAAAAAGAAGTGATTTTTTTCTGATTGGATTTCGAAAATGGGCATTTATGCCCTTATTACAAGTTTGTTATCATTCCCTAAGATGATATGATGATTATCTTTAGGAATGATAAAAAAAATAAAATAAAATGCACATACAAATTTTTTTTAAAGTGATACACACACACACCCTTTAAAAAAAAAAAAAATAATAATCCTATATAATAAAATGCAAGTGTGCATTCCTGTGTCAATGTGTGTGTGGCTGCTCTGGAGTAAAAGAAGCAGCCAATCTACCTGATTGGCTGCTTCTTTTCCCTTCAGAGCAGAACAGCCAATCGGATCACAAGTTTGCATTAAAAGGCGGGACCACAGACCAGGACCTGAGAATTTACTGCATAGAAGCCAGAGAGAGAGGAGTGTGTGGCAACTTCCCCTGTGATATACAACCCCTGAGCCACTTCCCTCCACTGGTAGGGGACTGGGGGGTGAGGTGAACGGGACAGGAATGAGCTGCTGATGGGCTGCTGGCTGCTCGGGTGGGTTGATTTCTTAAGGTACTCTTCACAGTGTGAAAATTCCTGTCCATGGTGCATTACTGGGTCTGACACCAATAAACTGTACACACACCAGTTATGTTCTAAGATCTCTGGGTGGGGGACCGTGAGGCAGGGGGTAGGTGGGGTGTGTGTGGTTGTCCTGGACCCCAATGATATTAATCATGTGTCTGTGGGGGGTTGTGAGGAGAGGGTTGCACTGACATCAATGTCTGGGTGAGGGTGGGGGGAGTCAGAACTGCTCACTGACATGACACCATGCAAATTAACCTCCTATTAACCAAAGGTGTCAGGGCTGGCTGTAAAGCAGAGTGACAGAGGGGGGGTCTGGACAGAGGGGGTGGGACCTGGGTCTGGGACAGAGGGGGGTGGGTCTGGGACAGGGGGGGGGCTGGTCTGGGACAGAGGGGGGGGGCTGGTCTGGGACAGAGGGGAGGCCCTGGGTCTGGGACAGAGGAGGGGCCCTGGCTCTGGGACAGAGGGGGGCTGGGTCTGGGACGAGGGGGGACCCTGGTCTGGGACAAAGTGGGGGACCCTGGGTCTGAGACAGGGGGGGCTGGATTGGGGAGAGGAGGAGTCTGGGCGGTTGGCTGGGCTGGGAGAGTGGGGGACCCTGGGTCGGGACAGAGGGGGGGTCTGGGACAGAGGGGGGGCCTGGGTCTGGGACAGAGTGGGAGAACCCTGGGTCGGGAAAGAGGGCGGCCCTGGGTCTAGGGCAGAGGAGGGGGGCCCGGGTCTGTGACAGAGTGGCGGACCCTGGGTCTGGGGCAGAGGAGGGGCCCTGGGTGGGACAGACGGGGGGCTGGGTCTGGGGGACAGAGGGGAGGCCCTGGGTCTGGGACAGAGAGGGGCCCTGGGTCTGGGACAGAGGGGGGCTGGGTCTGGGACAGAGGGGGGCCCTGGGTGGGACAGACAGGGGACTCTGGATCTGTGACAGAGGGGGGGCCTGGGTCTGGGACAGAGGTGGTGGGACCTGGGTCTGGGACCGAGTGGGGGGCCCGGGTCTGGGACAGAGTGAGGGAACCTGGGTCTGGGACAGAGGGGGCCCTGGGTCAGGGACGAGGAGGGCCCTGGGTCTGGGACAGATGGGCCCTGGGTGGGACAGAGGGGGCCGGGGCTGGGACAGAGGGGGGATCCTGGGTCTGGGACAGAGTGGGGGGCCTGGTCTGGGACAGAGGGAGGGGCCGGGTCTGGGACAGAGTGGCGAACCTGGGTCTGGGACAGAGGGCAGCCTTGGGTCTGGGGCAGAGGAGGGGCCCTGGGTCTGGGACAGAGGGGGACTCTGGATCTGTGACAGAGGGGGGGCCTGGTCTGGGACAGAGGTGGTGTGACCTGGGTCTGGGACGAGTGTGGGGCCCTGGGTCTGGGACGAGTGAGGGAACCTGGGTCTGGGACAGAGGGGGCCCTGGGTCTGGGACAGAGGAGGGGCCTGGGGCTGGGACAGATGGGGGCCCTGGGTCTGGACAGAGGGGGGGCTGGGTCTGGGACAGAGTGGGGGACTCTGGATCTGTGACAGATGGGGAGTCTGGGACAGAGGGGGTGGGACCTGGGTCTGGGAGAGGGGGGAACCTGGGTCTGGGAGAGAGGGGGTCTGGGTCTGGGACATGGAGGATGGAGGCACTCTGGGCTTCTAGCGCCTGTTATTGTAACAGGCTTAATGTCTAGTAAAGCTATAATTGACAAAAAAAGTCTTCTCCAAGCTGCCCAATGTTTCCGATGGTATCTGCAAAGTAATCGCAGATTATTATTCCACTGATTTAAAGGGAAACTAAGCCTAAATTAGGTACCAAAAAGAGAATGAATTGGATTTTTAGGATCAGTAAAGTGTGCCAAAACTTGTGCGTCTCTTAGTACCAACTGTTTTTCACTAAATACCACTAAAAAGGGGAGTGTGTGTGTGGGGGGTGGGTTGTGTCATTATATTTTTTTTTTATATTTTTTTTCTTGTAATTGCACTTGTGCATGCATCCCATTTGAGCTAGTTGGTGGCCACGTCTCTGTCATACCATTTGATTCAGACATGTGGGAGATTGATATTTAGTAGGTTATTTTACTTGTCAAATGGGTTTAGGTAGGATTTCCACCATCTGATTGTATTTTTTACAAACTCTTCTGAAAGCAGAGTTCTATGGATTACTGTGTCTGGAATTCTTAATATATGTTTGAAAGCATGCCACTGTTACATAGCTGAAGGTATGTAGAGTCTTAAAATATATAGTTTGTGGGGTTATATCCAAGTTTCAGGGATCAGAGCACTTTCATTTTTTTCTTGAAAATTGTACTTGCGCATGAGTCCCATTTGAGTTAGTTGGTGGCCATGTCTCTGTGTGCACTGACGCTTATGGCATACCGTTTGATTCAGGACATTTGGGGTTTTTTTCTTCGCTGTTTTTGAGCCATCATGCATTGTCTCACTTTTTGGCTTTTCGCTTCCACATTCGCGTGTGTAATCATGCATATGACATACTGTTTGATTCAGGACATTTTGGGGGATTGATTTTGTTATTTTTTTTTTACATTCCATGGTGTTTTGGCATGACTTCTACCTTCAATAGTTGATTTTTCATAAAATCTGTGAAAAGTGCAAACTTCTACGAAGAACTGCGACACACCCTTGATGGTATGAATGAACGAACTACAGTGTTAAATAGCTGAAGGTATTTAGAGTCCAGGAATATATAGTTTGTTGGGGGGTGTTTTGTGGGAAAAACTGCAGACTGTTCAAATTTTAGTTGGCGGAAATTTTTTTCGCAATTTCTGAACCAATCACGCATTATCTCACTTCATGGCATATATGGATATGACATGCCACTTGATTCAGAACTTTTGGGAGATTGATATTTGGTAACATTTTTTTACATTCTATGGGGTTTTGGTATGATTTCTTCCTTTTGAATGTTGTTTTATGTTAAAGTGCGAACTTGTTTGAAGAACTGCGCCCAAACCATTGATGGTATGAATGAACAAACTAGAGCGTTGCGTAGCTGAAGGTGTGTAGATTCCAGGAATATTCCAGTTTGTGGGGGGTATTTCTGGGTGTTTTGTGGAAAAACTTCATACTGTTCAAATACAGTGCTGGCTAAATCTTTTTTTGCTGTTACTGCCATTTGACATTGGCCCCCCTTTGAGTTAGATGGTAGCCATTTCTCTAGGTACACTCTTGAATGTGGCATACAGTTTTATTCAGTAGGGGTTAGGCTTTCATATTTGAGATGCTTTTGAACTTTTCTCTACAGTTTTTAGTTGAAATTCACATTTGATTAAAGAACATTTTCTGCTGAAAAAAACCCATCTATAATATTCCCTATTTACTGCAAAATTTCCTACTGTAATCTTTGACTGAACCAAATGTGTCTAAAATTCTTCTTCCATTTAAAGGGACTGTCCACCCCTCTTTCCAAAAACTGATATAATGTAGATAACCCCCAAAACCTTAACTTTGTTTTAGTCACAATTTACAAATCAGCTCCCACACAGAGATATTATACTTACATGCTCCTCCTCGCACTTCCAGGTAAGGCAGTCAGTGTCAACCGTGACTGTGACATCACGGCCAATCACTGACTGCCATTCCCAGAGCAGTCTCCACTGTGGCTGCTCAAGAACACAAAAAGAACAGAGCAGCCACAGTGGAGACTGGGAGAAGAACCCGGAAGCGGCGGTGGAGCGAGGAGCTTGTGAGTATAATAACTTATGTGTGGGAGCTGATTTGTAAATTGTGACTAAAACGAAGTTAAGGTTTTGGGGGGTTAGCTACATTATATCAGTTTTTGGAAAGAGGGGTGGACAGTCCCTTTAATGCACACAAAGTGGTGAATTCTGCTGGCACTGAAAGAGTTAAATTTATATTTGACTTTGTTTTTAAAAAATGATGCATGAGTCATCTAAAAAGGTACTGGAGAGATGAAAGTATCTTATTACACATCCTTTACATCACTGTAAACTAAAATGTATTGCTGGCTAATTTCATCACATTTTGTCAATTACAAGAAACAAAGCAAAGTTTTGACATAAAAGTAATTATATTTGGATTATTAGTCTTTGAGCTAATAGACTGTATGTATCATTGCCAAATTAAAAGGATGACACAGGTATGACACTGCTTTGTTTCTAATGCTTTGTACTACATTGCAGTTTTCTATCTATATCACTGAACGCACAAATTACTTTTAATATTTTGTAAGTAATGGGGATCTCTCTTGTTAACCCTCTGCAGTAAATTCTACTAATCTCATATTTATTTATTTTTTTCTACTGCTCATTTTTGGGGGGGTTGTCCCATAGGCCTGGTGAGGTTTTATTTGTACTTTTAGACTATATTTTCCTCACTCCTTTTATGTATCATTGTTTGAAAAATATCACCCCAGTCTCAAGGGATTTATTTTATTTATATTTTCATGTAAATAATTCAGTATGACGTTGACCTTTGAACAATATTTCTACATTTATAGAATTAGGTGACAAATGCAAAATGCGTTAATCTATATGTCTAAAGTGGAGCTCAGTAAAAATACATATTTTCTCTTTCCAATAACCCTAATCTACACATCCACTGATATACAGTAACTGAAGTACTGACTAGGGATATACTGTATTTTTATCCCAAATCTGGTTTTGGGATGAAACTACCAGGTTCAACATTAATAATTTTTGGTTTTGGTGTGGAATTTAAGTTTAGGCACTTCCAATGCCAAAATGTCCATTTGTTCTGCAAACCAGCAGCCGAACAAAGCTTGGTATGTTCATATATCTCCGGTACTGACTTTACATATGCAAGGCACCCAATAGTGTTTATTATTGTTTGCCCCTCAGTTTAATCTGAAAGGCACTGCTCTTTGTATCAAAGCCATTTACTATATGAACTAATCACACGGTGCTTTGGGAGATTAATGTACACAAGGTTGGACCCATTAAAGACTAATATTAGCACTCATATACTTCATTGCCTGTTATACCAACAGCACAAGTTACAATATGCCACCCAATCAATAAATCAATATCAAATAAATAAAGTATAGTTAGGTAGCCAGAAGGTTAAAGGGCATGTCCACCCACTTAACTTAAAATACAGATTAACATGCCCCAACAAACACTAAACTTCTAAACAAACTTATACCACACACACCCTGCTGGCAGACTGATGCCTCCTCTGCTGCTGTAGAGCAATTAACATGCTGCACAGCATCAGAGAAGGCACACAAAAGAGAGCTGCAAATTGAGGATCAGGTAAAGTAGTACAGAAGTAGAAGAGAGAGCCGATGGCTTAGTGTGTTGCAAGTTGATTTGCAGTCTTAACAGATTTGGGGTTCTATACTTACTCATTTAGTTATAGAAACAACATGGCGCAGAGCTGCAGGAGGAAAATAATGTATTGAACCTGATCTCAGCAAAGCGGTGTAATCCATTTCTCATTATTGTACCTATTTAAAGGGCATGTCCATCCTTAAAACAAAAAACTGGTGACTTTTCCGTTATCTGCCAGCAACCCCATCTGCTACTTTTCCCAGCAGATATTTAATGATAAGTTCTATTCCTTTCTGGGAAAAGTATCTGTCTCCTCCCTTTGCTCTAAGAGCTTTTTATATGCTTGCGCATGTGCAGAGGAGGGAGCAGGTATAACAACAGTCAATCATTTGTTGTGATGTTAGTTGCCACAGCCTTGATTGACTGCATAGAGGGAGGGGCCAGCTTACTCTGCTAGAACAAGGACAATAATAATCATTAAATATCCGGTTAGTAATGCAGGTAATAAAGTGCAAAATATATCTGTTGGGTGGGGGGGGGGGCAGTTAACTGACAATTGTCCAGTTTTTGTTTTAGGGTGAACATTCCCTTTAAAGGAGAAAGGAGTACTGGTAATGCAGGTAATAAAGTGCAAAATATGTCTGTTGGGTGGGGGGGCAGTTAACTGACAATTGACCAGTTTTTGTTTTAGGGTGAACATTCCCTTTAAAGGAGAAAGGAGTACTGTATATACATGCTTGTGAAGGTTCTCATTCATCCAGGTCATGGTATATCTGTTGTATTCCATTAGATCAACTGAACTTAAAGTTTAGTTCTTAAAGACGTTTTGCTAGTCATCCGACTGGCTTTCTCAATTCAGAATGACTTGTACAAGAATCTGTACAATGACTTGTACAAGAAACATCTCAGAGGAGCCCTTAAAACTTGTGGATATCCAGACTGGGCATTTGTCAAAAGAAGTAGAAGGTAATAAAAGAACAGGTCATCCCATATGAAGCAGGGGTCTCCGAGAAATTAAGAAGAATTTTCAATAAACACCGTATCCCTGTCTGCTTTAAACCAAACAACACACTGAGGTATTGGTACATCCGAAAGACCCAATACCGAAACACAAGATAAGCGACATCATATACGCAGTGTATGCTGGGGAGACCAAACAGCAACTGCATCAACGTATGGCCCAGCACAGAAGAGCCGATTCCTCGGGTCAAGACTCAGCCATGTACCTGCATCTTAAGGATATAGGACATACCTTCGAAGACTGTAATGTTAACATATTGGCAAGTAATGTGACTGGTTCAAGAGAGGTGTCAAGGAGGCAACTTATGTGAAAATAAAAAAACAAAGCCTAAATAGAGGTGGAGGGTTCGACACCAACTGTCTGCCATGTACAATGCTGTTTTGACACCCTACCCTAGGCGTTCCTATGACACCTCTTAGCCACTATGCAATCACTCCCTTAAAAATTGGCTGTGATATGCTAATTGGGATTTTCCAGGGTATATAATTGCCACAGATTCTTGTAAAAGTCATTCTGAATTGAGAAAGCCAGTCGGATGACTAGCGAAACGTCTTCAAGAACTAAACTTTAAGACCAGTTGATCTAATTGAATACAACAGATATACTGTATATACACTATTTTGTGTAGTTCTGGTTCCCCTGACTAACTAAAATTTCTATTTTTATTGTAGTAGTAGAGAATTGTACCGTGTTAGCCATAGATGAAAGTGAAGACATCTTGGATTTTTATTGGTCATGCTGTATGTATTAGGGAGCATTGTGGTTTAGAGTCCTGTATCGGGTCGGGTACCCATGGGTTACCTGATTTGCAGGTTGGGTTTGGGTAACCTACATTGGATTTGAATGAGTTGCGGGTCAGGTTCGGGTAAAGGAGAACTGGTCGGGTCGCGGGTAGAAGAATTCCAGTCTGTAAAAAAAATTTTTTTTCCTGTCTATGAAGAGTGATCTGTCTCTAATAACTGAAACTGAGTATACATTGTTATCAATCCAAGATGTGCAGCATGCATAGCACCTTAAACTAAATCACACTATGGCAGCACGGTGGGTCAATGGTTAGCACTGAAGTCCTGAGTTCCATTCCACCCTTGGACACATCTGCAAAGAGTTTGTCTGTTCTCCCTGAGCTTGCGTGGGTTTCCTCCGGGCACTCCGGTTTTCCCCACATAGTATTGGAGGTTGTATAAAGACATACGTCCATCTAGTCCAACCTTTATACCCTACCCCTAATGTCTGTATAACAGTTACATAGTAACATAGTATTAGAGGTTGTATAAAGACATACATCCATCTAGTCCAACCTTTATACCATCCTCTTTGGGAATTAAAAACACGGACCTACATATTTGGTCTAAAACACATCGCTCTGGGTAAATCTCCCGAGCACGATTTAACATCACATTTGCAACTGTGGGTGAATCCCGGAAAGGGCTCAAGGGCCCACAATCATAAAGACATACTGATAGGTTGTATGTGTCAAATAAATGTGCTTAGATTGTAAGCTCTTCGGGGCAGGACCTGATGTGAATGTATACATGTAATTGCAAAGTGCCACTGAATGTGCTGGCGCTATATAAATCCTCAATAATAATAATAATAAAGAGCAAATATAGCTAGATACAAAAGCCTCTTACTAGGCTTTTGGCTTGGTAATTATTGAGTTATCAACAGCTCTAATGTACTTAGAACAGACATCCCACCCTGCCCCATCAGGTTTCCGGGCAGGGTGGGAAAAGGGGGTGTGGTGTCATGAGGGGCGTGGCCATTGTTCTATGGTGGTGGCGGTGGCGGGGTTAGGGGCGTTTCCAGGGCGTGACCTTGCAAAGTTTGGAATCCCATATACAAAAGGGACATCTTGGAAATGGAAGCAGTTCAGATAAGGGCAACTAAATTAATAAGGGGAATGGAGGCGCTTAAATATACAGGCAGATTAGACAAGTTAGGGCTGTTTACATTGGAGAAGCTACGTTTGCATGGGGATATGATCACCTTATACAAATATATTAATGGGCCATACAATAAACTCTCTGGTGCATTGTTCACCAATAGGTCATATCAGAGGACTCGTGGACATCCTTAAAGGTTGGAAAAAAGTTTCATCTTCAGGTTAGGAAAGGTTTCTTTACAGTGAGAACGGTGAAACTGTGGAACTGTTTTCCAGCAGATGTGGTAATGGCAAGTTCAGTGAATAGCTTTAAGGGCCTGGATAAGTTTTTAAAACTAAAAAATATTGGGAATTACTGGTATTAAAACATATACTGTAGATCTGGTTGATCCAGGGATACTTTCCGAATGCCGTTTGGAGTCAGGAAGGAATTTCCCCCCCCTTTTTAGCTGGGTTTTTTCCTTCCTCTGGATCAACTTAAAAAAAAAAATTAAAGGGCATGTCCACCCCCAAAACTATAATCCCCCCAACTACTGGCCCCATCATGTAGTGTAGTTTAATCCTTACCTCACATCATAGCTCCATATGGTTCTCCTGTAGCCCCCCCCCCCCAAAGTCCCAAAAACTGCCCACCAGGTGGATAGTAGAGTCCATATAGGACTCTGCCTCCTACCTGGCCTCCGGGACAAGTTTGGCATGCGTACTGCAGCCCTTCTCTCCCTCCCTCTCCCTCTCAGGATTCCCTCCCCCTAGTGTCAAACCCTTAATATATAGGATTCCCCCTGTCCCCCCAGCCCCAACCGCTATATTTATATTGTTAGAAAGCTCCCGAAACTTTACTTACCTTCCCTCTTTCCCCCGCCGAAATGCACTCCCGGCAGCCGCGTCCGTGATTGGCTGTCGCTCAGCCAAATACAGACGCGACTACCGGTCCCGCCCCTCTGCTTGCATTTTCTCGCGAGCAGAGGGCCGGCAGCGCGGCGGAGGAAAGAGGGGAGGTAAGTAGAGTTTGGGGCACTTTCTAGAAATATAAATATAGCGGTTGGGGCGGGGGGGACAGGGGGAATCTTATATTAAAAATCATTTTTAGGGTGGACATACCCTTTAAATAGGTTGGACTTGATGGACGTATGTCTTTATTCAACCATAATTACTATGTTATTTGGGAGGAGACTTAAGTCTTAAGAGACTTAAGGGAGGCTTCTGCTCCACGGTTGCTGTCGACAGCCACTCCACTTCCTGGTTGCGGCTGTCAGTTAGGGCACAATGTGACGTCTCGCCCAATCTCCTGACAGCCGCGACCAGGAAGTGAAGAGGCTGTCAGCGCTGAAGTCCCCTGCTCCTGTTTTTGTTTGCAACAAGCTCGAAACAGGAGCAGGAGGTGGCGCCTAGACGGCGAGGGACCAGGTCGGGTTAGTAAGCTCTGGGGCATCTTTGAAGTGTGTTAACGCTGTGAAAGTGGGGTTTGGGGGGTAATACACATTTTAAAGAAGAGAAATTTTTTGGCTGGACTTTAATTAGCCAAATCCATTACACATACATATTGCAAAACCCACACATATATAAGTGCACATCCTGAATAAAAAACATTAAAAACCACAACATATAAACAATTCCTCAAGGGGGAGCAGTTAGCTGCGCTGGAAACTTTGTGAAAGGTAAATACCCTCTTGACATATGTCCAATGTCTCAATCTGGTAATGTAGGAGTATGTAATTCGATATGGCTATAAGGTACTGTAGCCTTAATACTGGGGGGGATCATCCACTTTGCATCCACCCTCCTGGTGGTTAGATGACAACAGGTTGTAGGCGGCGTTATGGTGACGTCACGGCGCACGCAGATGGGTCCAGCGTCCGTGCATATCGACAGGTCTGTTTTCTATATATAGATTACTGTTAGGAACATTCCAAGGAAGTGAGCATTCTGGAATGAGGAAAGACCATTAGAGGATCTGAAATGATGACTCACTACTGACCACAGCAGGGGTCAGGGAATGAAATTAATTGATTTTTTTTTTTTTGGCACCTTAGCCAATCACAGGAGCGGATGCCGGTCGAGCCCCTCCTGCTTGACTTCCGTGCTTAGAAAAGGCATGGGAGTTAAGCAGAAGGCGTCGGGGGAACGAAGACTGGTAAGTAGAGTTGGGGGCATCTTTGGAAGCTGTAAACCTTGCGAGGTCGAGGTTCCCTTTTCCTATAGCGTTGGAAACATAGCCCACCCCCAACCACTGTGTTATTTTACTTGAAAAGCTGCAGAACTCATTCCCCTGGCATTCTCTATTTCTGGCAGCCGCGTCTGTGATTGGCTGCCTCTCGGCCAATCACAGACGCGGCTCCCGGTCCGGCCCCCTGCTTGAAGTTCTGGTAAGCAGAGGGCCTGGATCAGAGTGCCGGGGGATCAAAAATACTAAGTAGAGTTCTGCTTCTTTTTTAAATAAAAAAACATGGCGGTTGGGAGTGGGCTAGGGTGCCCTACACTACAATTTTTCATGGTGGAGATAACCTTTAGGGTACGGCCACACTGCAACGCAATCGCACACAAAATCGCATGCGATTTCGTTGCATTTGCGCATGCGTTTTTTCGTTATATATATAAAAACGCATGTGATTGCGATTTAAAATGCGGAACGTAAAACGCAATCGCATCACACCTGAAAAACATGCATTTTCAGGAGTTGCCGCAATTCCAATGATCAGGAAAAAAAACGCATATGCAAATGCAAGAAAATCAGTGTGGCCTAGCCCTTAAAGTATAACTTATTATTTAAGAAATACAACATGCAGCTTTCAGCAGACTTTATTAAGTTGTCTTTCATTTAAAAAAATAAAAATAAATAAATTACTGGAATTAGTCATTATAGGTAAATGGGAGATAAGAGAAAACAATGCTACCTCCTGTTATTGCTATGTTCACACTGTTGATAGGCTCCCTGACCCAGAATGTGTGTCAGGACGTGCCTAGCTTCAGCATGACCACTGCAAATTTCAGGAACTTCAGTGCTGCTGCACTGTATGGTAAAATAAAAACAGGAAGTAGAACTGTTTTCTTTTACCTCCCATTCACCTATAAATAGAAGCTAATTCTAACTAACCATGCGATCCTCCTCAGCAGCACAAACAGGTCTCGACTGCTTCCTGGTTCAGATTAACTTTAGCGTGCATGCACAACAATGGAACAGGAATCACTATCCTATGCTGATCCCAACATTGCTAATTAAAGACATAAAATGTTTTGCAACTGAAAAGATTTCCCAGAACATTAGAAAATGTGAATCACAAATATTTTACAATAGGAAACTTTCTTGATGTATACTGTTAGGTTTTTATATATTCTCTATAATCACTTAGCTAATAGCAGCCCTTTTGTTCTCTAACTCCATTTTGTCTTATATTATACTCGTGTTATTGCAGATGTTTTGTTTCCAAATGTTCTGAACTCTATGGGCATATTTATAAAGGATTGTCTTTTTCGCCAAATAATTAGCGCAGCACATCGCAGCGAAATAGCGCCATTTGGGGCTTCGTTTCGCCTTATTTATAAAAAAGCGAAAAAAACACACTTCGCTGCTGAAAAAGGCGAACGGGCCGATAAAGAGCGAAAAGTTCGCAGCGAAACTTAACCTCTCAAGAAGACTGCATTGCGAAAACCATTCGAAACCAAAAAGCCTACTATAAATGATGTCATTTCAAAATGGCCACTCACATTTACCAAGAAGTCAGCCACGTCTAATTTGTCAATCTTCTTAGAATTTCTCAATTGGAATACTTTTCTTTTGCACTGCACATTCGCCTTTCTAATCGCGATCGCGTTTTCCAAGGCATATTCTAATTATAATGCGCGGTCCCCTTTCTAATGTGCGTTCGCCTTTCTAATGCGCATCGCCTTTCCGAGGCAATTCCATTATAATGCGCGGTCCCCTTTCTAATGTGCGTTCGCCTTTCTAATGCGCGATCGCCTTTCCAAGGCATATTCCATATAATGCGCGGTCGCCTTCTAATGTGCGTTCGCCCTCTAATGCGCGTCGCTTTTCCAAGGCAATTACATTCTAATGCGGCGATCGCCCTTCTAATGCGCGTTCGCTTTTTCAGACATATTACCCTTAAATGCCTTTTCGCTCAAACAATGACTTTTCACCACCTTCAGGGTCGCGCTAATCTTTCGCTCTTTTAACGCAAAAACCACCTTTCGCTTTCATAAATCGCGTTATGCCTTTTCGCTCCCTTTCGCTAAAATTACCATTGCGAAGTAAGGCGAAAAGGGTTTTAGCGATGCTCGCGGAAACGGTTTTGCCATTCGTTAACGCTACTTTATAAATAGCGTTAACTGTCTTTTTGGCGAAAACCCATGCGAAAAGCGAATGCGAAAACATTTCGCTACTTTTCGCTCTTTTATAAATATGCCCCAAGGTCTTTTGCCTCCCACATTGTGTCAACCTGACTCTGCCCTTGCATTCCAATAGATGTTTTGAATGAATAAACTGAGAAAGAGACTTCTACTGCACTTAACTTGTGGTGTAATTCTTTCTCCCAGCGCTGAAGGGTCTCTTAGTGGTCTAAGACAGGCATCAGGGTCCGGCGTGACTAGTGCAGGATATTTATTCTAAGAACTGGTGTCAGTAAGTGGGATACAACACCAGGGACCGTAAGTATTGAACTTATTAATTTTAAGTTCTGTCTTGCTTGTTCTGTAACTTTGTATCAGCCATTGGTATAGATTTTAAAAAACGTGGGTCTGGAAGGGCGGATGCATGCCCCACGTCTTACAGACGGTCTGTAAGTAGAATGCCTGCAGCTGGGACCTGTGATCGAGTTCTCTTAAGGAAGTTGCTCCGTGGTGTGGAGTGTATATTCTGAAAGAGTTTTTCCCCAGTGGAATATAAAAACTTGGTGCTGGGTGTTCTAAAGAGTAAAAGAGTAGGGTAGACTCCCGCAGGTGGCGATCTGCATTTTTAGTTTTCTCTTTGGAAGAGTTAACTGGGAGCCGTACAAGAGATATATTTTCCCCCTGATTGAGAGGATCCCTAATTGGTGTGGACTCGCAACTTGTGGTTGGACTACAAGATAATACTCCCGCAGGCGGCGACCTGCACATAGAGAGTTAATTTTTTCTCCTAATTAGGAGTTGCTTCCGTTGTGAAGTGTAAAACAAGGGAGTTAGGGACGGGACGGTAAGAGTTAAGTTTAACCAGTTATAGAACGGACATAAAAGAGAAATTTAGGAAGGCTACTGCAGGTTCTTTCAGCAAATGGGTATTTATTTACCAGCTGTATATAGAGATTCGTATGGCCCCCAATTCTATTTCCAAGTTGTCCACTTTCGAAATTTTAATGGGTAAACCATTTCCTACGCCTTGGGCAGTTAAGACAGGGACATTAATTACAGGTGACCTGAATTTATCCAGGAAGCTTACTGCAAAACTGATTGAAAAATTGAATAACATCTATGGTGATGTTTCTTTGTCTTTTCTTTACCTTCTAGTGCTCACGCACCCTTCAAACCAGGTGATGTGGTCTTGGTAAAGGCGTTACATCAACCCAAATCTTTAGAGCCTCCCTATGGTTTCCCGTGACTGTTGAAGCCGTTACTCGCCACAGCTATCTTGGTTGAAAGCAATCATCGTGGATACATGCTTCCAGAGTAAAGCACGCACCGAATCTGTTGATTGGAGAACGAGGTGACCACCCAGAGACCACCCAGATGACTTCAGAGATGACAACGCACCCACCCTCGAGGAGGAAGATTAAGATGAGCCCAGACCCCAAGTCGGTGGGGAATTGTGAAATCCAGATGAAATACATTTTCCTGACCTGTTCATTTTTCATCTTATTCTTGTAAGGATCTTACCTGCCGCGCTCCCTCAATGTTCCGGGACTGGTGACGTCACCGGCACCGGACGTTGGCGTTGTGACGTCACCACGTCCACACGCCCGCCGGTGCGAAAATTCAAAAGGCACTCGCAGAGTGAGCGATGCCTATTCGTAGACCTCGCTACAGACTGTCAGGTTGTCGTCTTATGCGCTCCTTCCAGCATTGTTTCCAGCCTTTGTATCCAGCATTGTTTCCAGCCATTGTATCCAGCATTGTATCCAGCATTGTTTCCAGCCATTGTATCCAGCATTGTATCCAGCCATTGTTTCAGCCTTGTATCCACATGGTTTCCAGCCATTGATCCAGCATTTATCCAGCATTGTTTCCAGCCATTTATCCAGCATTTATCCAGCCATTGTTTCCAGCCTTTGTATTCAGCTTGTTTCCAGCCATTGTATCCAGCATTGTATCCACCATTGTTTCCAGCCTTTGTATCCAGCATTGTTTCCAGCCATTGTATCCAGCATCAGCATTGTATCCAGCATTGATACCTGCCATTGTATCCAGCATTGTATCCAGCTATTGTTTCAACTCCATTGCTCCAGCCATTGTATCCAGCATTGTATCCTGCCATTGTATCCAGCCATTGTTTCCAGCCATTGTATCCAGCTATTGTTTCAACTCCATTGCTCCAGCCATTGTATCCAGCATTGTATCCAGCATTGTATCCAACCATTGTTTCCACTCCATTGTTCCAGCCATTGTATCCAGCCATTGTTTCAACTCCATTGTTCCAGCCATTGTATCCAGCATTGTATCCAGCCATTGCTTCAACTCCATTGTTCCAGCCATTGTATCCAGCATTGTTTCAACCCATTGTTCCAGCCATTGTATCCAGCATTGTTTCAACTCCATTGTTCCAGCCATTGTATCCAGCATTGTTTCAACTCCATTGTTCCAGCACATCGTATCCAGCCATTGTATCCAGCATCATTGTCTTGTTCCAGCCATTGCTTCTTGCTCCTTTTGAATCCTGCCCTACAGTCTGAACTCCTCCTAAAAGGTACAGTGAACTTCGTCCCTTCAGGACTCGATCACTTACAGTACGAATAGGCCATGGAAGTACCTGAGGAAGCTGCGGCAAGTTTGGGCAAGACTCTTCAGACTATTTCCCTCCACATGGATGCCCTTGAGCACCAGCAGAATCAACTAGCTCAATTTCTGGACTCCATTTCAGCTCGGTTATTCCTGGGCCCTACTCCTCCTGTTCTGCCCAGAGAACCTGTTCCCCTTAGAGAGCCGCGAATACCACCTCCTGTGCGGTATGAAGGGGACGCTCAAGCCTGCCTTATACATTTTGAGTTGCAACCTTCCCATTTTGTCTCGGACCGTGCCAAAGTCGAATATGTCATTGCCTTGTTGGGAGGCAATGCCTTGGCCTGGGCATCCCCCCTGTGGGAGAAAAATGACCAAGTGGTTAACGACATCTCCTTATTTCTGGAAACTTTCCAAAAAATCTTTGACGCTCCAGGCAGAACTATTGCTGCTTCCTCCCGGTTGATGCAATTACGGCAAGGCTCCCGCTCTGTAGGACAGTATGCTATCGAATTCCGGACTTTAGCAGCTGAGACTACTTGGAATAATGAGGCCCTGTTAGCAGCCTTTTGGCAGGGCCTGTCTGATCGTATCAAGGACGACTTAGGGGCATATTTACAAAAAAATTACCGCCGCACATCGCGGCCGCGAAAATAGCACTATCACCATATTTATAACGGCGAGCGCCATTGCCGCGATATGTATCACGGCCGCGATGTGTTGCGGTAATTTTAAGTCCCTTTGGGGCGATACTGTACAGTATCGCCGAGAAGGGACTTAAAATCCCTTCCTGACGCCTCTGCTAAGGGGGCGGGGCATATGCCCACCCCGCCCACAACCCCCCGCGGTGGCGGAGACCACCCGCCGCCACTTCCCAGCAGCCCCTCTCAACCCCTTCCCCGCTCACGGCAATCTCGGAACAGGAGGCTAGGAGGGGCTGCCGGGAAGGGGCCGCAGCAGGCCACCTGCCGCGCACCCCCTCCCCAGCAACCCCTCCAAGCCCCCTGCCCTGGCCGCTCCCGGGGAAGGGAGGGATCTGCTGGGAGGGGTGGAGGCACCCTTCAGCAGGGCCCTGAGAAGGGCCTTTTGGGCGCCCCGCAGCGCGAACCGGACCCCCCTCTCCGGGCCTTGTAAGGGCCCTTGCGCACTGACAAGGGGTGGCAACATCGGCTTCGCTGAGGCCTGCGGTGCCAGCGGGCTCACTGGCGGCCGCAGTGAGTCTGCCTGGCATCGGCGACCTGAGTGGGGTTGGTGTCGCCAGCCCGAAGACGTTGCGTCGGATCAAGACGCCGGCAACATCCCTCGTTGAGGTCGCCGGCGCCCGCCGGGGGTACCCCTGGTGCTGTAGGGGTACCTCTCGGGGGTCGGCGGCCTCAGCGGAGCTGGTGTCGCCGGGACTGGAAGAAAGAAGACTCCGCCCAAGGGCTCTTTAGAGCCGCACACTGGGGTGACCCCGCCAAAGGCACTGTCAGTGCCGCAAGGGCCCTTACAAGGGCCGGGGAGGGGGGTCCCGGTTCGTGCTGCGGGACCTCTTAAGCCCCAGAAGGCCCTTCTTAGGGCCCCCGCTGGAGGGTGCCTCCACCCCTCCCAGCGGATCCCTCCCCCTCCCCGGAGCGGCCGGGGGGCTTGGAGGGGTTGCTGGGGAGGGGTGCGTGGCGGGTGGTCGCGACCGCAGCCCCTCCTAGCCTCCTGTTCCAGATTGCCGCGACGGGGAAGGGTTGGGAGGGCTGCTGGGAAGCGGTGGCGGTTGGTCTCCGCCGCCGCGGGGGGGGGTTGTGGGCGGGTGGGCGTGCCTCCCGGGGCGGGTGCGACCACCCGTGGGTTGCCTGCCCATCCCCGCCGCAGGGAGGCTAGTATCAGCTGCTTTCGGCCACCTTCAAGGTGGCGAAGTAAAACAGCCATTACTAGCAGTGCGAAACACATACCGCCGCTTTATAAATAGAAGCGGCGGTAACAGGTAAGTATCGCCGCGAAGGGTTAACGCGATTTATGCGTTAATGTCAGGGAAAACGGCCGCGAAAACTTAACGAAGCTTTATAAATATGCCCCTTAGTGTCTCGGGAGCTTCCCACAATATTGGAAGAAATGATTTCCATGTGTATATGGGTGGATACTCGTATTAGGGAAAGGCAAGCTGAAAAGTCCAGTAACCGTCCTTTTCCTCCCAAATGTGTTCCTCGTCCTCAAAGGGCCAGACCACTGACAACTGCTCCGCCATCTGAGGAACCCATGCAGATTGGGGGTACACACATTTCTGCTGAAAAACTAAGGAGGAGGACTCATGGGCTCTGCCTGTACTGTGCCGCCCAGGGGCACTTCGCTAAAGGTTGTCCTTCCAAGCCGGGAAACTTACAATCCTAGATTTGGAGAAGGAGTCTTTTCTAGGTAAATTCAAATCTCCTTTCCACAAGAGTTCTCTCAAGTCGTTTCTACCAGCTACCCTCATATTCAAATCCCAAACCTTCTCTACCCAAGCCTTTCTAGACTCTGGAGCAGCCGGTAATTTTATTGACGCCACCTTTGCTTCTCTTCTAGGCATTCCATTATTCTCCCTACCTCATGCTCTCTGAGTGCTGGCTATTGACAATCAACCTTTGTCTACAGAATTTATTTCCATGTCTTCTGCAGAAATTCTTCTTCAAATTGGTTGTCTTCATCGTGAATCTATTTCTTTCTTGGTTATACAAAGCCCCACAGCTCCTCTCATCTTAGGACTCCCTTGGCTCTGACTTCATAATCCCATCATAGACTGGACTAATAATGAACTTGTCTCTTGGAGTCCATCCTGCCTTTCTAGATGTCTTTCCCTTCCTAAGGTCTCTTGTTCCTCTCCTGTGAAAAGAAAATTCTTACTTCTCTACCTCATCAGCACCTTGACTATAAGGATGTCTTTGATAAAAAATCTGCTGAAACCCTGCCTCCCCACGACCCTATGATTGTCCCATTGATTTGTTGACCGGTACCTCTCCACCCCGTGGTCGCACCTATCTGCTATCTCCTGCTGAGACCACCTCTATGGAGGATTATATCAAAGAAAACCTGTCTCGAGGCTTCATCAGACCCTTCACTTCCCCTGCCGGTGCTGGCTTCTTTTTTGTGGAAAAGAAAGATGGAGGGCTACGTCCATGCATCGACTATTGTGGCCTCAATAAAATCACAATCAAGAACCGCTACCCTCTACCTCTCATTTCGGAACTTTTTGACTAGTTAAAAGGAGCTAAAATTTTCTCCAAGCTTGATCTCCAGTGGAGCCTACAACTTAATTCGCATTCGGGAAGGAGATGAGTGGAAAACGGCCTTCAATACCAGAACTGGACACTACAAATATATTTGGTGATGCCCTTTGGTCTCTGTAATGCTCCAGCGGTGTCCCAAGAGTTTGTTAATGATATTTTTCATGATCTCTTAGGTATTTCAGTAGTAGTCTACCTAGATGACATCTTAATCTTTTCTCAAGACCTTTCTTCTCATTGTCGCCATGTACTTCAAGTCTTGTCCCGACTACGAGCTAACCAACTGTATGCTAAACTTGAAAAATGTCTTTTTGAATGCCCACAAGTACCTTTTTTGGGCTACCTGGTTTCGGCTCAAGTCTTTGAGATGGACCCAACCAAAGTCTCAGCTATCCTTAACTCGACTCTTCCCATTGGCACTAAGGCTATCCAACGATTCCTTAGTTTCGCCAATTATTATAGGCAATTTATTAAAGGGTGTTCTTCCATTGTTGCCCCTATCTTAGCCCTTATCAGGAAAGGAGGCAAACCTAGAATCTGGACTCCTGCCGCCTTGGAAGCCTTCAAGAAGCTAAAAAATTATTTTTCCTCGGCTCCAGTACTTTTACATCCCGACCCTAGTATGCCATTCATCATCGAAGTGGACGCCTCTAATGTTGGAGCAGGTGCCGTCCTCTCCCAACGGCAAATTGATAGTGGTAAACTCCACCCTTCTCTAAGAAATTTCTTCCTAATGAACTAAACTATGATATTGGGAATCGGGAACTTCTGGCCATCAAACTGGCACTGGAAGAATGGCGACACCTGCTGGAAGGGGCGGTACATCCTGTCACCATCCTCACTGATCACAAGAATCTTGAATATATCCAAAACCTAAAAAGATTGAATCCTCGTCATGCCCGTTGGGCCTTGTTCTTCTCTCGTTTCAATTTCATCATTTCCTTTCATGCTGGTTCCAGGAATAAAAAGGCAGACGCCCTCTCCAGGTATTTTCTCGCAGTCGATACTACTGAAAAGGATAAAGGTCCTATCATACCCTCTTCCAAGATCCTAGCCACTATCATGCATCAACTTTGCCATCGGATTCTATCTGCTCAGGATTCTGCTTCTGCTGCCTTACCTTCCAATAAAACCTTTGTTCACCTTTCCCTTCGGAAAGAAATATTACAACTAACTCATGACTCCAAACAGGCCGGTCACCCTGGCGTCCACAAAACGTTCAATCTCCTTAGTCGTTCGGTATGGTGGCCCTCCATGAGAACTGATGTCAAGAACTTTGTCGCGGCCTGTTCCGTTTGTGCCACTTCCAAATCCTCTCATACTCTTCCTTGTGGACTTCTTCAACCTCTGCCGATCCCTTCCCTACCATGGACTCACCTCTCTATGGACTTTATTTGTGAACTCCCTATTTCTAAGAAAAATACAGTTATCTGGGTTACTGTAGATCGCTTTAGCAAAATGGCTCATTTTGTTCCTCTTCCTAAATTGTCCTCCTCTGCTGAACTTATTATTATTATTTATTACACATATATTGCGCCTGCATGGATTACCGGTTGAAATAGTGTCCGATCGAGGAACCCAATTTATCTCCAAATTCTGGCGGGCACTTTGCAAGTTACTTGGAATAAAACTTCAATTCTCATCCGCTTACCATCCCTAATGTAACGGAGCCGCAGACCGCACCCACCAATGTCTGGAACAATTCCTACAATGCTATATTTCTTACTCTCAAGACAATTGGACTGATCTCCTACCATGGGCGGAATTTGCCCATAACAATGCCGTCCACTCTTCCATCGGAAAATCTCCTTTTTTCTGTGTTTTTGGTTTGAACCCCAAGGGTTTTCCACAGGATTTTTTTTCTTCTGGACCAGTTCCAGCAACTAACACACTAGTAGCAGAAATGTCAGCCATCTTACAGGCTACAAAAAACTGTCTGGAAAAATCTGCCCTTGTACAAAAGACTGCAGCTGATAGACGAAGACGAAAACCTCCATTATATTCGGTGGGAGATAAAGTTTGGTTATCCTCAACTCATATTAATTTATGTGTTCCTTCTCCTAAATTGGGTCCTAAATTTATTGGCCCCTTTCCTATTTAAGAATTGGTGGGTCCTACGGCAGTACGACTTCAATTGCCCACCATCATGAGAATCCCTAATGTTTTCCATGTCTCTCTTATTAAGCCGGTGGTGCTGAATCGATTCTCTTCCCCTCTTCAGTCACCTGATCCTATTATGATCAACGGTCAGCAAGAATTTGAGGTGGAGAAAGTGTTGGATTCTAGATTCATCAGGAGTTCTCTTCAATATTTGGTTCATTGGAAAGGATTTGGACCAGAAGAAAGGTCCTGGGTCAAACATTCAGATTTACATGCACCCCAGTTAATCAAAACCTTTCATAGAAGATTTCCTGACAAACCTGCTTCAAGTGGTCCTGAGGTCCCCTGTGGAAGGGGGGGTACTGTAAGGATCTTACCTGCCACGCTCCCTCGATGTTCCGGGACTGGTGACATCACCGGCGCGAAAATTCAAATAGGCACTCGCAGAGGGAGCGAGTGCCTTTTCGTAGACCTCGCTACCAGACTGTCAGGTTGTCAGTCTGTAGCGCTCCTTCCAGCATTGTTTCCAGCCTTTGTATCCAGCATTGTTTCCAGCCATTGTATCCAGCATTGTATCCAGCATTGTATACAGCCATTGTTTCCAGCCTTTGTATCCAGCATTGTTTCCAGCCATTGTATCCAGCATTGTATCCAACATTGTATCCAGCCATTGTTTCCAGCCTTTGTATCCAGCATTGTTTCCAGCATTGTATCCAGCATTGTTTCCAGCCATTGTATCCAGCATTGTATCCAGCATTGTATCCAGCCATTGTTTCCAGCCATTGTATCCAGCATGGTATCCAGCTATTGTTTCAACTCCATTGCTCCAGCCATTGTATCCAGCATTGTATGCAGCATTGTATCCAGCCATTGTTTCCAGCCTTTGTATCCAGCATTGTTTCCAGCTATTGTATCCAGCATTGTATCCAGCATTGTATCCTGTCATTGTATCCAGCCATTGTATCCAGCATTGTATCCAGCTATTGTTTCAACTCCATTGTTCCAGCCATTGTATCCAGCATTGTATCCAGCCATTGTTTCAACTCCATTGTTCCAGCCATTGTATCCAGCATTGTATCCAGCCATTGCTTCAACTCCATTGTTCCAGCCATTGTATCCAGCATTGTTTCAACTCCATTGTTCCAGCCATTGTATCCAGCATTGTTTTCAACTCATTGTTCCCCACATGTATCCAGACATTGTATCCAGCATCATTGTCTGTTCCAGCCATTGCTTCTTGCGCCTTTTGAATCCTGCCCTACAGTCTGAACTCCTCCTAAAAGGTACAGTGAACTGTAAGGATCTTACCTGCCACGCTCCCTCGATGTTCCGGGACTGGTGACTCACCGCGCGAAAATTCAATAGGCACTCGCAGAGGGAGCGAGTGCCTTTTCGAGACCTCGCTACCAGACTGTCAGGTTGTCAGTCTGTAGCGCTCCTTCCAGCATTGTTCCAGCCTTGTATCCAGCATTGTTTCCAGCCATTGTATCCAGCATTGTATCCAGCATTGTATACAGCCATTGTTTCCAGCCTTTGTACCAGCATTGTTTCCAGCCATTGTATCCAGCATTGTATCCAACATTGTATCCAGCCATTGTTTCCAGCCTTTGTATCCAGCATTGTTTCCAGCATTGTTCCAGCATTGTTTCCAGCATTGTATCCAGCATGTATCCAGCCATTGTTTCCAGCCATTGATCCAGCATGGTATCCAGCTATTGTTTACACTCCATTGCTCCAGCCATTGTATCCAGCATTGTATGCAGCATTGTATCCAGCCATTGTTTCCAGCCTTTGTATCCAGCATTGTTTCCAGCTATTGTATCCAGCATTGTATCCAGCATTGTATCCTGTCCATTGTATCCAGCCATTGTATCCAGCATTGTATCCAGCTATGGTTTCAACTCCATTGTTCCACAGCCATTGTATCCACCATTGTATCCAGCCATTTTGTTCAACTCCATTGTTCCAGCCATTGTATCCAGCATTGTATCACACCATTGTTCAACTCCATTGTTCCAGCCATTGTATCCAGCCATTGTGTTCAACTCCCATTGTTTTCCAGCCATTGTAATCCAGCATTGTTTCAACTCCATTGTTCCAGCCACATCGTATCCAGACATTGTATCCAGCATCATTGTCTTGTTCCAGCCATTGCTTCTTGCGCCTTTTGAATCCTGCCCTACAGTCTGAACTCCTCCTAAAAGGTACAGTGAACTTCGTCCCTTCGGGACTCCATTCATTACAATTCTGTGGCTTTTCCCATTTTGAGGTTATTAGAATGAACAGAGCTTCCCGCTATATTGCTCCCCGTGTTCCATTGCCCCCAGGTAACATCTGGGAGTATATTTCAAAAAAAAAAAAGCTCCTAAACACAACTGACTTTCGTTTAGGAAATGTAAAAAGTGCTCGGGACATTATAAGTACTTGTTTAATCGCTATTCCAGCTTCGGTTCCAACCTGTCTCCAATACTATCTAACTGACCAGCACTACAAGATATTGGATCCCAATTATCCGGGAAGGTGGTGTAACCCGCTTAAATTTTCCAGAATACCTCAACAGACCTCCCGTGAACGAACTGTAGATATGGTTATGATTCGGACTCAAAATGTTACTGCTGCTGAAGTTTGTTTCATTTTTGTTTGCCCTGCTGATGCAAAATGTGTTTCTGTGAGCAATAACATAAAGTGTAATCTCACCTACCAAACAATATCAAATTATGTACACATTGTTTTTTTCAGAGGGATGAGTTATGGCCTGTGGGAATGTTAGCTACACTTATTTACCTGCTAACATTTCTGGAGGTCCTTGTGCTATATGTGTAGATTAAGTATGGTGATAGTGCCAAGCACACATTTGCAAACTTCTTCTTTCCTCTCTGCAGGTAAACGTAATCGCAGGGATCTTATAACTATGCCAGAGGATTGTAAGTCTAATGTGCATCCACTATCTGAAACTGAAGTTGTTGCTTTAGGTACTAGTATCGTAGGTATTCCAGGTCTAACAATATATACTGGTAGACAATTGCTTTATCTTGCATGTGTAGTAGCTAAAGAAATAAATATAACAAGTTCTATCCTTACCAATATGTTAACTGACTATAATACTCTTGAACATGCTGTTCTCCAGAATCGTGCTGCTATTGACTATCTATTTCTGTTGCATAGTCAAGGATGTGAAAGTGTTGAAGGTATGTGCTGCTTTAATCTTTCTGATCATACCCTCACTATTAGATATCAGATCAGTACTTTGCAACTACTTACCACTCATATCAAAGTAGATGATGGTAAATTTTCTTTATGGAATATGCTTTTTTGGTGGCTTCCCTCCTGGGGTCAGCTTCACAATATTTTTGGTACAATTATAATCATTATATGTGTTCTGATTCTCTGTTGCTGCTGTCTTCAATGTGCCGCAGGATGTTTTTCTATTTTCTCTTCATTTTGTAAGCTTCCTACTAATTGTAAAACTGTTTCTCATGCGGCTATGTATAATGATATAATTGCTCCGAATACTATTTCCACTGATAATTTTGCTATAAATTACATATAATTTCTGTTTAGTTATCCCTTCGGGATAAAAGGGTGGAACTGTTAGGTTTTTATATATTCTCTATAATCACTTAGCCTAATAGCAGCCATTTTGTTCTCTAACTCCATTTTGTCTTATATTATACTCGTGTTATTGCAGATGTTTTGTTTCCAAATGTTCTGAGCTCAAGGTCTTTTGCCTCCCACATTGTGTGTCAACCTGACTCTGTCCTTGCATTCCAATAGATGTTTTACTACATCATCTGTCGACACAAAGTCTGGCAATACCCCTTTCTCTGGCAAAGCTCCTTTTTTTGGTTTGATATATTCCAATGTACGAAATGAATAAACTGAGAAATAGACTACTACTGCACCTAACGTGTGGTGTAATTCTTTCTCCCAGCGCTGAAGGGTCTCTTAGTGGGTCTAAGACAGGCATCAGGGTCCGGCGTGACTAGTGCAGGATATTTATTCTTACATATACTCTTAAATCTTCTACACCATTGGGTATCAATGAATAAGATTTTACTGTATATATTTAACAAAAAACATGGAACCAATAGTTTTTATACAAGTGTTTCATGAGAGGCCCACTGCATATAGAACGACATTGTTCTAAGACAGTGTTTCTCAACCTTTTTATCCTTATGGAACCCTTGAAAAAATTTTAATATCTCAGGGAACCCTTACATAATACACCAAACACATAATTCATACAAATATAGAACATTGATAAATATATAGAAAAATATATCTAAATTAATCACAATGGTGGATCCATACATTTTCTGCCACAATCTTTTAAGGACCCCCATAAAACCTTTCAGTGACTCCTAGTGGTCCCCGGACCCCTGGTTAAGAAACGCTGTTCTGATATAACTATGAATTGGGTAATTATTATTTTTTTGTCCTTTAATTGCATAGATATATTTTGTCAGATAATCTGTGCTGTAGCTGCAATTATCTGTACTGTAAGTGCTTTAAAATGTTTTTTAAAATGTTTAAAATTTTATCCTCCTGATACTATATTTAACAGGGAGGTGGAAGAAGGAATCCTACCCAAAGGATGAGCTGTCAAAAAAAATCTGCTGATGCCAGTGTCACAGCTGACCACTTCAATGCTCATCCCCATTTACTTCCAAACGGAGGGTACATGCATGACTAAAGATGGGAGTCGAAGTGGTGGAGCTGTCAGTCACAGCACTAGCAGCAGTTTAACAGTACACCACAGGGTGTAAACTGCAGAACAAGAATTAGGTAACTCACATACTCTGGCAATACTGTCCCCTAGCTCCCTGCTAAATCGTTGCCCTTTAATTTGTGGGAACAGGCTCTAGACATCTCTAGACAGTTGTACACTATATAGAGTGACCTTAATTGGGAAGGAGTTTATAATGTAATGTTTCCCAAACTCAATAGTAAAACCCCATGTGAAATATGTACAGGCCAATTATATACAATAAGGTGGTGGCTGTGTATATTGCCCCAATATCAAAGATACATTATTACTGCTCTTTTGGGTTTATAGTAAGTTTATTTATGACAATCAGTAGTGATACTTCTAAAACAAACTTAGTTTGAGATAGAACTGCCAGTTGAGTAGCAACGTGTTTTGGAGTTACATGCTCTTTTATCTAGCTTGATAAAGGAGCACATAACTACACATTTAATAAAAGCTTTGCTGATTGCACTATGAGGCTCTTCTACGATTTTTATTAAGCATAAGTCCCTTCAGAGACATCTTAGGCAATTATACATAATGCCAAAATGGGGTTTCGGGGGTGCTCTACATGACTAAAATAAAGTTTTTTTCATGCTGGACATGCCCTTTAAATATATATATATATATATATATATATATATATATATATATATAAAATGGTAGTAGTGTGCACACAGTGTTCTCTTTAGTTTGCCTGGAGCTGTTGGTCTGTGGATTCCAATACACAATGAAAAAACAGGTAGTAACCAACGCTCCACAGGTCTTGTTCACAAGTTTTATTTCAAAAATAGTGGATAGTGCACTAAGTTTGCTAAACTTTTTTTGCCAAATATTAATATTTGCCATTTCAGCAAGTTTAATGATCACACAAACTGCTTCGGTGTGTATGGCTGCTTACACGTTAGATGTTATTCCAGATTCTCACAGTTGCTTCAGAAAAAAATAGATACCCAGTAGAATATACTGGGTTAATAATTTGCTTTCTTTTGCAAGTATTCCATATCTCTTTTCTATTCACGTTTCTCTCCTTCTCTGTCCCACTGTATTATCTTTTCTAATTTCCTTATTATTGTTCCCCCCTTTCCCCTATTCAGTTATACTTTCTCCTTTCATTTTGATGTTTATCTTTATTTTCATGCATTAGAATCAATTGTAGTAATTCTAAAATTACAAACCCTTATAAATCTCACATTTTCACTAGCTCACATTTTACCATTATATTGATTTTCCTATGTATATTTTTCCTTTCCCCTATATCTCCATTGTCTACCTTTACCTCCTTATTCCTGCTTTCCCTGTTCTAAATTACTCTTGTATTCATCTCACTGCTTCCTTTTTATTTTACTTCCTTTTGAAAAATGTGGTAAAGGTGATTATTTTATTTCCATAAATTTTTTAAAAATTTGTTTTATTTATTGTCGATGTACCGTATATACTTGAGTATAAGTCGAATTTTTCAGGCTTTAAAATTAGCCTGAAAACATAACCTCGACTTATACTCGAGTCAAGTCCTAATTTAGATCCAAATTCTGCAATTACAGATAGTAACCAGTAGGTGGCGCTGTGTTAACCTGAATAGAAAGTAACAGGAGCTGATCTGCCTTTACACTTCCTGCTTCCTGTATTCTGCCTGCTGGACTCACTCAGCACTGTCACTGGATGCTGTAAATCTAATGGGTCTCCTCAGTTTGGGGCAAAAAACAGCTGCTAGTTCAGTGCAAATGACAGCTTGAAACTACAACTCTCAGGTGACATTTTTAACTATTGGGGTCAGAGAATCCTTTACTATATGGGGGGCAGAGTTCCCTTTACTATATGGGGTTCAGAGGGCCCTTTACTATATGGGGTTCAGGAGAATTGTAAATGATGGTAAACTTAATTAAAAGTTTACTGAACCTTGCCACTCCACAGGTTTAGAAACTGAAACTCCCAGCAACAAAGCATGCTGGGAATTGTAGTTTCCAAACATCTGGAGTGCCAAAGAATTGGAGGTTACTGGTACTGGATTTGGCTATTACTGTATGGGATTCATGTATGGGAATTCTGCTGTCCATTTAAAGGGCAACTAAAGCCTAAAAACAACACAGAATCAGAAGGCAGTAGTGGTGATAATTTCCACCCTCGACTTATACTCGAGTCAATCAGTTTTTACAAATTTTTCAGGTAAAAATAGGTACCTCGACTTATACTCGGATCGACTTATACTCGAGTATATACGGTATTAGTATTACAACAGTATAAATCATCCAAATAAATACTTTGTTTATATACATGTTGTTATTTACCAGAGTATATATTATATATCGTAGTATATATAATAGACTTTTTCTTTTTTTATAAAAAACATTTAAAATATTTAAAATTCAGTAACAATAGTTAGATGGTCCAGTTTACCTGGTTAATTTATTGAAAGCAATCCAGTTTGTCTCCAGTCGCCTGGGCCCCAGCCCGCTGCGCCATCACAGATATCTTTGTTCTATCCACTGGCAATTACTATCCATTGATTACTGTATTGGGTGAGTCTTACCACGGTGACCAAATTTTCTTACATTTATTTTCGCAACCCCTGTGCTTGTATGTTAGTCTGAGAAAAGGGATGTCATTGTTTATTAATTTGATCCAGCTTTTCAGTTTGGGATTTTTATGTGAGAGCCAATTTAAGATTATGGTGTTTCTAGCATAAAAGTGCTGCCTGCAGGAAATTGTTTTCATGGGTGGAACATATATCAGCGTCCAGTACCCCAAATATACAGCTCAGTGGAGAGGGTTGTATGGAATGGGGGGAGATTGTGCTCAATAGTTGAGTCACCTGGGTCCAGAATCTTTTAACCCCTGCACAGTGCCAAATATGGTGTATGAAGTCCACATCCGGAAGGTGGCATTTGGGGTAATTTCTCGTTCCAGATGTTCCGAAGTGTCTGATTTGTTTGGGTGTATAATATGTTTGGTGGAGAATTTTGTATTGTATTATTTTATTGTTGACTGAGGGTGAGGCCACTACATGAGTTGGCTGCTTCCAGCCAGTGTTCTTCATCTGTGATTTCTAGACAAAAAGACTATCGGTTCTTGTGATTTTGCTTGTATCAAGCAGCTATATAGACGGGAGATTAATCCCTCTTGGGCCTTGTGTACAAATAATTCCGATCGTTGGATGTCTAGTTACAGCGGGGCCATGGGGGTGTGTACATATTCTTAATGCGTGGCGTAATTGTAAATATCGGAAGTGCATTGTGTGTGGGAGGTGATAAGTGTCTTGTAATTTGTTGAAGGGAATTATATTACCATTGTTTATTAGGGAGCCTAAGGTATTTATCCCATAATGTTCCCATTGTGTTGCTCCCGGGTGTCCACGTAGTTCAGGTAGTTGTATTTTGCTCCAAAGTGGTGTATGTTCATAGTTTCCTTTTATACCTAGTAGCTTGTTGGTATTCTGCCAGATCTTTTGGGACTGTCTGTGGATTGGAGTTCCAGAGCCTATGATATGTAAATTGGGTGCCTCTAAGAATGCCATAAATGGTCCAGATAGATATGCTTGCATCATGTGATCTGAAGCCATAGGTGTATGGTTGGCATTAGTCCAACACAGGAGATTTGTACTACGACTTGTAGTTGTGCTGCCCTAATACAGCTGTATATTGGGTATAGCGAGTCCTCCCTGCATTTTAGGAGCCTGAAGATTTATTTCCATAAATTTTGCCTTATTTGACAAAATGTCAACACTAATATATGTATTTGTGATAAGTTTCATTAAGTTAAAAGCACATTATTACACTAATATCACATAGAGATAAAAGCACATGTCCAAATAGTTCCATAAATGGCTTTATGTCTGGTCCATTTTTGATTAGTTATCTCTTCCCCCCTTTTGGTTTAATAGGTCTATGTGACTGACCTCAGTTGATAAGATTTTGTAACTGAGCTGCATCATTACATTATATCATAATTGGAAAAACTTGGAATGTTTCTATTTTGTTGTGTTTGGTGAGCAGTACAACCAATATTGGGACATTTCGATATGTTTAACTGAATCCATTTATTATGTGTATTTTGTAAGAAAAACATTACAAAATAATTTATTTTCACTATGTGCAAACAGTTCTTTAGCAAAAATAATCAGTTAACTAGCAAATATATAATGTAAACTTAATTGTATTGTGTATGTACAGTAGATATATCTAAAATACATTAAACATGTAGTCATTTGTCACAAACTGCTCATAGGGCACTTACCGTAATCTCTTTTCCGGTAAGCTTAAGTCATGTTTTCAAGGCATGTTGGTGCTTATGAATGCAGAAGAATTATAGGAAATCACATGAATAAAATCTGACTCAGAGTACGATAATTACCGTATTTGCAATTACAGCATTATGGTACAAATAAAGAAATGTAAGTTTGACCATGGACTATGAAGAAGGACATGGTGCTCCAAGTGCTTTAGGCCAGGACTTTAGCTCTTAATGCCTATATACTTATACCAACTTTTTTTTACCTGCAACAATAAATTTAAATTTTATGAAAATGTATGCAACGGGAATTTTATTTTTATTGAGCAATAGGGCTGATTGGTTTCCTAACCAATATGCTGCCATGGGCCGTAAATGTATACAGCACTCCTTGCACTAATTTAAAGTGCATGCCCAATCCCCATTGATAATTAAACTTTGTGTGTCCTTCTTACTGGTAGCAGATTTCATTCATGGCCATGATGGTGACATCAAATCAAATCACATTTTTTTAAGTGTAGGGCTGAATTAACACCAGAATTAACCTGAAACCTGCTCACTTCGATTATCCCATTTAACCCTTCCCACTCTCTCACCTACTCCATTATCAACATGTTCCAAATAAACTTGCTTGTCATCTGCCTAGTTACCTACATATTAAAATCTGTCACCTCACTGCAACACCTCAATGTTAGTAAGTCTATTACATTGCACCCTCCATTGTATCCTCTTCCCTTCTTTCCTACCATGAACTACTTTCCATTGTCAACCCCCCCCAGCTTCCTCCACTACAAGACAAATGCATGGTCCTTTTAAATCCCACTCTCACCTCCTCTCGTTTCTCCTTCTACTTGCAGCTGGTGATTCTCCCCAAATCCCGGCTCCTCTCCTTTACCCCACTTGTATAATTGATTCATCCCCGCCCTAATGCCCACTGCCTGAAACTCTCCTTCATTCATTAGTACTGTTAAAGGGTATCTATACATCCAAAAATCGAATTTTCAAACGATACTTTAGATAGCGTAATGGTCCACTACATTTTTCAGAATTGAAATCCGAGCTGTAGTTTCTCAGAAATCTTCATTTTGAATAACATGTACAGGGAAAGACTTATTACTCAAATAGGTATGCTAATTTGTGCCCCTCCAGTGATCTCTTACTAGGATCTCCCAAAAAATTTGTTAATACAACCCCAAATATAATGAGCTGATTAATCGTATTGGTCTCCTGTCTATCTTTATCTATCTGTCTATCAGTCTGTTTATCTATCTGTCTAATCTATCTTTCTGTCTGATCTATCTATATATCGCTCTGTCTGTCTATCCGTCTCTATCTGTCCGTCTCTATATATCTGTCAGTCTCTATCTATCTGTACATCTACCAAACTTGTAAGATGGGAAGGGAGGGATTTTTATGGGTCTGCTTGTCTATCCAACATAAATCATCCCTCATGGGCATTTTATCATGTTTACAACATTTTTCGTATCGCAATTTGCTACATGTTTTAAGGCAATAGGATAGCCATTCATGGGATGATTAGTTTTGTCTTCTTTAAAAGGTAACTGTGTTCCAAAAATGACTTTAGGTAAATTGACAGGAATTGCTTTCCTGAGGATTTTTGCAATTTACTTTCATTATTTATTTTACATAGTTTTGAAGATATTTACTTTTATATGTGATATGGGAGCATCCCCTTCACTTCCTGCTCTGAAACCATGTGAGTGTCCCTCTTCCCCGTGTCTCCTCCTCCTCATGGGCCCCCATGGCCCCTTCCCTTGCAGCCTCCTGTGGCCCCTCCAACTCATGTGCTCTGTGGCCCGCCCACTCAAAGATCATGTGGTCCCTCCCACTTATTGGCCACCAGGCCCCTTCCCTTGCAGCCCCCTTGGGCCTTTCCCTTGCAGCCTCCTTTAGCCCTTCCCACTCACAGGCCGCAACGACCCCTTTCCCTTGTGGGCTCCCCATTGCCCCTCCCCCATTTACACCAATACCTCCTCTTACAGAAAACTGTAAAAGCAGACTTTTTAGCAGAGAAAGAATCAGCAGTTTTAAACTTTGTCGGATTCTTTCTCTGCTGAACAGGCTGCTTTTACAGTCTTCTGTAGGGGTAGGAGGGTATTGGTCTGAGCTGCAAGTGGGGGAGGGGCCACAGGACTCAAGAGTGGGTGGGGCCCACAGAGTCCATGAGTGGGAGGAGCCACAGGGGGCTGCAAGGGAAGGGGCTAGGTTGGGTCTGCAAGGGGAGGGGACACACGGGGCCTGCGATTGGGAAGAGCCAGCAAGTGGGAGGCATTAAAAAAAGCAGTGCTGTGGGCTGTGCTGATCCCCCCATCCCCCTACCCTTCAGTCATGCAATGAGCATGTGCCAACCGCAGATTAGAGGAGGAAGTAGTATTTCTGACCGCAGATTCAGAATATCCCCCCCCTAACTTTCTGATCAGTGATTTCTTCATATTTTGGGCTGTGCAGCACGTAGAGAGGTGGTTGATGGTTCATTTTATTAAAGGTAGGAACCTGGCATTTCATTTAAAAAAAACTTGTTTGGAGACCACAGTTCCCCATTAATTATGGAACTGCAACAGTTACAGCCCATATATGGAAGGGTTCCCTTTCTCTTAGTTATCCCTCCAGTTGGTTTTATGGATATATCTGAAGGGCATTACATGTCTCTCAGGGCTCATCCTTTTTTTATAACAAAATCTAAGAGACTCTTTGAACAAATTCCCATGTTTTGGACATTAATCAATAAATGATTGTTGCAGACACTGAAACTGCATTGTGCTCCCTTCCTATCTTACAAGTTTGGTGAATCCTAACTGCTGGGAGTGGAGGAAGGTGGAGCATGTATAGACACCATTGGATAGTGTACCAAACATTTATTTATCTATCTAATCTATCTACAGGAGTGTGTCACAGAAGGTTACTTACAGGAGCCCCCCCGTCTGCTTGCTTGTTAGAGGGGAGAGGTGTCTGACATAGCAGCCCCCGCACCCATTATCAGCAGCATGTACTTGCCTGTTAGAAGAGAGGGAGAAAGTGTCTTACACAGCAGCAGCAGCCCCTCCCCCACCCACTATCAACGGTGTCAGGACAATATGCTAATGAGCTGTATAGTGTCGGGCTGTGGAGTCTCTTTATAATGTAAATTAATGTATCCAGTGTCGTCTGGATTACAAGTGGACAGTGACTAATGGGGGGGCAGTTAGGAGCAGTTACTAAACATTAAAAATTCACAAACAAAGCAGGCAGACACACATGTAAGTACTATCATTTTACTACCCTAACATTACACTTTCAGATTATTCAAAGATGTTTTTAGAACACACAGTCTATTTGTCATAAACTTGCACACTTAAATGACCTGTTTATTTCAAACTCATTTACTTTTCTTGGTCTTACTGAAATATGGCTTTCACCCTCTGTCTTTTACGGTGGCCTAAAAACACAGTGGGGGAATTGGTTGGCCCACATTCAGGACATTGCTTGTGCTGCTCCTCTGCTCTGGAACTCTCTTGCTCCATCTTAACATCATTCCCCACCCCTTAATACCTTTAAATTTAACCTCAAAACTCACCTCTTCAGGCAAGTATATAACCTGGCCTAGACATTACCCCTCTCAATGGCCCAACCTAATCCAACCCGCCTTTCACACTGCCAATTTATTTACAGCCTACCGATTCCCATCACACCCCTATTTCCTCTAGACTGTAAGTTCTTTGGGCAGGGTCCTCTTTCCTATTGCATCACGTTATTGCTGTAAGTAACTCATCACCTTCTTCTGCTTTCACAATCGGCAGCAGCAGAAGGAGAGCTATGGAACAACGGCGTATACGTAAGTGTAGATTCTGATTTTGCACACTTTAACCTAATGAAGTCCAGGTGTTGGGGCATTGTAATTTAAATACTTGTTTTATACTAAATAAAAATTTGTGAACAGAGCAGCAACTGGATGAAGGAGGAGGGAGATGGGGAACTCCACTGCGCACGCCAGAAACCTCTAGGAGGAACAGTTGGAGTCGGAAAAAAATGACACCAGGGAAAGGCTCCTACTCTTCAGTTTCAAACATATGCAGAAGAAAAGACAGTTAGGTGTTATTTAACACTACACAGTGTGCCCAACATTGGGGAAAATTTCAGTTGGGGGGGAGGGCGGACATGCTCTTTAAAAGTCTATAGTTACCAGGGGTGCTACTAGACCTTTTGGCAGCTAAAATAAACTTGTAGCTTGTGGAGGTGGGTGGAAAGTAGCCTAGGACCCACCCATGGCATCCCCCATTGGGAAAGAGATACATTTCGGATCACCCAAGCTTCTTTAAATCTGGGTTGCCAGATTAGGACAGGAGTTCTCACATTGTGGCATCTGACCTGCCGACAACTCCCTTACCTTGCCCAGAGCCTGTCTAAAGCATCCCCCCAGTCCACAGAGCTACCACAGGCCCCTTAGTAATAGAGCTGCAAAAAGAACCCCCAAAGCCCCCATTGCAACCCATGACGCTATAGCATCCCCACAGTCTAGACAGTATCCCCACAGCGCACAGAGCTCCCAGCTCCTCCAGAGATCCCCAATGTTGCCCCCACATCCCAGAAACCCCCAAACAGGGACCACCAATTACAGCATAGACTATTCCCTCTCACACTTATCTGACACTGAGAGTCATCACTCTGCCTGTCACTCTCCTTGCACTGCGTGAGGCTGTTTTCCTCTTTTTTTAATAGTAGCCTGATTAAATTCTAGGGATGTATATATCCATTTACATTGATTAACTTTGATCATTGAATGTAGTTTGTGGGTTTTTCTTTCATTAATTGCATTTTTTTAAATTAAGACATAAATGTGAAAACTGGTTTTATTCCCCCAGGCAGGGGCCCCAACAAATCTTCACCAGCTTGGAAGCAGTGAAGTCCTTAGCACAGGGATGTCAAACTTGCAGCTCTCCAGATATTTTAAATCTACAACAGTTGGGAGTTGTAGTTATCAAACACCTGGAGGCTCACAAGTTTGACAACCCCTGCCAAAACTAGCACAATACCTGGCAAAAGTATTCAACACTAGCAGCACTAAGAGAACATCTACCCAACACCATATACTATTGTTAGAAACTTTTCCTTTACTAAACTGTCAGCATACAGCTTTCCACTGCCTCAGGCTAAAACAATGTGCTCCCTGAGGACACCTGCTGGTCAGATTGCACCTTTACATTAAATAGGGGAGAGCAGCTCTTAGGTCACCTCAAGTGGGCAGAGGAGAATGTCAGTTTTCAACTAGTTTCAACTATTTTACTGCATTCAGTCTTCGCCTCTCCAACCCTTACAGTGCCAGCCAAATTTAAATTTTTCTTTGCCTTCAGTGCCAGCAATTTTTTCAGGATTTTGCCCTCAATCGGTTCAGACTAATCTGGTACAAATCACACCAAAAGGTAGATATCATGCCAAAACCCCAATGTAAAAAAAAAATATCTTCCAAATGTCCTAAATCAAACAATATGGTTATAAATGTCAATGTGTTAAGCGACTAGCCATAAAGTGAGAAAATGCACTGTGGCTCAGAAACAGCAAAAATATTTAGCCCCAAACAGCCCCAAGACTTGGAAACACCCCCACAAACTATATATTTTTAAAATCTACACACCTTCAGCTATGGGATGGTGCCATGCTTTCATACATTCATGGAGAATTCCAGACACAGAATCCATAGAACGCCTCTTATTCTATTTTGTGAAAAATAGAATAAGAGGATTCAATGGTTAAAATCCTACCTAAATCCACTTGACAAGTATAAAAAGAACACTAAGTGTCAATCTCCCACATGTCCTAAATCAAACGGTATGCCATATGTGTGGGTGCACAGAGACGTGGCCGATTCCCTCCCCCTAGCTTTAAAAGCTTTAACTATAAGATTCCCCATGCCTGCCCAGCCCCAACCGCTATATTTATATGTTTATAAAGCTCCCCAAACTTTACTTACCTCTCCTCTTTCCTCCGCCGAAGTAGCTGCCGGCGCCGCGTCCGTATTGGCTGCCGCTCAGCCAATCACAGACGCGGCTGCTGGTCCCGCCCCTCTCTTGCATTTTCTCGCAAGCAGAGGGCCGGGAGCGCGGGCGAAGGAAAGAGGGGAGGTAAGTAGAGTTTGGGGGGCTTTCTGAACATATAAATAAAGCGTTTGGGGCTGGGCAGCCATGGGGAATCTTATATAAAAAAATAAAATTTAGGGTGGACATACCCTTTAAGGATAAGCAGGGTTATTCAATAAATGTTCTTATCGTTTAAAATGGTGCTAATTTTGCCCCAACCAATCAGATCTTATTTAACATTTGAAAGCTAACATCTGATTGGTTGGGGCAAAATTAGCACCATTTTAAACGATAAGAACTTTTATTGAATAACCCTACTTTTATTGAATAACCCTGATTAACTTTTATTGAATCTCCCGGTATATATTTTTGGACACACCTTAAATGGATATATACACACCTTCAGCTACGTAACGGTGCCATGCTTTCATACATACATGAAGAATTCCAGATGGAGTTCTTCTTAGAACATCATGCTTTAAGCAGATTGTTTTGGAGAAATTAATGAAAAACCTGATTTAAATTTAGAAAATCTTGCGCAAAACCACCACTAAAAAACCCAACTAAATATCAAACTTCCATGGGTCCTGAATCAAATGTGTAATAAAACTTTACTTTTACTTATTCACTACAGATTTTGTAGTTTTAGGGTAAATGGGGAGAAATGTGTATCATTTCATTTATTTTATGTGTGTGTTTCACATTTTCTTACCATTCTCTAAGATCTTTGGGAATGGTAAGAAACTTAGAACACAGGCATAAATGGCCATTTTCCATGTTCAAATCCAATCGAAAAAATTGTTTTCTGTTAATTTTTTAATGATTTTTCATTCATTGACAAAGATCAATAATTTGGTGATCGGAAGTGATCACTGATTCAGTCACAAATACTATAGCAAGCAGGCACACAGTGCTAGCTTGCTATAGTTCAGTAGTAAACTGCGATCTGAACCGTCCACCAGGGAGGAAGTGGGGGAAGACCATAGGGAAGCCCCGGACATCCAATGATATTACAGGGCTTCCCTTTCCGCTGAGGCTCTGCAATTTCCTTACCGGTGGCACCAGGTAAGAAACCACTATACCATCCGGCATTTTGGGGGTGTATTTGAACTGATCCGTTTCAGACCAAACTGATGGGGGTTCGAGGAAAGAGGGAGGGTCCCAATTTATTTTAGCAGCAGAAAGCCACTGCATATAGAATTTATGTCACTTCTAAAAAATGGACATACAAGGAGCGCCATTAATTCTACGTGGGGTGTCACTGAAAGGGGCAGGATCACCGGAGAGGTGGCCCTGGGTTTTGCTTTTCATTCTGCCTGCTACTTGGAATGCAAATTCAATTTAAGTAACATTCCACTGGTGTGAGAGAGTATTAGATCCATGCCATCATGTCAAAAGCGACAAAATAAAAGCATAGAAATGCAACAGTAGTCTTCATTCAAATGTTACAGTTACTTAATAAAAAAATAAATGAGCATTGATAAGTTATACATTTTAACTCTTTCATGAACTAAAATAACCTTTAAACTCAAACATTCAATCACATTCTTTTGTAACCATATTCATATTCTCTACAAAATGGACAGCATAAGACACATTAATTAGCACTATTTACCAATTTTAGATGTAATAACCTTATTGAGTCAGGGGCAGCTGGGGTGAATTGCTTGTGGTCATAATGTTAACAGTATGACAAGTTTATAAGAAAGCTGAAGCACAGTAATGTTTGATAGCACAAAATAATTCATTTGTTAGTTCTTTCAGCTAAGAAAATGTTATCAGAGCCTTTCCCATGCAGTGCAGTTAACAGCTGTGCTATTTTTTTACATTACTTCAGATGGCTTCTTAGGACACATACATTACATTCCTTGTATTGCATTATTCAGACTTGATTATGAGAGGATACAAGGTAAATTTGTGTATTTTGGTCAACAGTGTTCTCCCTAGGGTCTTTTAGCCGGGTGGCCCACCCAGTTACTTTTACATGGAAAAAATTTCTTGAGAGAACACTTGTGATTTAAAAGAATTTAGATGTAGGTTTAATAGGTGTACCAATAGGTCAGTAAGAACTCCCGCCAAAACTGCCCACTTCAGACCCCTTTTTTACACGTTAACTAGCTTTTCCAAGATCCCTGAAAATGGTGGCACATGTGCTTGTACTGGCATATTACATCTGGGATACCTTCAGATGTTGCCAAACTACAACTCCCTGAAGATGTTGCTGAACTACAACTCCCTGCATTCTACAACTACAGAATGCTGGGAGTCATAGTTTTTAAACATCTAGTGGGAGGAAAGTTAGATATCCCTGACCTATATAATGAGCATAATGCAGTGCACATTTTTCCCCACCACCAAATTTCCCTGTCCCACCCCACCCAGCTACTTTTTCACGCCACCAGGCGGGAAAAAAATTCTGGGGAGAACACTGTTGGGCTCGTCTGCAGCGGACCTGATAGAGAACTTCACTCAATTTGGTCACGTCTGCAGCAGACCTGATAGAGAACAGCACTCAATTTGGTCACGTCTACAGCGGACCTGATAGGGAACTTCACTCAATTTGGTCACATCTGCAGCCGACCCAATAGGGAACTTCATTCAACTTGGAGTTAAATTTCGAAAAACACATTTTCAGATAAGGCTACAGAATAAACAACTGTACCTACCGTCAAAAGAAATTCAGAGGGTGTGAACTATAAGTACAGACTAAAAAGTGAATAAATGTGGGTTGTTCTGATATTTATTCACACTATGACAACACATGCTTCTGGAGATTTCACTGTTTTTTTTTTGTTAGTTGTATTTATATTCTGCTGATTTTTAATAGATCGCCACAAAACTACACAAGTACTAGACACAAGAATACGTCTAGTACTTGCCGCACAAATTTTGGGGTTCCTCAAGGCTGTGTGTTGAGCCCCTTGTTGTTTGCTATCTTTGAATTGGAAACTGTACAAAGCTAGAAAAAAGTCCCTGCAGCGCAACATAAAGCATGCTCAGTACACTGTCAGATCTGAATTAAATTCTATTGATAATATTTTCTGTAAGTGTAGGGTGGAACGTTTAGAAGGGATTATGAGGGACCCCTCCCATCCGAACAACAGCTTTTTTAATCTTCTCCCATTTTTATTTTTTCTATAAAAGACTGACCGTTTTAAAAAGTTTTTATACTTCAGCTGTAACTTATTTAAACTCTGTTGATTCTTTTTCCTTGTGTAATGCTGTGTAATATGGGTAATCTGAAATTTCATGGAGTGTGTATAATGCTCAGTAATATGACAAATAAACTGAATCTGAATATAAAAGCCTTGATCCTCTCAAAATCAATAATGTAGGAAAAAATAGGGAAACTGGGGAACACCCAAAGGTCTTTGAAAAGAAATGGTACTGCTGTAGCTCACATTGGCTTCTTCTAGGGTTCAAAAGGGGGAGCCGGAGATAAAAAAATGGTTAAGATATAAAAGATGACCGCGCCATGAGGAACACCGTTAGAAAGCCAAACAGGTAAAATCCCAAAACATTTATTACATCATTAAAGCATGTCTATGCTTCCAACCTGACATATTTTGTAAGTCAAAGCGTACTTAGTGACTTATAACTTTAAAATCAGGCAAGAAATGTACTTTAGTAATGTATCCTCAAACCTCCTACACCCTTTCAGACTAAAAACTATTCCCGCTCAACTTCAAAATTCAATTGGTCCCCTCTCACTTTACATGTCTGGGCATCAAGATACGCACATTATGAAATCTATTATTCCCCCAAATACAATCTTTAATACAACAGATATAACTGTGGAACTTCTAAAACCTATCAATCAATAGCATTTAAAATGATTTTATTACCCTTTATTTGTTCCTATCCCTCTGCTTAGCAATTAAAGGGCATGTCCACACCTGTAGAAAACTTTTGGGGTATAATAGTATACCCGCTCAACTTCAAAATTCAATTGGTCCCCCCTCACTTTACATGTCTAGGCATCAAGATACGCACATTATGAAATCTATTATTCCCCCAATACAATCTTTAATACAACAGATGAAACTGTGGAACTTCTAAAACCTACCAATCAATAGCATTTAAAATTATTTTATTACCCTTTATTTGTTCCGATCCCTCTGCTTAGCAATTAAAGGGCATGTCCACACCTGTAGAAAACTTTTGGGGTATAATAGTATTCCCGCTCAACTTCAAAATTCAATTGGTCCCCCCTCACTTTACATGTCTAGGCATCAAGATACGCACATTATGAAATCTATTATTCCCCCAAATACAATCTTTAATACAACAGATGAAACTGTGGAACTTCTAAAACCTATCAATCAATAGCATTTAAAATGATTTTATTACCCTTTATTTGTTCCGATCCCTCTGCTTAGCAATTAAAGGGCATGTCCACCCCTGTAGAAAACTTTTGGGGTATAATAGTATTCCTTCCCCCAGCCCCAACCGCCATAAAATAATTTCAAGTCCCCCGATCATTACTTACCTAACCTCTCTCTGCCCCCTTGCAAGCAGGGGGCGGGACCGGAAGCCGCGTCCGTAATTGGCTGAGAGGCAGCCAATCATGGACACCGCTGCCTAGAATGCCGGGGGAGAGAGGTAAGGTAAGTAGGGATCGGGTGACTTTCTTGAAATTCTTTCATAGCGGTTGGGGCTGGGGGAAGGAATACTATTATGTGGCAAAGTGATTTTAAGGTAGGGGGAGGGATTGCAAAACGGGAAGGAGAAGGAGGGGGTGGGAGAAGGGCTGAACTGCGCATGCACAACTTCTCCCGGAGGAAACATTGGGGGGAGGACTACAGGAGAACCATTTGGAGTTGGGATGTAAGGTAAGGATTTTTATGCACTACACAGTGGGGCCAGTAGTGGGGGGAATTATAGTTTTAGGGGTGGACATGCCCTTTAAATCATCAGACCTCTGCCTTCTACATTCTCAAATGTAAAAATTTCTATGGAATAATAAACACTCTAGGATAAGCCACAAAACTTTGAACTACCTAAAGAGATGGGTGAGGCCGCTCTCCCAAGTCTCCAACACTATATTTTAACCGCACAACTTTCCCAAACTTTACAATGGAATAGGACATTAGAAATGCCTTGATGGATAGAAAAAGAACAAGCTCTAGGCCCCAAGATTGGCCTTATAGGATTGTGGAACACATACATCCAATACCCCATTAAACATTGGTTTAATACATTCATACAAACTTTTGTAACAAGCCCTCACTGTTGACGACCGAAGACGGCAACCCCCTATACTGGGAAGTAAAGAGGACACAATTTAAATTTCTGATAAAATAATGGTATCACCTTTAGCAGGTCACACATTATATTCAAAAGTTAATTACTCACACACAAAATATCAAGAAGCCTAAATTTGACACTGTCTCTAGTAATTTTCAACACAGTAGGTGCCTTATTTCCCAAATCTACTCTATTTTAGAGTATTTACACTAGACACACCCCAAAATTAACCTTTATAACTAAATGGGAACATTGGCTAAACAGTATTGGGCAGGGCTGTTTCAAAGCACAAGCAACCTAGGCAAACAGCTAGGGCACCATTGAAATGTGGAGGACACCTATCTTTTTTGTCTTTTTAAAGACAGGGATCCTTCTCAGCCATAGAGCAACAAGCTGTTACCAATTTAGTTTTCTGCAGCCTCTCTTTTTGCATATAAAATGTTTTTTAGCCGTATTGGTCCAGTAGCATATACTAAAAGATGAGTACTGTAGGATAAGATTTTTATTATGGACTAACAGTTCATTTTTATAGACAAGTTTTCAAGAGATGCACTTCTCTCTTCCTCAGGTCAAGCAGTACTAAATAACACAGGGTACAGCACATCAATAATTGGCCCATAGTTTTTGTGCAGCAACACATAGCCTTCATGGAAACAACCCACTCTACCAGAAATCCAGTTGCTATTCAAAATATGTGTGATATCTGTGAAAATGAAAAAATATCCCACATTCTGAGATGGACATTACACATTAATGAAGAAGAAACTAAACATTTCTTATGTTTAGTTTCTTATGTTAATTTTTAGTTATAACACACTTTGGCACAGATCAGGTGGCAAATAATGAAAAAGGCTAATTACAGGAAATTATGTAAAAATCCTATTGCAAAAATCCTAAACCAGGATACTGAAAATGCAGATATTCTCCCATAAAGGGACAAATTAAGTTTGTTACTTGAGCTGTGTTCTATTAAATTTTAATATTTTTTTCTATTATTTTGCAGTAATTTGGTGTTTGGAAAATTGGAAATAAATGCTTTTTGTAATCTTTTAGGCCTTTTTGTCTTACAGCTACTGGGTATTTGAATAATCTGACATACCAACCTAAGGCTATAAATATGCAAGGACACATTTGCATGAGCACCGCGTCATTTAACCACCTCCCACAATGTGGAAGGGATTTGAGGAGGTGCACGGGGGAGGATGCATGCGCGAGATGCGTGTGCCGCAGGGTTTGCTAGTTATGAATAATACACATTAACTGAAAGGTATGAAATGAAATACAGATGAAAGGTATGGCTGGGATCTCTTGAAAGAAATGTAAGGAGAAAAAAAACAGACTTACCCAGATGAGCGTTGCCTGAGAAAAATACATCAGTCCCTCCAAGTGCTTTACATGTGCTTTACCATAAAAGGACACACATTATTATTATTATCAGTATGTCTTTATGAATGTGGGGGAAACCGGGGAGAACATACAAGGGTGGATTTTAACTCAAGACCTCAGCGCTGAAAGGCATCAGTGCTAGCCACTGAGCCACCGTGCTGCCCTACACACATTTACACAGTTACAAAGGAGCAATCTGATTTACGGTATTTTAACACGTTTGAAAAGTTTGTTGTGTATTGCCTTTTATAAAATGGATGCAACCTGTGTACACCACAACATACACTGTAGCTAAAAACATAAAATACAATTTATTATCAATAAAATACACATAAACAATATATATATAGCTGGCCAGCTACAACATTACTTCTACCTGATACATAAAGTATCTACCCCAGTGATTATAATGGAACTACTCAAATATAGACACTGTCTAAAAATGGATCTAAAATAACATGCTAGATGCAGCGCAAATAAAGAGCAGTCACAAGAATATGTGCTAATTTCAAACATAGCAATTGTACTTCTTGATCGGCCAATCCTGGGATATATAGGAAACAGTGGATCCTTATTACTCCTTTGAAGTCCGTTTAACAGTATAAAAGTAGAATAAGTGTGCACACGTAAGTTCAGTGAGGTGGTATAGTCATTACAAGATTATGGTATACATCACCGCTCCTCACGAGATGCTATTCCCCACGTTATATCGATCCTGTGATCCCCGGACACTGGTATGTTTGAAGTGTCCGCAGCCTTATTGCATTCGGGATTTTAAGCGGATCCTAAGTGGGTACTGTGTTCCGTATGCCGTTGGCGGTGTGTAGTTCAAGTTTGAATTCCAATCTTGCTGGCGCTAGACCACCTCCTACTTCCGGTGTCTGTCACTATGACGCGTTTCGCTCCTCAGAGCTTCGTTGGATAGTGACACCCACCTTTCACCGGTCGCTTAAATGGACCCCAATTCCAGTTCTTATTGGTCCTTTTCTTGATTACCTTTTTGTTTTATTCTCTGTACGATTTCCATCATTGTAGTATATAGTTCAATAGTGGGGCCGATCATGTAGCTCAGTATTAAGACTGATCGTCTTTGTACAATTCTGCCCTGTAAACCTATGTCTTTCGACAGCTCTATTCCATCAAAGTTTTGTACCATTTTATCCACGCTGGGAAAAAAAAAATAAATATTACACAATTCGATACATATCTACAGTTCAGTTACATATTAAAACAATCATATTTTATTTGATGACACAATTAAACAATCCCCTCCAATAATTATGACAACCAAATTTAGAACTTCCTGTTATATCCACTATTGGCCATTTACTTACATCATCCTACCCTTTTATTCTTCTTAAGGTAACCCTCCATTTACTATCATTTATATCTTATACTTTCTGAATTATTTTAGAAATATATTCTGTGGGAAGGTCAGTATACCCCTAAACGAAATGAGGCCAGTTTTCTTTGGTCAGTTAGACCCTTTTGGTTTCATGCTCTTATACTCCAAAATGTACCTCTACTCCATTACAATGAGTTCTTGCATCTAATAGGGTAACTATACATATTAAAGAAATGGAGCCAGTTCTATCTGGTCATTTAGACCTTTTGGTTTCATACTCTCATACTCAAAAATATATCTCTGCTCCATTTTAAGGAGTTCCTTATCTAGATCCCCGCCTCTCATTATAGTCTTATGATTTAACCCCCCCAACGCTACAAAAGTGCTCCCCTTAAAAGATGATCTGTGTTTCTCTACATAATGTTTGTAAAAATACGGGCAGTGTTGAGATTCCTCTTTCCACCCTTGTTTAGTTTTTATAATAGCTCTTCTGTGCTCCCAAATTCTCATATGTAACTTTCTCTTAGTTTTCCCAATATACCATAATTCACATGTACATTTTACCCCATATACCACCCCCTTAGACTTACAATTATAGAAATTCTGCCACCTGTGTGTGTGATCATTAATTATCATATCCCCCCTTTTTAGTAATACATATTTACATTCAATGCAACTCCCACATTTAAACATCCCTTTTAGTGTATTTCTTGATAATCCTCTAACATTTGGGGGGTTATCCATTGATAAAAGACTTGGGGATAATACATTTTTCAGATTATTTGGTTTCTTAAAGATGATATTGGAGGTGGTCCCCACTATTTCTATCAGATCCTTATCTTCAAGTAATACTGACCAGTGTTTTTTTATAATTTTTTTGATTTTCACTTCATCTTTGTTGAAATCGCATATCATTGCTGGTCTTAGATGATGTTTATCCTTTTTATTCTGCATTTGTTCTATTTCGGATTTTCCTTTATTCTTTGCTGTAATTTTCTTTTTGCGTTTTGGAATTAGGAGATCTTCCCTATCTTTTTTTCCCGCTACCAACTTTGCTTTTTCGATTATACTTCTTTCATATCCTTTTTCCTGGAACCTCTTTTCCAGGAATTCTGCTTGTTCTAAAAAGACTTCCTTACTCGAGCAGTTTCTGCGTAATCTTAGCATCTGGCCCTTGGGGATCCATTCCAACCATTTTCGTTTGTGAGCACTGGTATAGTCTATGTGAGTATTATTATCCACTTCCTTGAAATAAGTTTTGGTTATGAGGGTTCCCTCATGTGCCTCAATGCTGAGATCCAGAAATTCTACCCTTTTTTTACTTGACACATTCTGAAATTTCAGTTGTTCGTGTGACACATTAATATCTTGCAGGAAGGTTTCTAGATCACCTGGGGTGCCCTTCCATATCAGTAAGATATCATCTATATATCTTCTCCAATGCCTACATTGGTTCGAGAATGGTTGGGCACCCCAGATGTATCTTTCCTTCCAAAATCCAACGAACAGGCCCGCGAAGCTAGGAGCAAAAACCCTACCCATCGCGGTGCCCATTCGTTGGTAGTAAAATTCTCCCTTAAACATAAAACAGTTATTATTTAAAATAAAATCAATACATACAGAGAGAAATGAGATAAGTGAGTCCGAAAAAGTACCCTCTTTCTTAAGGAAGTGTTCAGAGGCTTCTCTTCCTTCTTTATGGGGAATGAGTAAAGAGAGACAATATCTAGAGTTACTAAAATATTGTTCGATTCCCATTTCACATCGGTAAGGGAATTTAAGACATCTAAGGTGTCTTGTAAGTATGATGGTAGTTTTTTGACAATGGGAGCTAGAAAATGATCTACGAACCTCGAAAGGTTTTCCGTCGGGGAACCAATGCCCAATATTATGGGCCTCCCTGGGGGATTTTCCAAACTTTTGTGAATTTTTGGGAGGTGGTAGAAGATGGGTATTTTGGGTTTGGGGGACCATAAGAAATTAAATTCTGTCTTAGAAATAGTGCCTTTCTCTAAGGCTGTCTGGAGGACCTCTTTAAGAAGGTTATTCACCTTTCCAATAGGATTATTAGAAACTTTCCTATAAGTCAAGGTGTCCTGTAGTTGTCTGGAGGCTTCTTTTAGATAGTCCGATTTATTTTGTACTACTATCCCTCCTCCCTTGTCTGCAGCCCGAATTACTATTTTTTCATCTTTCCTAAGTATGTTCAGGGCAGCTCTTTCTTTATCTGATAAATTATCATTATATTTCACCTCTTTGTTTTTTAAGTTTCTTAAGAAACTTAAAAAACAAAGAGGTAAAAAACAAAGAGGTGAAATATAATGATAATTTATCAGATGATATCAGATAGGATGACTAGCGAAACGTCTTCAAGAACTAAACTTCAAGTCCAGTTGATCTAATTGAATACAACATACAGATCAATCTTGTTGTTACTATGCTTGTTAAATTCAAATAGGCTAGGCATGGAGTTAAGAAAAACAGAGGTCTTTGTTCACAGAATTTAAGAATTAAAGGCAGTCTGTTGGGTATTGGGACGGTTTAGAGCTAGGCCACACTTAGGCGCTTTTAAACTTTCAAAAGCACGTACTAGTGCGGCCCAATTGATGTGGCCACACTAGTGTGCTGTGCTCTGCGCATGCAATCCTTTAATTGATGTGCATGCAATCCACATTTTTTGCGCAATCGCATGAACTCTAATTGTGAAACATTGGCCAATCGCTTCCGTGGCCTCACACTTAATGTACTTTTAAATTAATAAATTACTGCAACCTAGTCTAGTGTCATTATTTAAGGGTTGGTTATGCATTTGTGTAAGTGCTGCATATAATCCCATGTTCCTAAAGTTGCAATAGCAGAAAACTAATGACTTTTTTTTATTAAGATGTATATCTACTTAAGTTGCCCTTTAGTACTCTTGAATGTGTGAATTCATCATTGTGTGTGTGTTTGTTGTCCTTTAATTACACAGAAAACACAGTCCTGCAACTCCTGCCATATGATATTTAAGAAACTCCTTCAGGATGAGTCTTTTCCCTGATTACGATGAATTCATTATTAGTGCCCAAATTCTACACTGAAGAGTTCTAAAGGGCTACTATAGCAGGTATATAGCTAAATAAAATTAATTTATTTCAATTGGAGGATTGGGGCTGAAGTGGGTATAGTTATGCGTGATTTTGCCGATGTCTGGAAACCCTAGTCATGGGTCAGCTAAAAAGTTTGGACAAGACGGACGTATATCTTTATTCAACCTACAATACTATATTACAGTTGTGGCGAACCCATGGCACGTGTGCCAGAGGTTGTACTCACGCACAGCAGAGTTTGTTACCAGAAAGCCAGAGAGAAAGTGTAGCGGCTGTCTGTAGCAGAGAGAAGTCACATGCTATAACATTCAGCTCTGCTTAAGTCCCTGTTTTGGATCTCAAACTCCTGTCTAATAATGTAGGGGTTAATGGTCACCGTTTTAGATCTCAAACTCCTGTGTGGTAATATAGAGGTTAATAGGTAATGTATAATGGATTTCATCTACTGTAATGGTCTGTGTCTATTTGAGTTGTTTTTCTAAAGTAAAAACTCCATATTCAGTTTAAATGATCATGTTGGCACTATGCAATAAAAAGTGAGGTTGTGGTTTGCAGTTTGGGCACTCGGCCTCTAAACTGGTCTTAAAGAAAAAAATCTCTACATGCGCTAGATAATTGTCAACTGACTGACTATTGTTTCAGCTGACAATCTAGAATTCAAACTTAGGTCTGCTAACATTGTCTAGAAACCTACTTTGCCAGACTGCTTAATAATGTTGCATACCTCACGAAATCCTCTGGTAGCAAGGCAGGATATGGGCCTATCCACACAGCTCTACCATGGTTCTTATCGTTAAAAATGGTGCTAATTTTGCCCAAAAAAGAAAAGGTAGCAAGTGTGTGTATATTACCTGCGATCCTACCACCACGTATTCCCACGGGAGAGTCGATCCGAATGAGAGTCCGGAGTACTCCAAAATAAGTCAGCATAAGTATGAAAGAATGGACCAAGACTCCATCCCGTCTCTTGGATAAAATGTAACTTTTATTCAGCCGATGGTTTAAAAACAAGTAAGCAAGGAGAGAGAGACCTTGACGCATTTCATGACGCTATAGTCGTCACTTCATCAGAGGGAGTGATAAGACCCTTCACATACTAGGCAATATAACAAGAACCAAATGGCAATCAGGTGAAGACAATCACTATCAAAAATAACCCATTCAATGTCCTATTACACCAGTAATAGGGTATGATACACCGAGACCCATATATACAATAAAACTATTAGCTAAAAACACACATAAATGCAAAGTACAACAAACAATCAAACCAATAAACATCCCCAATAGGGGTAAGTACCAAAATATATTAGTATATATATATATATATATATATATTTGTAACCAGGTGGAGCGGCACTCTTGCTAGCCAAACAACAACCGCCCGGGTGCTTCTATCTTGTAGATATAGAGGTAACCCGATAAATAGAGCACTCCTGGGTCTTATATCCAAAAATAATCATTTAATGTGTGACAACAGGTCAACGCGTTTCGGCCTTATATTCGGCCGTTCTCAAGACAATGTGTAATGTCAACCAACAATTGATATACAACAGAAAACGGAAGTGCACACCCCCCTCCCTCCTCCCTCCCCCCGATGTCATCATCCATTCCCCATAACGTCCGTAATATTCATATGTAGGCATAATCCAAGGTATCCCACTGCATGTACCAATCCACCATGAAAGTTCCAAATCTCTACCTGTGGGGTACCATCTCCAATAGTAAGTACGGATCGTAGGGAACAGATACGGCACCCCGGTGGGTATCGTACCTGTGGGATAAAGTGCAATAGTGTTAATACAGCATAGTTTTTAATAAAGTGACCTAGTGTCATATTATAAAACCTTATTGTGAACAATATAAAACAACAATTAAATACATATTAGCATCATAGTGTCCATAATTAAAACTGTCACTAGGGCTCGTGAAAACTTACTGTGTGCAATAAAACATATACTTATATAAAATTTATTTAAAAAGGATACTCATGTATTCATATGTACTAGTTTAAACATCACCATAGTCGGACTGTCCATATTTATAAATAGCAAGTTAACGAGCATGTTTCATTAAGGCCCCTTGGAGATACTGTGTTTAAATAGCGAATCCACCACGCCTCACATTTTAATAAAGCCCTGTCCCTATCCATTCCTGTTATGGCTTTAACTTGGTCTATAGCCATCCATCTCAGATTAGCCAAAGAATGTTTGGCCTCTCCAAAGTGTCGGGCTACCGATTGTTCCCCATATTTTGTACTTAAGCCTACGGATTTGGTTTCCTGTATGGCTGATCGAATCGCTTTTCTATGATTGGCCATTCTCTCTCTAATCGTGGTGGTGGTTTTACCCACATAATACAGGCCACACGGGCACATAATAATATATACCACATATTTGCTCAAACAGGATAGTCTGTGGCGGATTCTCACCCTGTATCCCTTATGTGGATGGGGAAAATCTGATCCCTGGGTAACATATCGGCATGTTTGACATCCCAAACATGGGAAACACCCAAGTTTTATATTGGGTGTCCCATTGTTTAATGATGGGTCCAACCGGGATATCTGTTTTTGCTAATAGATTTTTTAAATTTAAAAATATTTAAAATAAAAACAGATATCCCGGTTGGACCCATCATTAAACAATGGGACAAACATTCTTTGGCTAATCTGAGATGGATGGCTATAGATCAGGTCAAAGCCACAACAGGAATGGACAGGGACAGGGCACTATTAAAATGCGAGGCTTGGTGGATCCGCTATTTGAACACAGTATCTCCAAGGGGCCTTAATGAAACATGCTCACTAACCTGCTATTTATAACTTTGCGCAGTCCGTTTATGGTTATGTTTAAACTAGTACATATGAATACATGAGTATCCTTTTTAGATAAATTTTATATAAGTACTAGCAAAAGTGTGCCCGTTGGTGCACAGTGGGTTTTTTATGTGTTAATTTTATTTAGTTTTATTTGCTGGAGTGTTAGTTACATATATAGATTAAAATATATGTGTACGCTACCCACCACTTACAAGGCCCTCCATATTAGGGTAGTCCTATCTAAGAATGACACATTTTAAGTAATAATGCTGTTATTTTTGTAGTGTAATTATTATGTATTAGATACGTTTTTTCCTAATGATAACTTCCCGCGGCACTTGGAGCCTTTCCCGGTAGTTCCGTCTTCCAGGGGTAGTTTGCGGCTGTTCACGGCTGAAAACCAGGCTCCCAGGCCCCGCCGCGAGTGTTGGGAGGCTCCGCGGGGCTTCCCGCGGCACTTGGAGCCATTCCCGGTAGTTCCGTCTTCCAGGAGAGAGAGACAGACCAGGTGTTGTCAAGTTGTATACATACAATACTGTACACACATTAACTCCTCCTCCAGCTAATCCCCAGGGCTCTCAAGCAGGAACAGGCAGCGTCTCAATACCTATCAACAGCAGGGATCCCCCCCAATGTCTATAGGCAATGCCTTCTCTCCCAGTTAAACGGAACACTATTGGCTTTTACCTGGATTACGACCAATGTGGAAGGGCTTTGTTAGATGCTGTACTTTACACACATGCGGCAGTAAGGAGGAACCTGGTGCTTGTTTAATATGGGGTATTCCTATTGGCTGCTAGAATACAGTCGGCCACTATTACAGTAATGGGACAATTTATAATAATAGTACTAACCTGGAAGCTGATCATTGTGAGCACTGCTGCTAACAGAATAGGAGAAAGAGACAGAGAGAGAGACAGACAGACAGAGAGAGAGAGACAGACAGACAGACAAAGAGAGACAGAGAGAGAGACAGACAGACAAAGAGAGAGACAGACAGACAGACAGAGACAGACAGAGAGAGAGAGAGACAGACAGACAGACAGAGAGAGACAGACAGAGACAGAGAGAGACAGACAGAGACAGACAGACAGAGAGAGAGACAAACTGAGAGAGAGAGAGAGAGACACAGAGAGAGTGTTCACTAAAGCAAAAAACTAATAACATTTAGACACTTACCAGCCTTCAGGGGAAGTTTTCAGTAAAGCAGTGTCGTTTGGCCACTCCCACTACACATTGCATCAGGATGTGAAGTTCTCTCCCACAATGCAATACAGCTAGATATCATCTACACTTACTGGGAAAGCAAACTTTCTTTTGATTGGCCATTAACTCGCAATTGACACAAGAAGTGGGTAATCCTGGACCTATCCCACAGATGGACATCACAGATGTTATGGGGAATGGATGACGACATCGAGGGGTGGGAAGAGGGAGGGAGGGGGGTGTGCACTTCCGTTTTCTGTTGTATATCAATAGTTGGTTGACATTACACATTGTCTTGAGAACGGCCGAATGTAGGGCCGAAACGCGTTGACCAGTTGTCACACATTAAATGATTATTTATCAATACAAGACCCAGGAGTGCTCTATTCATCTGGTTACCTCTATATATATATATTAGCAAAAGTGTGCCTGTAGGTTTTTTTATGTGTTAATTTTATATAGTTTAATTTGCTGGAGTGTTAGTTACATATATTTATTAAAATATATGTGTAAGCTACCCGCCACTTACAAGGCCCTCCATATTAGGGTAGTCCTATCTAAGAATGACATATATTAAGTAATAATGCTGTTATTTTTGTAGTGTAATTTTTATTTTTAAGATACGTTTTTACCTAATGATAACTTCCCGCGGCACTTGGAGCCTTTCCCGGTAGTTCCGTCTTCCAGGGGTAGTTTGCGGCTGGTTGCGGCTGAAAACCAGGCCCCGCCGCGAGTGTTAGAAGGCTCCGTGGGGCTTCCCGTGGCACTTGGAGCCCTTCCCGATAGTTCCGCCTTCCAGGGGTAGTTTGCAGTTGTACGCGGCCGAAAACCAGGCTCCCAGGACCCGCCGCGAGTGTTCGGAGGCTCTGCGGGACTTCCCGTGGCACTTGGAGCTCTTCCTGGTAGTTCCAACTTCCAGGGGGTGTTTGCGGTTGTTCGCGGCTGAAAACCAGGCTCCCAGGCCCCGCCGAGGGTTTTGGGAAGCTCCGCGGCACTTGGAGCCTTTCCCGGTAGTTCTGCCTTCCAGGGGGTGTTTGCAGTTGTTCGCGGCCAAAAACTCCGCTCCCAGGCCCTGCCCACACTGTTACACACTTATATATCTTTATTTAGAACAGATTAATAAACTAATTAATGTCATACCTTTTACATTGAAATATACACTTTAACTATGTATAATATTTTTTTAACCTACCCCCACCTACATAGTACAGTCTAAAAACTCAATGCAATCTCCACAAAATGGAAAATAATTTTATATAAAGGAAGGATATATTTGTGTGTGTGTGTAAAATAAGGGAAGGAAGTAATTCAAGATGAATATAAATGGATGTGAAATACTGCTGGGCAAATGGTTGCTGCCCAACCAATCAGATGTTGGCTTTCAAATGTTAAACATCTGATTGGTTGGGGCAAAATTAGCACTATTTTTAACGATAAGAACTTTTATTACATCTCCCTGTTTGTGTTTAAGGCATGATGGGATTTAGAAAGTGGAGCAAATTTGGGGGAGAAGTGCATTACCAAGAACAGACAGTAACCTGCGCCCACCAGAAAGTTGTGAGGTATAAGGCCCAGTAACTTTGAACAATCATTGCAAACAACTTTCTTGTCTGTATTCAATTGTTTTATAAAATAAGTATTGTTTTACTGGTTAGGGAGTACTAAGGAGTAACAGCAGCTCTTAGTACATCTCCCCCTTAGTATATTTTCTGAAGGGTTGTTATAAAACTGATGTGATGTGGGTTTTCCTTCTATTTTACCTGCAATTATTTTGTCTGCATACAACATCAAACAGCAACCTAAGGATGCCCACTCCTTACAGAAAGATGGTATGTACACACAAGCCTAGTACTCCATTACCTATATGCCAGTGCATAAACCACAGAAGGAAGGCGTGGCCTTTAAACACGTGTATACCTAGACGTAGGGGCGTGCCTATAGCCGTTGGTCACTTATTACAAACGTACTGGGCGTGGACAAATGTGCTGAACGTCGCCTGTGTATGTTAACTCGACGCGTGCGGTAGACGTCAGTCTGACATTCCCATTTGTAACTGTGTTTAAGCACCTGTTTCTTTAAGAGACGTACCCCGCCCCCTGTCTTCCCGCTGACAAGATGGCGGTCGAGAACAGAGGTTTATCTTACACAGTCTATAAGTGGAGCTCGTTCTCGTCTAGTTATTTGCCCGAGTGAGTACGCAATGTTTTATTCTCCCTGTCGCTGCTCAGAGGCCGTGTGTGTACTTCACAACGTACACCTCTCGGGGAATGGGCAAGGGACCTGCGGACCGCCTATTGGTTTATATTTGGAATCCAGTTTAAATAGAGTTTTTTGCATTGTGTTTTGATCACTGATCGCTGCATTGTTACCGCATTCTATTACTATATTCCATTAACACCTTCCTGCTACTGCCAGTGCACATGTTTATGTTAACGCGGTTTCTCCCTGATGGACTCTTGTCTGCATTTTGTTTTCTTGTAGAGACTGCACGTGTATTTATTAATTTATTGTAAATAAATAGCTCACACATTTTTAGGCGGTGATTCCTGGTTATGTAAATTCCACAACTTATAAGGTGTTCATGACCAGCTTAATGTCAGGGAGGTAAAAAAGTTTGCCTGTGCTATTATTCTGCAGCAGCCAATCAGATGTTGGCTTTATGCCGGTCAAATGCAGTTGCTGCAGGTTGATAGACAGCACTTCTTTCCATTGACCCTATTGCAATCCCAGAGAAGGGGCTGGAGCAGGGAAAGCCACTTTTGGTCAGTAAAGCTGCTAATAAGAACACGGGCGAGGACCTACTAGTTTAGTTCACCCTGGGTGCAAATGATGAAGAGGATCTGGGAGAAGCGAGTATTATCCTTTAAAAGTGGCAGAATGTATACCCTTTGTTTTTAAGTTACACAATTTTAGATTCCATTCTATGTGCCAAGAAAACAATTCTAACCCTATCTCTTGGCACAGTAGACTGGGAATAATTTGCAACCCCTTTTTGTGAAACCAGACAAAGAGGAAAAGGTGCAAAGCCTATTTGAGGTGTAAAGGAGGAAGGCCTATTACCTTTCAAACAAGTTAATACATCAACAGTTAAGCTATTATACAGTGAAAGTAGTGGGAAATGGCAATTTTTAAAAATGTACTAAAAACTGAAATTTGGTCATTTTGGTGTTTTTATCTACAAACTAAATTGTACATTGAAATTTCACTTATGGGGATTGGTTGGGCCAGTCTATTTGGTTACCTTAGCATGTGTACTGACAGATTCCAGTGGAATGTGCCTGTTGCTATGCAGTAGTAATCGTATGTGGTCCTTAAAGGGCAACTGTGGTCTCAAAACAAGTTAAGGTTAAATTAAAGCCTGCGGTATTTGCTTTACACTGAGCCAATAATCACATCTCTGGCTGGAGCCTGTGAGAAATTATATTGGGGTGAATGTTCAAACTTCCTGCTTCCAGTAGGTTGTGTGACATCACATTACCTCTGCCGTCCCTTTTCCCCCGGGGGAGAAGCATGCTCAGGTAAGACTTATAGCTGGGGAAATCAGGTGTACCTGAGGAAAACATTGACAGTTGAGAAGGGGAGCCTATTAATGCAGGCAAAGGCTGGTCACATGACTAAGCTGGCCACATGGCTAAAAACAGGAAAAGTTCAGCCAGGAAGTTACATTGTTGAACTTTTCCAGCAATAACTTCCCACAGCTTCCCACACACTAAGCCTGCGTTTGCACATTGGTGCCCGCTTGCGCGGCGATCCCTATAATTTTCAGTGGTTTGAGCCCATGGGAACAATGCACCAAAAGTGCAACATGCCCCAGCGCACCTAGTGTGGCCAGTGCTACTGGCCAACATTAGTGTGCACTTCTTAACATGTAATCCGTGGGCATAACCTAGCCCTTAATTAGGGTCAGATAAATTTTTATTACAATTGGGAACCAGCCAGAGATCCTTAGTTGCCAATCTAACAGTATTTTTCATAGTCTAATGGTTTTAACATTTTAATCCCCAAAGGAACATTTTTAGGCTCACTGGCTACCTAGATGCTTTTATTTCTCCCTATTTTTATATTGATAGAGAGGTAGTAAAAACAATTTGACTAATTCTGCTATTTTAACATGATTGTATTACTCACAGAATTTATGCAAGCACCAATTTTTTCGTCATGCAAGGCAAAAATGAAATTCCCCTCAAAATCCGATCTATTGGATTTTTGCAGGTGTCAAAAACTGGCCATTTGCTACCTCGACATTACACCGATTTGACGTTTGATCTGAGATGAATGTTAAATAGATTGTAATGTTGAGTAGAGCAGCAGTTTTACCTGCTGACATTTCCCTGCCAGATTGCTTTTATGATCATAATTATGATTGTTGTATCTATCACATAATGATCGGGCCAGGCGGTTGTCACTCAAATGTCAGTCTCTAAATGATTCATGTTTACTTTTCTTGGTGCTTTCATGAATTTTCTACTAATGATGTAAAGCTTCGTGATCTAGAGTTGCTGATACCTTTTGTGAAGGGGCTATACATTTTTATTTTCCAGTGGTATGAAAAAACCCAGAATGCACCACTTCATTAGTTTTGTTAATTTGCTTTAAAGGGCATCTTTACCCCAAATTTTAACTTTTAATATATGGTAGCTCCCCCCTGCCCACCCCCAAAAACCATGTTAGAACTTAAAAAAAAAACAGCATCATACTTACAGCCCTTCCCTCCTGCAACTGTCTCCTCATGGCTCCCTGTTTGCAGGAAGTTGTAAACGGGCTGGACCGGAAGCCGTGTCTGGGATTGTCTAAGAGGCAGTTAAACACTGGTGCAGCTGCCAGCAATGGAGAGCACCGCAGGAGAAGGTCTGTAAGTTTGATTCGGATTCATTTCTTAAAGAACTAATGCAACGTTTGGGGTTGGGCATATATTAAAAGGATTTTATGCTAGGTTTTTGGGCGGGCACGGATGGATCCGGAGGGTGAGAGGTAGGGGGGGAAAGGGCTCCCCTGCACTTGCCATTTTCCTTTCAGAGGAAAAGGAGGAGGCGGAAACCTTTTATACTGGAAGACATCTACTACTCTTCAGTTTCCTGGACTTTGGATAGTCACTGCAGGAGAACCATAAGGAGCAGAGATGTAAGGTAAGGATTTTATTAAACTACCCAGTGGGGCCAGTAGTGCGTTAAATTTTAGTTTTGGGGGTGGACATGCCCTTTAAGGTCAGAATTAATTTTTTGAATACTCATCTTGGCATTCAGAATTTGGATGCATTGATCAGAATATATTGCATTAGCCCTTTTTTGTTTTGTTTGTTTTCTGGATTTTAACTGTAATTTTGAGGGGAATAGGACCGAAAACTATTTTCAAATTTTTATTAGGGTTTTGTTTTTATTTGTAGGAAATTTAAATGTGCACAGTCAGTTTTGTAAAGCCAAAGTAGACAACATGAAACCAAAACAGCAGAGTTTTATATCAAAAAGAAATGTATTGTCCTTTCCAGTGGTTATATCTGTTGTATTCAATTAGATTAAGTGGACTTGAAGTTTAGTTCTTGAAGACGTTTCGCTAGTCATCCAACTGGCTTTCTCAATTCAGAATGACTTGTACAAGAATCTGTGGCAATTATGTACCCTGGAAAATCCCAATTAGCATATCACAGCCAAGTGTTTATGGGCGTGATTGGATAGTGGCTAAGAGGTGTTATAGGAACGCCCAGAGTAAGATTGTAGATTGAAGATTGTAATGTTAACATATTGGCAAAGGAACGTGACTGGTTCAAGAGAGGTGTCAAGGAGGCCATTTATGTGAAAATAAAGAAACCAAGCCTAAATAGAAGTGGTTCGACACCAACTGTCTGCCATGTACAATGCTGTTTTGACACCTTACTCTGGGCGTTCCTATAACACCTCTTAGCCACTATCCAATTACTCCCTTAACACTTGGCTGTGATATGCTAATTGGGATTTTCCAAGGTACATAATTGCCACAGATTTTTGTACAAGTCATAGTTAAAAAATTTTTTGACTAAAGTTACTTAACTATGGCTGTCATGAAAATCGAAGGGTAAGTCAGTAGGCGTGTGTACCTGGATCAGGTTGGAAGTTAAAAAAAAAAAAACTTTTTTGATTATTGATCCCAAAATTTTTTTTTTGACTTTAGTTACCCTTTAAGTATGGCTGCCACAGTAATGAATAAGTAGGTCAGTAGGTGTGTGTACCTGTCACATTGTGGGTTAAAAAAAAAACAACTTTTTAAATGATTAGTCAAAAATGTTGACGTTAGTTACCCTTTAAGTATGGCTGCCATGGAAATAGGAGGGTAGGTCACAGTAGGTGTGTGTACCTGGGTCTGGTTGAGGGGGTATGCCCTTTACACAACCATAAAACTATCTTTTATTGAGGATATATCAAAATGATTTTTTAAAAAAAATTATTTACCCTTAACGTATGGCTGAAACAGGAAGGGTAGGTCAGTAGGTGTATGTACCTGTGTGAGGTTGGGAGTATGTGTTTGCATGTATGACCATATAACTAACTTTTATTGATTGATCAAATTTAGTTTTTTGACTATAGTTACCCTTTAAGTATGGCTTCCATGGGAATGGAACGGTAGGTCAGTAGGTGGGCTTACATGTGTCGGGGGGGTTGGGGTATTGGCGTTTATGACCATGAAACAAACTGTTTTGACATATTCACATTTGAGGATTGTTACCATTATAGCCTACTGAAAAAAATGTCCCGTAATTCGCCGCTAATGCTGTAACGCTTCTGCAGATTCCTTAGCTAGGTAACAGCACACATCTCCTATATGCCCCGCACGTCTGTACCGAATTTCATGTCTCTAGCTCAAAAACTGTGGGAGAATATACAGTCCAAAATAGCGGAAGAAGAAATAGAAAGAACAGTATCGTATATACTCGAGTATAAAGAGGCACCTACTTTTACCTTTAAAAAGGAGTAAAAGTGATTGACTCGAGTATAAACCGAGGGTAGAAAATAGCATCACAACTGCCTTCTGATTCTGTATTGTTTTTAGGCTTTAGTTGCCCTTTAAATGGACAGCAGACGTCCCATACAGTAGTAGTCATACTGTATTTGGCTATTATGTGCATTTAAAAGCAACTAAATCCTCATTCCTTCCACTCCAATGTTTGAAACACAACTCCCACCATTTAGTTGCTGGGAGTTGTAGTTTCCAACATTTGCAGTGGCAGGAATAGCCACTGCAGGAATTAGTGTACACTCTCCCCCCCCCCCCCCCCCCTTGTGGACTCCCCAAAGTTGCCTTCTCCTACCTGGTCCGGTTCCCCTGCTCTGGATCCTCTTCTCTGCTCCGCCGGCGTGCTCTGCATTCCTCTGCTGGCTGACGTCACTACTATTCAATCCCCCTGAAAACGTAATTTATTTTGTCTGATGGCTCTTTCCTCAATTCCCGGCTCTGTTCTTTCAGAAACTCAGTCTGTTGGTTACTACAGTGGATGATCACCATGAGTTTATATTGTTTGATGTTGTCCTGTCACCCTTATTTCCTGTTATCCTTGGACTTTCCTGGTTTCGGAGACAATCCTACAGTGAATTAGATTACAAAAAGTCTTTCTTCAAATTTCCTCGTTTATCTTATGATTGCCCAATTAACTTGCTTCCCGGAGCCAAGTTACCCTTTTGTAAGAATTTTTCTCCTCACTGAACCCGAACAAGCACTCCTAAAGGATTATATTGATGACAATTTAAAGAAGGTATTATTTGACCTTCCACCTCCCCTACCAGGGCAGGAATTTTTTTTGTTGAGAAGGACCTTTCCCTGAGACTTTGTGTTGATTACAGGGAGCTTAAAAAGATAACTGTTAAAAAAACATTACCCCCTACCATTGTTTCCTGACTTGTTTCAAAGCCTTAGTACATCTTAAGTATTCTCCAAATTAGATTTACGAGGATCTTATAATCTCATTCTCTTTCGTAAAGGGGACGAATGGAAGACGGCCTTTAGGTCACACTTTAGACATTTTGAATATCTAGTTATGCCGTTCGGCCTTTGCAATGCCTCGGCAACCTTTTAATACTTTGCTAATGATATCCTCAGGACTTTCTTGTTCAGTTTTTAGTGGTTTATCTAGATTATATCCTTATCTTCTCTTCCTCTCTGGAATCCCAGTGGACCCATGCTCAGTTTTGGAATTTCTAACACAGCACAAATTGTTGCAAAGGCAGAAAAGTGTGATTTTTAAAGATTCAATACCTTTTCTCGGTTTTCTTATCACCTGTTGGACTCGAGATGGATTACAAAAAGATCTCTGCTATTTTGGAGGGGCCCATCCCCACTAACAAGAAATCCGTTTAACGGTTCAGAAGATTTGCAAATTTTTACAGACGCTTTAGTAAGAACTTTTCATCAATAATTCTCCCTGTCATACAACTTACTATTGGTCTCCCAAGGCGCACAATGCATTTGAGCTCCTCAAGAAACTCTTCACATCTGCTGTGGTTCTTCACCACCAAGATATTACTCAACCATTCATTCTCGAAGTAGACGCCTCCGAAGTTTCAGTAGGAGCCATCCTATCTCATTTAAGCAATAAAGGCTTGCTACATCCTGTAGCCTTTTTCTCAAGAAAGCTGTGTCCTGCTGAACAGGACTATAATGTAGGAGACAGAATTACTTTCCATCAAATTAGCTCTTGAGGAGTGGAGATATCTCTTGGAAGGAGCCACACACCCAATCTTAATTTACACGGATCATAATAATTTGGAATACCTGAAGACCGCAAAAAGGCTAAATCCTCCTGAAGCAAGGGGGGCTCATTTCTTTAGATTCTCATTTCATATTACTCTCCGCCCAGGTTCCAAAAATACTAAGGCAAATTGGGTATAACCAGCACCTATCTACTAACGCTTCTTGGTTAGTAGATAGGTGCACACTCATATATTCGCCCTTTATACTCTTTAATCCAAAATTCCAGAGCAGCACTCCTTTAAATATCATCTTTTATTTGAATTTCTTTAAAACATTTTCATGTCACACCACATGGCAATTTTATTTCTGTAGACAGCAAAAAATGCAACGTTTCGGGTCACACTGATCATTTGTCAAGCCAACAAAAACCTTTAACATCAGTTTCCTTTTATCCATATGTGGCTAGTGCCCTCTAGAGAACAACTTGAAATATTGTATCAAAAGTAAAAGTTAACATACAATCTTACTTAAAAACTAAAAAATGCATCAAACATGAAACCAAAGGTCTCACATTGTATTTTGTTCAAACTTTTTGGTTGGCAACTATACAATTTCCTTACCCATCTTGCCTCACAGGTAAGTAAATCTTTTTTTCTATCTCCACCTCTTCGTTTTTAAGGACTTGGAACATAAATTGGGATAATGTGTGTCCCTCTTGAGCGAAATATTCTGCAACTGGGTTACTCATTTTTATTTCTACATAATTGCCAACAGATTCTTGTACAAATCATTCCGAATTGAGAAAGCCAGTCGGATGACTAGCGAAACGTCTTCAAGAACTAATCTTCAAGTCCAGTTGATCTAACTGAATACAACAGATATACAATGACCTGGATGAATAAGAACCTTCATAAGCAGAATAAAGTGATAGTGTTATGCAATAAATATAAGATTGATGATGTCTGCCTTATCTTATATTTATTTAGATATAAGTTATACTATACACAATCTGTTATTTCCCAATTCAATTCATAAGCTGAGATTTGCCTGTGTTTAGAGTTCTGCATCTGGTCAGGTATCAGTGTGTTACCCGATTTGCGGGTAGTGTTCAACTGCCCCCCTAGCCCCCTCGATCCCCCCTCGGTTTCGGCCAAATCCGAGGGGGGGATCGGGAGATACGGTACCTTTCTGCCGTGACCGTATAGGAAGGAAGCCAGTCCCATGTGAAGTCTTCTGTTTCCGGAAAGGGAGACCCCGGTGACATCATGGAGCTTCCTCCTTCACTGGTGTCTTCCCTTGAAGGGGTAGATCCATTCAGATCACAGTGCAGTACCTGGAATAGTAAGGCTGTCAGTGTGACAGCCTTACTATTGTATTTATGAATGGAACTACTTAGCAAAGACTTAGAAAAAAATGGGGACAGAGATCAGAATTTGGTGATCACTTCTGATCACCAAATTAATGATCTTTGCCAATGATTTTGCCAAGTGATTTTTCCGATCGGATTTCGAATTGGAAAATGGGCATTCCCTAAGATGATCTGATGATTATCTTTGGTAATGATCAGGGGGAAAAAGGGGAAATACACACAAAAATTCTTAAAGTGATACACCCCCCTTTTTTTTTTTACACTAAAGCCATAAATTAGAAAAAAATGCAGATACTTATTTGTACGATTTCAAGGGAAACTAAGCCTATTTTATAAGGAAATTTTGCAGAGGTACCAAAAAAAGACCATATTGAATTTTTAGGATCAGTAAAGTGTGCAAAAACGTGTGTCTCCTTACTAACCGGTTTTCACTAAAATACCACTAAAAGGGGGAGAGTGTGTGGGGGTGGGTTGAGGCGTTTTTTAATTTTTTTTCTTGTAACTGCACTTCTACATGCGTCCAATTTGAGCTAGTTGGTGGCCTCGTCTCTGTTTGCACCCACACATATGGCATACAGTTTGATGCAGGATATGTGGGAGATTGACATTTAGTGGGTTTTTTTGCTTGTCAAGGGGGTTTAGGTAGGATTTCAACCCTTGAATCATCTTATTTTATTTTTCACAAAACCTCCTAAAAACACGCAGTTCTTTGGATCACTGGGTGATCTTTGGATCATTGGGATCATTCTTCATGTATGTATGAAAGTATGGTATCGTAACATAGCTGAAGGTGTGTAGATTCCAAAAATATCTAGTTTGTGGGGGATTTCCATGTTTGGGCTTTTTCC